>CAUYUJ010017116.1:0-112500 GCA_963575745.1 Prorocentrum cordatum | reverse complement strand
GCAAACACACAAAGTTAGCAGAAGGCCAGCTGTCAAACAGGAGAAACACGTCGAAAAGCATGAAGATGAGGATACTGTCAAGAATGATTATGGTGATGACGATGGCAAGGCGGAGGAGAACACCGAGGATGAGGGAGAGCAGGGACTGGAGAATCAGTATGATCATGGTCAGGAGGAGGCGGATCAGGGAGAACAGGGACAACAAGATCAATGGGCGTGTGGGGAAAGGGGGAGGGGACGGGACGGGGTGCTGGGAGACGAGACCATGGATCGGGTGAGGGGGGGAACCCTGTGAAGGTCCTGGACAAGAGCTCCTGCAAATTAGCCGATTGAAGGGGGCCCGCGTTGGCGGCTCCTCAGAGGCAGCCAGCCGCCCCTGCGGGCCTCCCGCAAGTTCAGGTCCATTTGCGGGAGGCCGGCAGGGGCCGCCAGGAAGGGCTCTCAGCGGCCTTATGCGGGCCTCCCGCACATGAAGCCATTTGGGAGAGGCCCGCGGGGGCCGCCATGAAGGGCTCCCAGAGGTCGCTGCGGGCCAGCCGCAAGGAAGGGCTCCCAAAGGCCTCTGGTGGCCTCCCGCGAAAGAAGCTATTTGCGGAAGGCCGGCGGGTGCCGCCAGGAAGGGCTCCCAGGGGCCTCTGCGGGCCTTCGCGGGTGTCTTGAGCGTAAAACCCTACGCTGCAAGTTCGCAGAAGCCGCCAGGAAGGGCTACCAAATGCCTCTGCACCCGCCCCCCTCCGCAGATTGAAGACTTGCGGGAGGACCGCAGAGGCTGCCAGGAAGGGCTCACGGAGGCCTCCGCGGGCATCCCGCAAATAGGCGAGCTTCTGCAGGCCCATCGAAAGCTCTGGCATTTTTTGGGGGCGGGGCGCATGGGGCCGCCAAGAAGAACAGTCGCGGGCCTCCCGCACATGGACGCCCCCTGGCACGTGGCAAGCCATGTGTAGGAGGCCCGCAGAGGTCGCCAAGAAAGGCTCCCAGAAGCCCCCTCGGGCACTCCGCAAACTGTGGACAGCCATTTTCAAGAGGCGCGCAGAGGCCGCCAGGATTGGCTCCCAGAGGCCCCATCCAAGCTTGCCGCAAATGGAGCGATTTGCTGGATGTCCGCAGAGCCCGCCAGGAAGGGCTCCCAAAGGCCCCGGCTGGCCTCCCGCACGCAGATGTCCAGAGAGCCCGCCAGGAAGGGCTCCCAGAGGCCTCTGCTGGCCTCCCGCGAGTAGAGCCAGTGGCGGGATGTTTGCAGGGGCCCCCCTCCCAGCGGCCTCTGCCGGCCTCCCGCCCATGGAACCATTTGGGGGAGGCCCACAGGGACCGGCAGGCAGGGCTCACAGAGGCCTCTGCGGCGCTCCCGCAGATTGACAAGCCTCTGCAGGCCCCTCGAAGAGAATGCTTCGCGGACGCAGCCAAGAACGGCCACTAGAGACCTCTGCGACCCCCCCCCACACATGCGGCCATGTCCTTGCGAGAAGCCCACAGCGGCCGCCAGGAAGGGCCCACAGAGGCCCCCTGCGGGCCTCTCGCGAATGAAACCACTTGCGGGAGGCCAGCGCAGGCCGCCAGGAAGGGCTCCCAGAGGCATTTGCGGACCTCCCGCGAATGGAATTCCAGCTGCCGGAGGCCCACAGGGGCCGCCAGGCAGGAATCCCAGAGGCATCTGCGGACCTCTCAGAAATGCACTTTGCGAAAAACTCGCATAGGCCGATGCCTCTGCGGACCTCCCGCCAATGGACTAGCCTCTGCGGACCTGCAGCACGTTGGGCCGTTTGTTGGGGGAGCCGCAGGGGCGGGCAGGACGAGGAGAAGGAGGGGGAGAAGGAGAAGAAGGAGGAGGAGGGGGAGGGGGAGGAGACGGAGGCGATGATGATGATGATGATGATGATGATGATGATGATGATGATGATGATGATGATGATGATGATGATGTTGATGGTGATGATGATGATGCTGATGATGATGATGATGATGATGATGATGATGATGATGATGCTGATGTGATGTGATGATGATGGATGCTGATGCTGATGTGATGATGATGATGATGATGATGATGATGTGCATGTGACGCTGATGCTGATGCTGATGGACGATGCTGAGCTGATGCTGATGATGATGATGATGATGTGATGCTGATGCTGATGCTGATGCTGTTGTGATGCTGATGCTGATGCTGATGCTGATGCTGATGCGATGCTGATGCTGATGATGATGCTGATGATGATGATGATGATGATGATGCTGATGCTGATGCTGATGCTGATGATGCTGATGACGATGATGATGTGATGTGATGCTGATGTGTGATGCTGATGACGATGATGCTGATGATGCTGATGATGATGATGATGCTGACGCTGATGCTGATGCTGATGATGATGCTGATGCTGATGCTGATGCTGATGATGATGCTGATGATGCTGATGATGATGCGATGCTGATGCTGATGATGATGCTGATGCTGATGTGATGCTGATGCTGATGCTGATGCTGATGCTGATGCTGATGATGATGATGATGATGACGACGATTGATGATGATGATGATGACGATGTGATGATGATGATGGTGATGATGATGATGACGATGATGATGCTGCTGATGCTGATGCTGATGCTGATGCTGATTGAGGAGGGAGGAGGAGGAGAGGAGGAGGAGGAAGAGGAGGAAGAGGAGGAGGGGAGGGAGGAGGAGGAGGAGGAGGAGTTCCCAGAGGGCTCTGCGGGCCAGGTGGGCCACCCGGACGGGGCCCTGCAGGCCTGCCGCAGACGAGACCGTTTGCGTGCGGGAGGCCCGCAGGGGCCGCCGGGAACGGCTCCCGGGGGCCACCCCCTCCGGCGCGCCTCCCGCGGATCAGGCTGCGCGTGCGGGTGGGCCGCCGATGCCGCCAGGGAGGGCTCCCAGAGGCCTCCGCTGGCCTCCCGCAGGCGGAGCCAGGCGCGGGCTGTCCGCGGAGGCCGCCGGCGAAGGGCTCCGCAGAGGCCCCCTGCGGGGCTCGCGCGCATCGAGGCCCGCGGAGGCCGCCCGGGAGAGCTCCCAGAAGCTTCTACGGGCCCCCCCCCCCGCACATGGATAAGCCGCTGCGGGCCTCCCGCCAATGTAGGCATTCCGCAAGTCCGCAGCAGGTCTCTATAGAAACCCTTCCCCGACGGCCTCGACTGGCCTCAGACAACTGGAGCCGGTTGCTGGAGTTCCGCAGAAGCGTTTGAGAGACCTTTTTGGCGGCCTCTGCGGGCCTACAACCAATGGCTCAATGTGCGGAAGGTCCGCAGGGGCCTCTGGGAGCCATCCCTGGCGGCCTCTGCGGGCCTCCCTCAACTTGCTTCGCATTTGCGGACGGTCTGCGCATGCGGCTCGGAACTCTTCTTGGCGGCCTCTGCGGATACGCCGCAAATAGCGCCATTTGCGGGAGGCCCGCAGAGGCATCTGGGAGCCCTTCCTGGCGGCCTCTGCGGGCCTCCCGCAAATGGCGCCATTTGCGGCGTACCCGCAGAGGCCTATGGGAGTCCCTGCCTGGCGGCCTCTGCGGGCCTCCCGCCGATGGAAGGTTCAGTACTGGCGGCAGGCCCGCAGGGGGCCTCTGGGAGCCCTTCCCTCTGGGAGCCCCTCCTGGCGGCCTCTGCGGGCCCCTGCGGGCCTCCAGCAAATGGCCCTGTGTGCGGCAAGCCCGCAGAGGTCTCCGGGAACCCGTCCTGGCGGCCCCTGCGGGCCTCCCGCAGACTGCTCCATGTGCGGGAGGCCAGCCAGCGTCCTCTGGGTGATCTTGCCCGGATGGCCAGTGCGAAGCCAACGCGCACTGCATTCTTTTCATAAAGACACGAGGTCCGAAGAGGCATCTGGGAGCCCTTCATGGCGGCCCTTGCGAATCTACGGCAAGAGGGCTCCATTTCGGCACGACCCGCGCAAACATGTCAATCTGCGAGAGGTCCGGAGAGGCCCCTGGGAACACATCCTGGTGGCTTCTGCGGGCCTCACCGCAGATTGCCTCATGCGCAGGCGGTCCGCAAATGTCTCTGGGAGCCCTTCCTGGCGGCCTCTGCGAACCAACAGAAAATCCCACCAGCCCTCTGGGCGTAGGTGGTTTAGGGCTGCTCCTCTTCCAAACCCTTTTCTTCCCCTTCGGGGAGGGGTTACCCCTCCCTCTGCCCTCTCCCCTGGACTTGGACGGGGGGGGCCGCGAGGAGTCGGAGCGTCCAAACACGGCCTCGGCGAGGAAACTAGGGTTTTGGCCCCATGTTGGCCTCTTGGGGGGGGGCGGGCGCTAATTAAGGACCCCCCCTTCTTTGATCGATCTTCTCCGAGATGGCCCCACGACCGCTCCCAAGGCTTCCAAGGGTGCCCCAAGAGGGCCCCAAGAGGTGGCCAGGAGGCCGCAAGAGGCTCCCAGTAGTCCCCCAGGATGCCCCCAAGAGGCTTTTTTTTCACCCCTGATCCAACGCCGCGGACTCCGCCACGCTGGAGGCTGGCCCTCAGTCGAGAGCCTCCCACGACCCCGCCAGGTCGTCGAGGAAGACCGGGACGATCTTGCCCTTCGGCACGGCGAGCCTGTCGAGCCTGACCGTCACGGCGGCCGAGCCCACGGTCATCACCACGCCCTCGCGCCCTTCCCAGGGGCCCTGCACAGCGCGCAACCGCGCGCCAAGCGGGGGCGGCCACACGGCCCAGGACACGGCACCACCCTCCCAAGAGACCCCCAAAAGGCCCCAAGAGGCCCCCCAGAGGCACCCAAGACGCTCCAAGAGGCCTCGGCGGCAATGCCAAGATCATTGCTTTTACTCAGGTGTTGGCCACATGTTGGCCTCCTGGGGGGGGGCACTTCTTCAGATAACTCTAAAAGCGCCTGGGAAAGCCCAAGATGACCTTCAAGATGGCTCAGGATATCCCAAGATGCCTCAAGATGGTTCCCACGATGCTCCAAGAAGCCCCAGGACCGTTACAAAACGGCTCCAGGTGGCCAAAGAGCTCCCCCAGGAGGCCCCGAAGAGGCCAACATCCTGTCACAACCGTGGGGAAATCAATGTGTTTGGCTTTCTCGCCGAGGCTTGAAGATGGTTCCAAAATGGCCCAGCTGGGCTCCAAAAGCGCCCCCAAGGCTGCCAAGAGCGTTTCAAAAAAACGGGCACCAAGAGGCGCCCAGGAGGCCCCAGGAAGCCTCAACAGGCGCCCAAGAGGCCTCCAAGAGGCTCCCAAGAGACCCACAAGAGGCCCCAAGAAACTCTCCAAGGCACACAAAACGCTCCAAGAGGCGTCCGGGACCGCCGAGAGGCCCCCAAGTCGCTTCAAAAGGCCTCCACTGGGGGACCCGTCCTCTGTGTGCTGCCCACTTCCCTGATCGAGGCAGTTCCTCTGGGCACCGCTTCTGGATGGGCTGATGGGGTTACTTTTTTGTTCGCGAGCGCGCAGGAAAGCCAGGCGCCGTCAAGATAGTCTGATGTTTTTTGTCGCAGCCGCAGTCGAAGGCGCCGACGGCGTCACAAGTCAGCTCGGGCTACGAGCAAACCTAATGAACCGAAGCGCGCGCACTAGCGGCTGCTGAACTACCGCCGAGGGATGCTGAGCTGCGCCGAGGGCTGAAGCCAGGGCAGCCAGGGCAGCGGCTGAGGGGCGCCGAGCGCTGGGGGAAGACTGCAAAAGCAGCCAAACGCCAGACGGCCAGCGTGCAGGCATCCCAGAGGCGAGACCACCAGGAAAGGACACATTGAACCTTGTCGCACCAGGCGCCAGAGGTCGACGTGCAAGGCTGCAGGCCAACAGGAACGAGCACACATGGCTGACCAAGAAGGCGGAACCACTCCTGAGCAATCCAGTAGGGTTGCGTCCCACCATGCCGGCGGCAGCGGCAGACACGGCCAGGCTGTGGCGGAGTCTGGAAACCAGAGGCCACGGAAGCATAAGCACTCTAGGGCTGCAAGAACAGGCCAACGTGCTTGGCTGCACTCCGGTGGGCGGAACACACATAGTCAATCAAGAAGGCTGAACCACTCCTCAGTGAACCAGCGGGCCAGAATCCCGACAGGCCAGCGGCAACGGCAGACACAGCCAGGCTGTGGTGTTTTTTTTGTTTCGCGCCGCGCGCCTCGGACGGCCGCGCGCCGCGCCGCGCCTGGCCCTCCTCAATCGAGCCAGAGGCCGCCCTCCGGCCCCCCGGCCTCCTCCACCCACGCGGTGCGCAGCGCCGCCCGGCCCGGCCCGCCGAGCGGGGTGCCGCCGGCGTGGAGGTCCCGCAGCTGGGGCAGCGCGCCCGGGCGCGCAGGGCCTCCGCCAGCCGCGCGGCGTCCTCGTCGCCCACGCGGTTGCCGCAGAGGTAGAGCTCCCGCAGATTGGGCAGCGCGCCCGGGGCGCGCAGGGCCCCCGCCAGCCGCGCGGCGCCCTCGTCGCCCACGCGGTTGCCGCCAAGGCAGAACATCTGCAACTGGGGCGCGGCGCCCGAGGCGAGCACGGCGGCCAGCTGCTGCGCCTCCTCGTCCCCCCACTGCAGGCTCGCGTAGTGCAGCTTCTCCGCGGCCTCGAAGCGCTGCGCGAAGGCGGAGCGGTAGAGCTCTGCGACCCTGGGCCGGTCGTCCTTGCCGTTGGTGAACCCCTTGCTCTGCAAGACGGGCACGGCGGGCGCCCGGCGCCCCGCCGCGCAGGTCGTCACCAGCGAGCCCGCACAGCCTGATCCACCATAGTAGCAGGTCTCCGCTCTGGTGGATCGGCCGGGGTCCACGAGGAGGGAATAACTCATCGTCAGCATCGCCCAGGAGGACTCGCAGAAACACCAACCACGGTTGAATTACTGCTCCGCGTTGCCCGACCGGGTGTACTTTGTAGCGCCGTCGTAATCATCTGGAAACCGCGTCAGCATGAAGACGACAGTTGCGGGGTGGGGGTAGAAGCTCCCCAGGCCCCTCAATGCCTCTTTGAAGAGCGCATGCTCCAACTCGAAGCGGCCGAGGGCATCGTTCTCGAAGGAAACTGAGCCTTCGAGCCGCTGGTAGGCGTGCTGCTGGGGATCGCTCTCGCGGCCCCTACAGTTTTGATGGATGCAGCAAAAGTCCATACATACACTCCAGCGGCCCCCGAACGCGGGAAACTCATCGGTCGACAGCAGCTGCAAGGCCTGGCCCAAGATGCGCAGGTTGTGCCCGCGTGGATCTGGGTGTTTCGCCCGCAGCCAGCAGCGTGATATGCACGCGATGCGCAGCTACGGATACACTCCATGATCAGGCGTGGCGGCCGCGACGGCGCTGTGGGGCATGAAGGCCGTCGGCGGCAACGCCTGGCGTGGCTCGAAGACGCCCCCAACGCGCGCTCGCCTCACCATCCACTCCGCGTCCATCAGGTCGACCGCTCCACTGCCGAGCGCGGGGTCGAGCTCCGGGCCGCCGCATCTCTCCCACAACGCCTGCACCCCCAGCTCCGTCGCGCACGGGGGCAATTGCGGCCCCGCGGCCTGCGACCGGTAGGACGCCACGCAGCAACCCATCCCGATGCTTGCAGAGGGCGGGGTCGCCAGAGACTTCCAAGTTGCAACCGACTGCGGAAGCGTGAGCCAGAGGCAACGGGCTGGTGGGGTTCTTTGTATATCGCGACCGCGAGCGGGCATCTGCACGGCGTCGTGAGGTCGTGCGAAGAGCGCAAGTCGGTGCAAGAGCACGGCGCAACTGTCGCCGGCGAGACACGGAAAAAGGAACGGGGCCACTACGCAGAGGCTGCGCTAGAGTGACGAAAACAGGGAGGCGACGCACCACGGCACCGCGGACTAAGCGAGAGAGAGAGAGAAAGAGAGAAAGAGAGAGAGCGAAGACGACGAAGAAAGCGAAGAAGACGGGGAGACGACGAACGGAGGGGAACAAAAACTCACGCGGCGCCGATCAGAGGCGGAGGGCCAGGTCGGTGAACGCCAGGGACACGTCAACCTCCAAGTACGTGCGCAGCGAGTGAAGCGACCGTGTGGTCTGAACCGTCGTCAGCAGCCAGACGCCGAAGGCCATGAACCTGTCAGAAACGAGCGTCGAATACCGCGCACATGCGTCAGCGGGCAAGATACCCAGATGAAGGCCCGCGTCAGCGGAGAAAATGCCCGGGAAGACCATGGAGGTGCCAGCCGCGGGCCACACCGAGGTACAGGGAGCTGTCCATCCGGCCGTCCTCCAGGCTGATGGGGTTACGCGAAGCATCTAGAATTGCATGTTGCCCCCGTCGTACTTACAAAGACCACATCTCAGAAATAATTTCGTGCACCCTGGCTATCGAAACAGTGTCGAACGAGTATCGCCTCCCAAGCCCGACACGTGAAAACCCTCCAGCTTCGGCAGTTCCGTGGTACTCGAAACCCTTTCTGGTAAACCGCGCTAACGTAGGTACAGCACAAAGCAAATGGACCCCTTGCGCGGTGGGCCCGCGGGGAGCCTTCTCCGGGCGGCCCTGCGATCCTGCAACAGATGGTCGCTTGTTCCAAAAGGCCCGCAGAGGCTTCTGCTCGGGCCGGGCGGATCGCAAAGGGGGGGGTTGAGAATCAGCTCACGTAGCTGATTTTCCCGGCGCCTCCCAGCGCCGGGAGGCGGCCATGCATCGAGAAATGGGCCCCTCGGTGGGGCCGAAACCAGCTGCATGCAGCAGACTTCGTACCCCCCCCCTGTCCCTATCCCCCCCCCCTTCGTCCAGCCCGATCTACATCTGTGGGAGTTCTGCTGACGCCTCGGGGTGCCCTTCCCAGACCCCCGACGTAATGATTTTTTCATTACGTCGACCCCCAGAGGTCCCGACCCTTTCCCCATGACCGGCTTTGCATCCTGAGTCGTTTTTTGACGCTCCCGAGGCCCGGTGAGGGCCCCTGGAGGCCGAAAATTAGGAAAAACCTCCCGTCATGATTTTTTCATTACTCGAGGGGGTCTGGGTTCCCGGCCGCCCCTGCGCTCCTCCCCCCCCCCCAGCGCAACCGGCTCGACACTGCGGGAGGCCCCGCACCGAGAGCCCCTGGGAGCCCCTCCCGGCGGCCTCGGCGGGCGGGGGCGCTGCCGTGTGCGCGACGCGCGCAGGGGCTCCTCCTCCTCCTCCTCCTCCTCCTCCTCCTCCTCCTCCTCCTCCTCCTCCTCCTCCTCCTCCTCCTCCTCCTCCTCCTCCTCCTCCCCCCCGCCCCTGCGGGCCTCCCTGCAAAGCGAGACCATCTGCGGAAGCCCGCGGAAGCCTCTGGGAGCCCTTCGTGGTGGCCTCTGCGGGCCTCCCGCCGAAGGGGGCCTCTGCGAGCAGCTGGGAGTCAGGGGATGAGCTTCTGACACGGGTCAATCCAGACCCGGGTCAGTTAGGCCTTGCAGGATCCTGCGAGATCCTGCACCCAAGCCCGGGCCAACGCGAAGGATCCTGCAAGATCCTGCAGGATCTTGCGCCCAAGCCCGGGTCAATGCGCCCCTGACGCTGCAGGATCCTGCAAGATCGGGCGCTCTGGCTGACCCCCGCTTGCATTGAACCCCGACTGAAGGCTCCCGAGGGAGTCCATTCCTGGCGGCTCTGGCGAACCTACACAACATGGAGCGCGTTTCTTTATTTTGGACGATAATGGGCATTATAGGGGGGGAGGGACTGGGGGGGAGGTATAACGTAACGCCCCCCCCCCCCCCCCGCGCACGGCGGCAGTGCCCTGAGCGCACTGGGGGGGGGGGGGGCGGGGGGAGGGGCGATAGGTTATAGGGGGGGGAGGGGGGGCCGGGGGCTATAATGCCCACTATGCCCCAAGCAAGAAAGAAGCACTGTCCGAGGGGGCCCGCAGAGGCTTCTCCATGTGCGGGCGGCCCGCAGGGGCCTCGCGGAACCCTTCCCCTTCCTGGCGGCCCCTGCGGGCCTCTGGGAGCTCTTCCGCGCGGACTCTGCGGGCCTCCCGCACGTGGAGCCACGCGCGGGAAGTCCGCAGGGGGCCGGGAGCCCTTCCAGGCGGCCTCGAGGGCGAACGGCTTCCGACCCGCGGGAGCCCCGCAGAAGCCTCTGGGAGCCCTGCCTGGCGGCCGCTGCGGGCCTCCCGGGACGCTTCTGCGTGTGCGGGAGGCCCGCGGAGGCCGCCCGGAGGCCGATGAGGCCGATGAGAGCCCGATGGGAGCCCTCCATGGCAGCTGGTGCGGGCCTCCCGCTAGCGGGGGTCCATCTGCGGGAGGCCCGCAGAGGCAGCAGGCTGCCCCTCGGCGGAGGAGCCGCCCACGCGGGCCTCCTCCACTCGTGGAGTTGCAGGAGGCCCTCTCCGGCCGCAGAACCGGGAGGGGGGGAGGAGGAGAAGTGGACGAGGGAGGTCATCGACGCCTGATGCGATTGGAAGGAGAAGCTGTTCCATGCCCTTCACGAAGCCTGGGACCTCAATCAAGATCCGACCGACTACCGAGCGCGG
Source organism: Prorocentrum cordatum (assembly GCA_963575745.1). Classification (NCBI taxonomy): domain Eukaryota; class Dinophyceae; order Prorocentrales; family Prorocentraceae; genus Prorocentrum; species Prorocentrum cordatum. Next base: position 102,155 of record CAUYUJ010017116.1, on the reverse strand, counting down.
GCCTACTTCCTTCCCGCCTGGCGCAAGAAGCGGGCGGGGGGAAGGAGGGAGGGAGATGGAAGGATGAGAGAGGAGCGCTACGGCAGCGGCCCGAACGGCTCGCGGAAAAATGCGCACCGGGGCAACAGGCAACGCGCAGGCCTGCACGAGGCCGGCAGCCTGCCTCACGCACGAAGGGAGCCAGCTGCTAAACGCGTCCTCTGCCACTTTCCCCTCATCCTTTAGGCGGCGCGCCCGAGGGGTAAACGAGAAGGGGCGGGCCTTCTCAGAAGGCCCGGATGTCTCCCGGCCTTCTGAGAAGATTTCCAAGCCTTCCCCGAAGATGCATAACACTTCCCAGGCGCGAGAGCTTCTGAGAAGTCCCGCCGCCTCCTGAGAAGCCCTTCTCCTTCTCATTTCCCCCCCTCGCTCGCCGCCTATCCTTCATGCTCGCCCATCCAGGGGGGAGGCAGATCCCAAAGAGTGCGCAACACCACGCACAGGAAGCAGGAAGGTGCTCGCCTCTGGAGAACCGGCCTCTGGTTTTCCCCTGGAGGGGGCAGCGGGGGGGTAAGTCTCTCCTCCTCCTCCTCCTCCTCCTTTTCCTCCTCCTCCTTCTGCTCCTCCCCTTCCTCCTCCCCCTCCTCCGCCTCCAAGCTCCTCCTCCTCCTCCTGCAGGGGTGGTGGTGGCACGAGAGCGCGCCGCCCTCCACGCAGCAGGGGCCATATATGCTCCAGGAGCGCGCAGCGCTCGGCCCCACGCCCGGATCAGGTCGGCTGCACACCAGAGTGACCCTGGGCAAGAGCGACCTTTCGTGCGCGGCTGTGGGGTCGTCCCAGACCCCCTCGCGTTGTGAAAGAATCGCGACGGAAGGTTTTTCACTATTTTCAGTCTCCGGGGGCCCTTCCCGGGCCCCGAGAGCGTCAAAAAACGACTCAGCATGAGAAACCGGTCCCGGAGAATAGGTCCAGACCGCTGGGGGTCGACGTCATGAAAAAAACATGACGTCGGGGGTCTGGGGTCGCAAGTGGGCCAAACCCAAGCGCGCAGGCAGCAACGATCGCATCGCATTCCGCGATCGGGGGGGCCCCAGTGGGCCCGCACCCAAGGGTCGCTCTGGCAAACGGTCACCCTTACGTGTAGTCTATCAGGGGTGTGCGGCTTCCCTGGCGTAGGCCCGCACGCGCTCCACGCACGTCGTCATGTCCGTCTGCATGATGGTCCTGGTGCCCAGCTTCTTGAACTGAGCGACGGAGGGGACGTCCTTGTAGCCCCAACCGGCCAGCATGTCAATGACCTCCTTCGCCGGAGTGCCAGCGCGCTCCAGCCACTCCGGGATGAGCTCGATTGTCATGACGCACGGGGGGAACTTCGAGAAGAGCAGCGAGGCGCCCTTCAGGAAGTGGCCCTCGTGGCCCTCGATGTCGACCTTGGCGATCATGATGGCCTTCATCGCCGGATTGTACCTGAGCAGGAGGTCGCCTGTGGTGGTCTGCACCTCTAGAGGGTCAACAAAACGGCGTAAACGTAAACGTTGGGAGTTCCTCGCGAGTTGCTTGGATCGGCGCTGGGCCTCCCTCCCCGGCGCGCGGCACGCGCCAAGGGCGGCGCCAGAGGCGCCATCAAGGGGGCCAATCGCCGATTCAAGGCATCAGTACGGAACACCGAAAGTTGAAGCCTAGGTGGCTTAAGTATCCTTCTTCGGACCTCGTACTCCTTCACCACAACCTTTGGTGCATACATGCGCTCCCTCTTCTGCGGGTGGAAGTGATCCTGCAGCTCGTCGCCGCCCATTTCGGTAAACGGCTTGTTGCCCTTGACGGTGGAGCCGCCCTTGTTGACGGGGTTGAGCGACATGGTCACCCTCTTCGGGTCGTCAGGCGCGCCCACGGCGTAGCCGTACACGTCCACGTTCTCCAGCCTGTTGAAGGGTAAGAGTGAGGGGTGAAACACCTCGGGGGGGGAAGCACCGACCTGGGATCGGCGATGCGTCGCCGATAGATCGGCGACCGGCCCCGATAGCGAAACCTGACGTCCCTGGACTGGTTGGGCTATTGGGTCATAGCTTAGGTCGGGCGCGTTCTTCTACAGACGGAACTTGGACGAGCAAACAAATCAGAACATGCTTTAAAATATTTCGACAGATTAAGCCAGAAACATCGTCCCCTGACTATTTGTTGACTTTCTTTGAAGACTCCTCCTGTAGAGGGGCCCGCCCGCCTTAACCCTGAGCCCATCCCTCCCTTGCGTCGCCCCCGACTTGTTCGTCAGGATGCCCAGCGCGAGGTGGTCGATCGTGGGCGGCATCCCCTCCACGGCGAATACCCTGCCGCCCGCGCTCCGAAGGCAGTCCGCGAGCGGGATGGTGAAGGAGCCGACGTTGGCGCCGACGTCGAAGAAGTTCCCGACGGCACCGCTCGACTTGTACAGGCGGCACAACTCGTCGACGCGTCCCTTCTCCCAGCCAGACCCGCGGAGGGCTGCGCCGGAGACCCCCTGGTCTGTCCAGCGGTCGAACGCGGCGATGGTCAGGTTGTAGTCGCCCACAGGACTCTGGACGAATGCGCGGTGGAATTCGTCGGCCTCCGAGTTGAGGGGGCCTCTTCCCCACCTGTCGAGGAAAAGGACACGCAGACCCCCGACGTCATATGATTTTGTTCGCAACGTCGGCCCCCAAGGGTATCGACCCATTCCCCAGGACCGGCTTTTCATTTTGAATCGTTTTTTGCCGGTCTCGAGGCCCGGTGAGGGCCCCAAGAAGCAGAAAACGGCGAAACACCTCCCGTTGTGACCACTTCACGACTCGACCGGGTCTGGAGAGCCAACACCAGCGTAAACCTTCGGAGGCTGGCATGGAGTTCTTGGTTGGGCTGGCGCCGGCCTAACTCCCCTTGAGCAGGGACCGACCGTCCTGGCGTTCCTATAGGCCTACCACGACATGCTGTTAGGACAGAGAGAATGCTGCATGGGAGCAAAAAGCAAAATTCTTACGGCATGAAGCCGGTATCAGCTAGAAATGTCCCAAGAACATCTCGCGGAAACTACACAAGAGTTTCTGGGAACCTTCTCACGGGAACAAAAAGTGACATACACATAAAAACTCGGAGGTCCGCGCGGATTTCTCGGATCGGCGCTGGACCCCCCTCCCTGGCGCGCGGAGCGCGCCAGGGGCGGCTCCAGAGGCGCCGCCGGAGGGCCCAAGCGCCGATCCGAGAAATCCGCGCGGACCTCCGAGCTTTTATGTCTATGCCACTTTTTGTTCCCCCACTTCTCTCGGCGGGCCCGTACACATGCAGAGGCCAGGGCGCTTCGCCACTGCTCGACGCTCGGGCCGGCGCCGGGCCAGCCCCCCCCCCGCGCCCCTGCAGCCCGGCCCGCGGAGCGCGCCAGGGCGGGCGGCGGCCCATGAGGCGCAGCAGCGCAGGGGCGCGGGGCAGGGGGGGGAGGAGGAGGAGGAGGAGGAGGAGGAGGAGGAGGAGGAGGAGGAGGAGGAGGAGGAGGAGGAGGAGGAGGAGGAGGAGGAGAAAAGGATGAGGAGGAGGAGGAGGAGGAGCGGGAGGAGGAGGAGGAGGAGGAGAAGGAGGAGGAGGAGGAGGAGGAGGAGGAGAAGGAGGAGAAGGAGGAGGAGGAGGAGGAGGAGGAGGAGGAGGAGCAAGGAGGAGCGAGGAGGAGCGAGGAGGAGGAGGAGGAGCGAGGAGGAGGAGCGAGGAGGAGGAGGAAGAAGAGGGGGAGGAGGAGGGGGGGGCGGCGCCGGCCCCCGGGATCCGCAGGGACCTCCCGCTGCTCCTCTTGTCAGCGCGCACACGGGGGTAGGGTTAGTTCGGGCATGTCCTCCTACAGGCAGATTTTGGGCGAAAAAAGGGGGAGAAAAAAAGCCCAACAATATTCCCACAAATCGACAAGAAAAGAATCGTCCCGAAACTATGCTTGGGCTAGTTTGGAAGATCCCTTTCGTAGGGGGACGCGTCCGACTTAAGGGTCGGGAGAAGGGGGGAGGCTCCTTAGAAGGCGGTTGTCTCTTAGAAGGCGCTGGCCGCCCGTCTAAGAAGCCAGGGGCGCGCCGTTTCTAGAAGCACCCCAGCAACTGCTTAGAAGCACGTTTAACTGCTTCTCAGGAGCAGAAGCAGCTTCTTAAAGCAAGCCACCTGCTTCTTAGAAGCACGCCAGGTACAGCTTATGAGAAGCAGCCCCGGCTTCTGAGAAGGGGCCCCCTACGCCTTCCAAGAAGGGGCGTGCTTCTAGGAAGCCTTCCCCCCTTCCCCCATACCCACCTTCTGCGCGTGGTCGATCATCTCTACACCCAAACCTCTGGGGTCTCGAAACAGTCGAGGCAGAGGCCCAGCCCCCCTCGCGCTGTGAACAACAGCGCGACGAGCAATTTCTCGCTGTGCTTTGCCTCCAGGGGCCCCTCCTGGGCCCCGGGACTCCCACACAAATGCATATTGTTTGACAGTCTCATCTTCAGCATACTCAGGATGAGAGGTCTGGTCCCTTCCCCGGGACCGGCTCTTCAATCCAGGATGAAGAACCAGTCCTGGGGAAGGGGTCCAGACCTCTGGGTGTCGACGTTGCGAAACAAAACACGACGTCGGGGGTCTCGGGCTTTCTGGTCCCAGGGAAGTGGTCGAGAGGTCAGGGGCCCGCGTCTCGAAAAAATCGAGGCGCCGGATGTCTGGGCACACGCATATACAGTCAAAACGTGAGCGACGGTCAGAAGCGGGTCTTACGCGAGATGACGTAGCGACATTGCGCCCCGGGCACGCTGCATTGGAGACGAGGGCGCTTACGCGAGACCTTACGCGGACAGCTCACGCGCAAATGTCGGCGCAGATGGCACCGTTTTGCTTGCATCCCTCACGTGTATTGAGGACGGGGGGGTAAGGACGCAAGACCCTTGGAGGCCGAAATTCGGATGTTGTTGGCAACGGGCGGCCAGCGAAAACGGCAACGGACGGGCCGAGGAGGCAAGGACACAAGGGTACCCTAGATGAAGGCGCGCGTCCTTACTGGGCCTTGAAGTTTTGTTTGCTATCGAGATTCGGCATCTGGCCGAAGGGTGGGGGTCGGGAGGGGGTCTGGGTCTGGGCTGGTGCTCAGTCGATCTGCTGTTGCCCGTCGCGTATGCTGGGGGCCGAGGAGGCCCTAGCCGGTCGCAGAGAGCAGCCGGCAAAAAAGCTGCCAAGACCTGGTCTACGTGGAGGGGGCAGGGGGAGCGGGCCCGCGCCTGTCGGCGGCGAACAATATGAAACAAAAACGGCCACGATATGGATACATATGTATACATCTACTATACCTGTACATGCACATTCATGTATGCATGAACTTTTTTTGGTGCTGCTTTATTTACTCTTATACCATATATGAATACATGTATGTATGTGTATATATGTATGTCTATATATACACATTTATATACTTTTGTATGCCGCTGCTTGCTCCCCTGCCGCCTCGAGAGGTCCGCCGGCCACGGCCTGGGCAGCGGGGCTCCCTCGGCGTCCTGCCGGCGGAGCGCGGGGGCGGCCCAGGGTGAGAGTGGCCTCCGGTGCGCGCCTCCCGGGGGGGGCACGGACCCGAGGGCACAGGCTGCTGCTATCGCACGAGGTGGCGTCGCCATCGCCGTCGCCGTCGTCGCCTTCGGCGGCAACTCATGGGAGCCTTCCGTACCATCCTGTCGGCTCCTGCGAATCGACGATCGTCGACGTTCGACCGACGCTCGACGACGCTAAATCGACACTAGTCGACGCTAGATCGACGCTAATCGACGCTAAATCGGCGCTGCCTCATCGACCCCCAAACGCCGGTCGATGCGACCCGACGCACAAGACGCCATGGCGAGGGTACACCAAAGCTCCCATGATTTGCTACCGAAGTCGTCGTCGTCGTCGCGTTCCGTGGTCGGAGGGCCCCAGCGGGCCCGCACCAAGAGTCCCTCCGGCGCGGGGCCGCTCCTCCTCGTCTTCTCCTCCTCCTCATCCTCCTCCTCCTGCTCCTCCTTATCTCCTCCTCCTCATCCTCCTTTTCTCCTCCTCCTCCTCCTCCTCCTCCTCCTTCTCCTCCCCCTCCTCCACCTCCTCCTCCTTTTCTCCTCCTCCTCCTCTTTTCCTCCTCTTCTCCCTCTCCTCCTCTACGCGCAGGCCGAGGTCCTGGCCGAGGCGCAGCTTCTCTGGCATCGACAGCGCCGCGGCGCCGACCAGCACCACGGCCGCGCGGGCTCCCGCGCGGAGCCCGGAGGGCGCCATGGCCAGCGCGCCAGGCACTCCGAACCACGAATCCGCCACTTTGATTCGCGGTGTTGAAATCACAGGAATGGCGTTCTGGCAAGATTCAGGATCGCCAAGACGCAACAGTCTGGTTGATCCGTGGCGTGGAAATCCCGAGAACAATGTTCTGGCATGCTTCAGGGTCTTCAAACGCTTGTATTTCAACGAGGCAATTCCTTCAGTGGAGATGAACCATTGTAGGGGCCTATGACAATGAACCTTGGAGGGCGGGATTATTCCAACATCGTTGATAACTCTTGGGTTTGCACTGGTCTTCCTCCTCCTCCTCCTCCTCCTCCTCCCTTCCTCCTCCTTACCTCGCGGACGAAGATGAGGTCGAATTCCCCACCCACCTCTATTCAGACCGCTCGCTGAACAACAACGGGGCGTGAACTACCGCGCGGACGAAGACAATGTCGAGTTCAGAGAGAAAGCTTTCGCAGACGCTTGCTTGGGAAGCATCTGCGACACATCTGAACAAAGGGGGTTCTCTATCCCCCTGACATTCGGCTCGGCCAGAAAAACCAGGGGGGCTCCCTCCCCCTCTTCCCCCCTCCCTAACCCGCCCGCCCCTCCTTCAAAAGGGGGGGGGCTGACCCCCCCCTCCATGTTTCGGGGGAAGGGGGAAGGGGATAAGAACCCCCCCCCCCTTCCCCACTTTGCCGACGGCGAACGACAACGGCGGGCGCCGGCAAACGACGACCGACGACAAACCACGAACGACGACGACGATGACGACGATCATCACCATCACCATCACCATCACCATCACCATCACCCTCATCATCACCAAAAGAAATATCCTCATCATCGTCACCATCGCCATAATCATATTATGTATCATCATCAGTTTCACCATCATCATCCTCATCCTCACAATCGATGTCTTCATTGTCATCATCATCAGCACGATCACGGTCATCCTCATCATCATCATCATCATCATCATCATCATCATCACCATCACCATCAGCATGAGCATCATCATCATTATCATCACCATAATCACCATCATCATCACTATTGTCATCATCGTCATCGGCATCGTCATCTTTATCAACATCACTGTCAACAACACAATCATTATGAAAATCATGAGAGTCATCGCTGTAATCATCATCATCATCAGTGTTACCACCCTCGTGCTCATCATCATCATCGCAATCACGCTTACCATTGTCAGCATAGCCGTTACCATTGTGTTCATCACCGCCACCACTATCTTCATAAAAACGTCATCGTCGCCATAAGCATCACTGCCGTAAACAGCATCACCATCGTTATCGTCAACAGCATTTTCCTCCTCATCATCATTAGCATCGTCATCTCATTCGTTGTCGCCATCATGCGCATCACCCTTATCATCATCACTATCTTCATCACCAACATCATCAACACCATCCACATCGTCATCGTTATCATCATTATCACCATCAGCACCACCATCATCCTCGTCATCATCATGATCCGCATCATTGTACTCATCATCATCATCATCATCATCATCATCATCATCATCATCATCATCATATCATCATCATCATCATCATCATCATCATCATCATCATCATCATCATCATCATCATCCGCATGATCATCGTCATCGTCATCGGCTTTACCAGCATCATCGTCATCAGCATCAAAACCATCACGATCTCCTGATCATCTGCATCGCCAACGGCATCGCTATCGTCGCCAGCATCAACACCACGATCACAATCACTATCACCAAACCCATCATCATCAAAATCACCATCGTCATGATCGTCGTCATCACCCTCATCCTCATCCACCTCATGACCATCCTCATCATCATTGGCATTTTCATCGCCACCACCATCATCACCATCGCAATCCTTACCCTTATCGTTACCATCATCATCAGCATCATCATCATCATCATCATCATCATCATCGACATCACCATCAACACCACAACCACAACCACCACCATCATCACCATCATTCTCCACCACAATCATCAGCATCCTCATCATCATTATCAACATCGCCATCGTCATCAACGTCAACATCATGATCACCAGTACCACCATCACCATCACCAACACCATCATCATCATCATCATCATCACCATCAGCATTATCATCACCATCATCATCACCATCACCATCGTTACCTTCACACGCATCACCATTTTAATCAACATTATCATCTTCGTCGTCGTCCTGGTGTTGGTCGTCGTCTTCAGCCTCGTCGTCCTCGTCGTCGTCGTCGTCCTCTCCAGCGCCCGCGCCGGCGGCGGCACCCGCCGTCGACGTCTGCCACGGGTGGGTAGGTGGGTTCGATCCCCCCCCCCTCCCTCCCCATCCCTTGACGGGTTGGTGGTTTCGGACCCCCTCCTCAGCAATTCTGGGGGGGGGGAGCCCCCGGTTCGAACTCCCCCCCTTCCAAACATCAGCAGAACGCGTTCTTTCCGAGTTTACGACCCGTCCCACCGTCCCAGTCCTGACAGCTCGTCAGACTTGCCGCAAGTCACTTGCGCAAGTCACATGCGCTGTTTCTTCCACTCAGCCTCCTTCCTGCTGCGCTGCTGTACAGGCATGGTGGGGTTTGCCGCAAGCAGTGGGATGGGTCCCGGGTGGGTCGCGGGGTGGGTCGCGGGTGGGTCGCGGGGTGGGTCGCGGGTTGGGTCGCGGGTTGGGTCGCGGGTTGGGTCGCGGGTGGGTCGCGGGCGGGTCGCGGGGTGGATCGCGGGATGGGTCGCGGGGTGGGTCGCCGGTCGCGGGGTGGGTCACGGGTTGGTCGCGGGTGGGACGACGACAACAACACCAACAACAACAGCAGCAGCAGCAGCAACAACAACAACAACAACGACAACAACGACAACCACGACAACAACGACAACAACGACAACAACAACCACAACAACAACAACAACAACAACAACAACAACAACAACAACAACAGCAACAACAACAACAACACCAACAACAAGAACTACAATGCAACAAGCAGAATCCTCACCACGGATTCCCTTTTCAACCACGCACCCAGGGACAATGAATGACCGTTCGGCCCCCTCGTTCTGACTTGTATCCGGCAAAGTGCCGTGGACACTGTATGAAGCGCCCTCAAGTCCTCCAGCGAGCCCCAGAGGCCCCCAAGAGGCCCCTGGGCAGACCCCAAGAGGCATCCAAATGGCCCCCCAATAAGCCCAAACCAGGATGCCAATGGGCCAGGAGATGCCTTCCAGAAGAGCCCGAGAGGCCTTGAAGAAGCCTCTTGTCCACGATCCAGGCGCGGTGGCGGGATGGGCCGAGGGCAATAAGCTACTTGTGTCCGCCACCGTGCCGTACGCACTGGGTGGAGCGTCCGCAAGCCATCAATAACCAAAAGCTAGGACGCGGATCAGATCGGGTGAGGATCAATCGAGAATCTCTGAGGTCCCGCGGCTCTGGAAAATGTCTCCGGCGCCGCGGCCTTCTCAGAGCGTTTCAGAACGCTTTGAGAGAGCGCTCCAGAACGCTCTGGAACTGACTTATCCGCGTCCCAGCCTCGCCCGAACCAAATAAGAGTACTCGATATCGACTATTGGTCACTCAACCTCGGATATGGGGATACTGTTGCAAGGCCAAAGGCCTTCAGACCACAAAATGCTCGGACGCACTTGGGAGCTCCCAAGAGTGGTCAGGATTTGCCGCGCGAGATTTCCTGAAGCCATGCGACCACTCTTAAATGCCCCAGCTTCCAGCATGCCACGAAATTGTCCCACGGGCCAGTCCCAGTCCTGGAGCCGTCTTGGAAGCGCTGGGGGTCGGCCCAATAAGCCCACATCATTGAAGTGTATAACTGGGCCGTTCTCGCCCTGTCGGTGTTGAGACCGTTCTAGACGACCCAAGATGTGCACGGTTTCCCCAGGGGCCGTAGGCGACCCGGTGATCAGGAGGAGGAGGAGGAGGAGGAGGAGGAGGAGGAGGAGGTAGAGGAGGAGGAAGGGGGAGGAGATGGACGAGGAGGAGGAGGAGGAGGAAGAGGTGGTGGAAGAGGAGGAGGAGGAGGAGGAAAAGAAGAGGAGGAGGAGGAGGAGGAGGAGGAGGAGGAGGAGGAGGAGGGGTCGCCCAAGACCTTCGGAGAAACCCTCCACCAAGATGACCCCAAGGCGGATTGCGAGGCTCCCAATCCGGAGGGGCGTGAGAGGCCCAAAGGGCCCCCAAACAACGCCCCACCGTGTCGGACCGCTGGAGGCCCTCCCTCCAGCGTAGGCCCCAGACTTGCAGAGACCTCCAGAGGGGCCTCGAAGAGGCGCCAGAGAGGTCCCACGAGGCTCCCACGAGGCCCCAGGTAGGCCCCCGGGATAGTGGCCCTAGGCCAACCTCGTAAGAGTCCGCGGTGCTCCTGGCAACGTTCCCCGTGCGCCTCGCGCCCACATCCCATGCAGGTTGGCGGGGTGAGCCAAAAGCTGCTGGATAGTAGCAAGTAAAGGGTAAGCAAGCGTTGGGCCCTGAGCAACTCTCCGCTGCAAAAGCTCGAACCGAACAGTTTCTGAAGAGGGCGGTGATGAAATCGAAACTAGTTGCACCAAGTCAGCCCTGAGCCAGATGCTCGTATGAAGCACTGAACGGCAATGCGCAGGGCGTAGGTAATGGACGTGAGAAGAGAACGGCGAAGGCGGCAGACTGTGCTCTCTACTCTGCTCTCTGCTCTCTTCCATGCGTCAAAATCCCAACCATCCTGTGGGGTTGTGCCACCGTCCGCATGCGTTCTGAAAACCGAAGTTGGCAGCTCCACCCACCCAGTACAGCGTTTCGTGGCCCTATTGGGAGCTCCACCGAAGCCCCCAGTGCCACCGTCCGCATGCGTCCCGACAACTCAATCTGGCGTGTTCACAAACCCACTAAAGCGTTTCGCGGCCCCATAGGAAGCCCCACCGAAGCCCCCAGTCGGACCGTCCGGATGCGTCCCGAAAACCAAATTGGGCGTTTTCACCCACACAATACAGTGCTTCGTGGCCACATAAAGGGCTCCACTGAAGGCTCCAGTGCTACCGTCCGCATGCGTCCCGAAAACCCCATTTGGCATTTTCACCAACCCAATACAGCGCTTCGTGGCCCCATAGGGAGCTCCACCGAAATCCCCAGTGGGACCGTCCGCATGCGTCCCGACAACCAAATTTGGCATTTTCACATACGCTTCGTGTCCCCATAGGGAGCTCCACCGAAGGCCCCACTGGGACCCTCAAATGTGGCAATTTCACATACCTTTCACAACGCTTCGTGGCCCCATAGGGAGCTTTACCGAAGGCCCCAATGCTACCGTCCACATGCGTCTCACACACCCAATTTGGCATTTTCACCTACGCACTATAGCGTTTCGTGTCCCCATAGGGAGCTCCTCCTCGTAAGGAGCTCCACCGAAGGCCCCAGTGCCACCGTCCGCATGCGTCCCGAAAACCAAATTTGGCAGTTCCACCCACCCAGTACAATGTTCCGTGGCCCCATATGGGAGCTCCACCGAAGGCCCCAGGACCACCGTCCGCATGCGTCCCGAGAACCGAATTTGGCACTTTCACCCACCCAGTGCAACGTTTCCTGGCCCAACAAGGAGCTCCACCGAAGCCCCCAGTGGGACCGCCCGCATGTGCCCACACACCCAACTTGGCATTTTCGCATCACAATACAGCGCTTCGTGGCCCCATAAGGAGCTCCACCGACGGCCCCAGTGGTACCGCCCGCATGCGTTCCCCCAGGCCCATTGCAGCGCTTCGTGGCCCCATAGGGAGCTTCACTAAAGACGATCTTCACAGTTCGGGTACCCACAACTGCATATGGTTGGGTCCTTCGCCAGGATCATGTTTGCTTGTTTTCTCTCTCTCTCTCTCTTTGTGTGTCTCTCTCTCTCTCTCTCTCTCTCTCTCTCTCTTCATTTATTTTATCGATTATTTGACCTCCACTATCCTCGCTCTGCTCCCAAACTCTACCCGAAACGCTTACAAGCTCTACTCTGCTTGGCTCCCCCTCTCTATGTCTGATCTCTGCCCCATTCACCCTCGGCCCGCAGGAGCCCCTGGGAGTTGTTTTTGTTCCTGGAAGCTTCTGCAAACGTGCAGCAACAATTGCACCGGTCTCGAAGTGATTGCTGATGCTGATGCTGATGCTGATGCTGATGATGATGCTGATGATGATGACGATGATGATGATGATGATGATGATGATGATGATGATGATGATGATGATGATGATGATGATGATGATGATGATGATGATGATGATGATGATGATGATGATGATGATCGTGAACATTGCACCGGTTTCGAGGTGCCCGCAGCGGCTTCTGCATGCGCGGGAGGTCCGCAAGGAGGCCCCTGGGAGCTCTTTTCCTGGCGGCCTCTCTGCTGGCCTCTCCCGCAGAGGGGGACTCCAATTTGAAGGGGCCCTGGGACACACACACACACACACACACACACACGCACACACACACACACACACACACGCACACACACACAAATAAATGAATACACACACAAATACAAGGACGCCCCATGTTTTCTCATGGGTTCTGGGTTTTCGTCTTCCTCCCCACTTCCCATTATCTTCCCATCTTTTCTTGGGGATCGACGATTCATTTTAAGTCGGGCCTGTCCCCCTACAGGGGGATTTTCGACGAAAAATAAAAAATACCCCAAGAATAATCCAAACCTAATCCAAAAATAGTCTGGGGACTAGTTTCTGACTGTTGATTTTGCCTTTTGGGAATCTGTTTGGGGTATTTTCTCATACTTCGTCGCAAATCCCCCTGTAGGGGGACAGGCCCGACATAACAGCTGCCGGGGCGGCCCGCAGAGGCCGCCCCCGGGGGCCCCCTCTTGTTCCTGGAGGGGCCCATGCGAGCCTGCGGCCAGCGGCTTCCCGCTCGGCAGGCCCGCAGGAGCTCTGCGGGAGGCCCGCAGGCATGAAGGGGAGCTGGGGCACACCAATTGATGCAGGGACCGACCGTGCCGGCATTCCCGTCGTCCTAGCACGAAGTCTTCCTAGAACCCAAACATGTTCTAAGAACAAAAACAGTGTTCATAGAACGTAAGCCCGATGTGTTAAGACAGGACGGTCCCAGCCAGGAAAGTTCTAAGAGCATTTCGCGGGAACCACAAAAAGGTTCTTAGAACAGTGTTTGGTGGGGCTATAAGCGACCGGGGAGGCTTCGCCACTGCTTGAACCAATACATAGACACAAATAACCACCACCACCACCATTGAGCCGAGCGTCTGGAGGGACGCGTGGGCAGAAGAGTGCGCGATGCAAATCACCAGCTTCCCCATATCTTTCCACATGTTCTGGGTTTCTGTCTTCCCCTCCACTTCCCATATTTTCCATAGTTTTTCGGGGGGGTCGACGATGAATTGTGTCTATGTGATTTTGCCCCTCCTGAAGATAGGGGAACGAACAATGACATGAACATAATCCGCGGGCCCCCTTTGCGGGGCCACCTGGCTGCGAAGATTAGGCTTGCGGCTCCCTGTGCCAGTTGCAGCTTTCAGTTTCCACTGTTACAGTCCTGCTTTCTGTTTCCTTATTGTTAGTTGTTGTTGAACGCGCGAGGGGGGGAGCCGAAAAGCGTCGTAGTTAGCGTCCCCAAATCGCCTTGTCTGAATTCCTGGGGGGGCGTGGGACACGTAAAATTAGCCTGGCGAAGGACCCAACCATATGCAGTTGTGAGTAATGCTGGTGTGAGTACCGTCTTCGGTGGATCTCCCTATGGGGCCACGAACCGTTTGAGGGGTGTGCCGAAATGGGTGTGGGGGCGGCATGCGAACGTTGCCACTGGGGCCTTCGGTGGAGCTCCTTATGGGGCCACGAAACGTGTGAGGGGTGCACCGAAGTTGGTGTGGGGGCGGCATGCGAACGCAGCCACTGGGGCCTTCGGTGGAGCTCCCTGTGGGGCCACGAAACGTGTGAGGGGTGTGCCGAAATTGGTGTGGGGGCGGCATGCGAACGCAGCCACTGGGGCCTTCGGTGGAGCTCCCTATGGCGCCACGAAACGTGTGAGGGGTGTGCCGAAATGGGTGTGGGGGCGCATGCGAACCCAGTCACTGGGGCCTTCAATGGAAATCCCCATGGGGCCACGAAACGTGTGAGGCATGTGCCGAAATGGGTGGTGGGGAGGCATGCGAACCACTGGGGCCTTCGGTGGAGCTCCCTATGGGGCCACGAAGCGTGTGAGGGGTGTGCCGAAATGTGTGGTGGGGAGGCATGCGGACCCTGCCACTGGGGCCTTCGGTGGAGCTCCCTATGGGGCCACGAAACGTGTGAGGGGTGTGCCGAAATGGGTGGTGGGGAGGCATGCGACCCTGCCACTGGGGCCTTCGGTGGAGCTCCCTATGGGGCCACGAAACGTGTGAGGGGTGTGCCGAAATGGGTGGTGGGGAGGCATGCGGACCCTGCCACTGGGGCCTTCGGTGGAGCTCCCTATGGGGCCACGAAACGTGTGAGGGGTGTGCCGAAATGGGTGGTGGGGAGGCATGCGGACCCTGCCACTGGGGCCTTCGGTGGAGCTCCCTATGGGGCCACGAAACGTGTGAGGGGTGTGCCGAAATGGGTGGTGGGGAGGCATGCGAACCCTGCCACTGGGGCCTTCGGTGGAGCTCCCTATGGGGCCACGAAACGTGTGAGGGATGTGCCGAAATGGGTGGTGGGGAAGCATGCGGACCCTGCCACAAGGGGCCTTCGGTGGAGCTCCCTATGGGGCCACGAAGCGTGTGAGCGGTGTGCCGAATGGGTGGTGGGGAGGCATGCGGACCCTGCCACTGGGGCCTTCGGTGGAGCTCCCTATGGGGCCACGAAACGTGTGAGGGGTGTGCCGAAATGGGTGGTGGGGAGGCATGCGGACCCTGCCACTGGGGCCTTCGGTGGAGCTCCCTATGGGGCCACGAAACGTGTGAGGGGTGTGCCGAAATGGGTGGTGGGGAGGCATGCGGACCCTGCCACTGGGGCCTTCGGTGGAGCTCCCTATGGGGCCACGAAACGTGTGAGGGGTGTGCCGAAATGGGTGGTGGGGAGGCATGCGGACCCTGCCACTGGGGCCTTCGGTGGAGCTCCCTATGGGGCCACGAAACGTGTGAGGGGTGTGCCGAAATGGGTGGTGGGGAGGCATGCGGACGGTGCCTTCGGTGGACTCCCTATGGGGCCACGAAACGTGTGAGGGGTGTGCCGAAATCGGTGGTGATGATGATGATGATGATGATGATGATGATGATGACGATGATGATGGTGATGATGATGATGATGATGATGATGATGATGATGATGATGATGATGATGATGACGATGATGGGAGGAGGGAGGGGGGGGGAGGAGGAGGAGGTGAGGAACGCGGGGCGCCGTCTCTTCAAAAC
This sequence comes from Prorocentrum cordatum, assembly GCA_963575745.1. Classification (NCBI taxonomy): domain Eukaryota; class Dinophyceae; order Prorocentrales; family Prorocentraceae; genus Prorocentrum; species Prorocentrum cordatum. The sequence goes on along the minus strand of CAUYUJ010017116.1, from coordinate 86,568 downwards.
GAGGACCCAACACCACAGGATGGTTGGGAAATATATTAGATTCGCGCCCCCGAAACCATAATCCATAGCGAATTACTTCATATTCGCGTCCCCGAGGTCATACACCTTCGTAAATTACATAATTCGCGTCCCCGGAGCCATAATCCCGCGTAAAATCACTCCATATTCGCGTCCCCGAAACCACGAACCATCGTAAATTACGCAATGTTCGCGCCCCCGAGACCATAATCTGACGTCAATTACGGAAGACTCGCGCCCCTGAAGCCACAAACCTTTTAAGCATATCAAACATTGGCGTCCCCAGGGCCATAAACCTCTGTAAATTAAACCGTGCTTGCGTCCCCGAGGCCATAAACCCTAGTAAATTAACCATAGTTGCGCCTCCGAGGCCACAAACCTTTTGGTAATTAAACGAATTGTGCGTTCCCGAGGCCACAAACCTTCGCACATTACGCAATATTCGCGTCTCCGAAGCCATACAGTATGGCATACACCTTACTACATAACCTCATACTCGCGCCACTGAAGCCGTAAACCCTTGTAAATTAATATTGGCCCTCGCGTGAAGTCCCGACATTGCTTCACGTCAGCATCCAGACATCCCAACACAGCTCTGGCAAGTCCAATTCCAAGAGAGGGGGGCCGGCGGCATGGGGGCGAAGCCCTTACGGATAACTCGGAGGTCCGCGCTGGGGCCCCCTGGCGGCGCTGGGGCCCCCTAGCGGGTCTCCGGCGCCGCCCCTGGCGCGCGGAGCGCGGATCCAAGAAATCTGCGCGGACCTCCGAGCTTCTATGTTCATGCCAGCTTTCGCTTCGCTATAGCGGAAGCCTCTGTGAGCCCTTCCTGGCGGCTGCTGCGGGCCTCCCACAGATGCCTCGTTCCATTCGCGGAAGGCCCGCAACGGCCTCTGGGAGCCCTTCCTCTGGCGGCCCCGGCGGCCCTACCGCACACGGCCCGCTCCATCGGCGGGTGGGCCGCAGAGGCCTCTGGGAGCTCTGCCTGGCGGCCTCTGCGGGCCTCCCGCGCATGGCTCTGCGGGGAACCTCCCTGGCGGCCTCTGCGGGCCTCCATGCACGTGGACCTCCATGATGGGTGCATCGGCCCCTCGCGGCACGCTCGGAGCGGCACGTGCACGGCGTGCACGACACACATTGGCCACTGGGCGCAGCATGCCGCGCGCTGCGCAGGGCGCACGGCACGGCCCTCCCGACCCGGCATGCGCGGGAAAGCACGGCACGGCGCGGACCTCCGCGCGCGGGAGGCCCGCAGAGGCGGCCGGCTGCCTCCGCGGGGCCGCCAGTGTGGGCCTCCCTCCGTTGGTTGGCTGATTCGCAGGAGGCCTTGTCCGGCCGACGAAGAGGCAGGGGGGGAGGACGAGGAGGTGGCACGGGGGAAGCTGGCGGTGATGGTCAGGGGATGGGGAAGAGGCGGAGGAGGAGGAGCAGCAGCATGAGCGGGAGGGGGACGAAGAGGAGCAGCGAGGACGACAACGGGGAGAACGCGGAGGACTCGCGCGAGGAGGGCGACGATCATCGGCGACGACGACGATGACGTCGAAGGGGGACGACCACGAGGAGAGCCAGGCGGCCGAGGGGGGGGCCGAGGAGGGCTGGGGCGGGGCCAGATCTTCGCCCTCCAGACGCGTTGCGCCCAGACCGAGGCCGACCACTCTGGGTGCACTTGCAGCAAACCTGTACCGCAAGGATGTGTGATGAGGGTGCAAGGGCCTTGGACGCCCATTCCGAAGCTCTTCGAGCGGGGCGCGGCCAACGAAAGTGGCGAAGGATGGACCGAGGAGGCAAGAATGCAAGGGCACTTACCCTTGGGAAGGTGGCCCATCCCTAATTACCATGCGGGCGGCCTGTACTCCGCATGCACTTCGCCTTAGGTCGGGCATGCCCCCCTACAGGAGGATGTATTACGAAAAGGTAATCAAACAAAAAAACAAGTAGTAGAAAAATCGTCCCCTGGACTAGTTTTGCCTATTTGGGAATTTTCCTCCTGTGGAGGGACACGCCCGACTCACACTTTGCCTCCGCAGAGCCCCTGGCGCCGCCCTGCTGGACGGCTCCCCGGATGGGGCCCGCGGAGAGAGCCCGCGGACGGGCCCGAGAGCGGTGCGGAGACCGCAGGGCCCGCTGCCCGGGGGGGCCCGTCTGCTTGTGGACAGTCGTAGGTCGGGCATGTCCCCCCACAGGGGGATGGAGTCGGGGCGGGCGAAAGGGGGGGATAGCAAAGGGGGGGGCTTTGAGGATCAGCTCACGTAGCTGATTTTCCCTGGCGCCTCCCGGCGCCGGGAGGCAGCCATGTATCGAGGACTGGGCCCCTCGGTGGGGCCGAAACCAGCTGCGTACAGCAGATTTCGTAACCCCCCCTTTCCCAATACCCCCCTTTCGCCCGGCCCGATTTAGGAGGTAAAATGAAACATAATCAAACAGTATTCAAGCATACGCAAAAATAGTGATAACATACGCATACGTGTTTTACCTATTTGGATTTTTCCTCCTGCAAGGGGACATGCCCGACTTCAGGATAGCCCCTGCTGGCCCTGTGGTGGGGGTCCCAATGTTGTGGCCGACAGGCCGCGCGGTGAGCTCGGGATCCCCACATCGTGCGGGTGCGAACGGGGGTGGCCCCCAGCTGCGGGGCGAAGAGGCTACTCTGTGTCCCTCAATAGTTCTGGGGGTACCCGTAGTCCAGGGGGGGACCTGTTGTCTGGGGGGGGGGGCAGTAGCCTGGGGGGGGTACCTGTAGTCCAGGGAACGGGTACCTGCAGTCCTGGGGGGGTACCTGTAGTCGGGGGGTGGGGCCGCGCGGGGGTACCTGGGGGGCGCGCATGTTATTCGTCGAAGCACGCGTGGCTCCACGCGCACGGGTTTCGGCGCGCGGGTGTCTGCGCGCGCGGGATTGCGCGTGGCTCCCAGGGGATAGCGAATTGACGGGGTCCTGTAGCTTCAGAGAGGATTTGTAGCACTTGACGGGGGTACCTGTAATCCGGGGGGGGTACCTGTAGTCCGGGGAAGGGTACCTGTAGTCCGGGGGGGGGGTACCTGTAGTCCGGGGGGGGGGTGTACGGAAGGGTTACCTGTAGTCCGGGGGGAACCTGTAGTCCGGGGACCCAGAACTTATCAGGGACACAAAGTGAGGGCCCCCAATGGGGCCCTTGCGGGCCCCTCTTTGGGGCACCTGCTGGCTCCAAGAGGGGCCCTGAAAGGCCCCTTTCGGGCTATGTTCTTCACCCCCCCATGTGTCCGTGTGGGTCTCCTCCTCCTCCTCCTCCTCCTTCTCCTCCTCCTCCTCCTCCTCCTCCTCCTCCCTCTCCTCCTCCTCCTCCTCCTCCTCCTCCTCTTCCTCCTCCTCCTCCTCCTCCTCCTCCTCCTCCTCCTCCTCTCCTCCTCCTCCTCCTCCTCCTCCTCCTCCTCCCCCTCCTCCCAGTAGCACCCGCCCGACCAGAGACCTCCATCCCGGCGCCCGCTGCCGCACAGCTCCTGGGGCTCCTGGGGGGGGGCCGCCCGCCGCACGAGACCTCCTAGCGGAGAGCCGGGGGGGGGCCCTGGGACCCACGAGCCCGCGCGGCGACGCCGGCGCCGCACGGACTCACCGCGCGGAGTGCTCACCACGCTGCTCGGGAGCCCCCCGGCTGGAGGCGGGCGGGCGGGCAGCCAAGGGGTCGGGGAGGCACTGGCCAGTCCAGACCCGAGGCAGGGCCGGGGAGACCGCCTCGCACGGAGCAGGGCCCTGGGCCCACGAGCCCGCGCAGTGACGCCGAGGCCGCACCCTGCGCGGAGTGTTCACCACACTGCCCCCGAGCCCAAAAACGTGTTCATCTCTTGGGGGCGCAGGTTTCGCTTGCGCCACCTTCCGCCGAGCTTCCGCCGGCGTCCGCCGGCGGAGGCGGCCTCGTTTTACTGCCGCCGACCTGTCGCCGCGGAAGAGATGACAAGTCATTCGATCTCTGAAGGCGAGGCCCTGCTTGGAGCGCCGCAGATGGAGGGGGCGGGCGGGCAGCCAAGGGGCCGGGGAGGCACTGGCCCGGGTCAGGCCAGACCCGGGCCAGTCAGACCTTGCAGGATCCCGCAAGACCCCGCAGGATCCTGCGCCCAAGCCCGGGTCAATGGGACCCCAGCTCTGCAGGATATCCTGCAAGATCCGGCGCCCTGACCGAGCCCCGTTGGCATTGACCCCCGTCTCTGGAGCCCCGAGAGGGCGGTGTGGGGGGGGGGGAACCGGTCGCGGCGGATCTTTCCCGCCCCGCGGCCTCTTGCAAGAGCTGCTCCCAGACCCTGTCCATCCGCAGCTCCTGGCGGCGGGGCAGGAGGCGTGGGGAGAAAGGAGGATGGAGGAGGAGAAAGGAGGAGGAGGAGGAGGAGGAAGGAGGAGGAGGAAGGAGGAGGAGGAGGAGAAGGAGGAGGAGGAACATGAGCAGGAGCAGGAGCACGAGGAGGAGGAGGAGGAGGAGGAGGAGAAGGAGACAAGGGGAGAAGGAGGAGGGGAAAAGCAGGGAGCAGAAGCAGGCCTGGCCGAGCATCGGAAGGATGGTCTCACCGCTCTCGGCAGCACATGCCTGCGAGCGAGTGCCCCCCTTACCCAGAGAAGGACAACAAGGGCAGCAGAGGAAGGAAGGAGGAGGGAGGAAAAAGGGCGAGGATGAGGAGGGAGAAGGAGCAGGACGGAAGAGAGAAGGCGAAGGGCACGTGGGGAACGAGAGGAGAGAACGACGAGGACGGAGAAGTGGGAGGGAGAGAGGGGGGAGGGAGGGCGAAGATGATCGGGGAAAGGGGGCTGAGCGATGGGAAAGAAATGATGGGTTGGGGAAGGGCTGACGTGGAGGACAAGGACGAGAGGGGCGACGACGAGGGCGGACAAACTGAGAGAAACATCTGTAGTTGTCCTATCTCGATCGTCATCATCGTCGTGCTCCTCCTCCTCCTCCTCCTCCTCTTTAGCCTTCTCCTGGTTGCTGATTGCTGATGGCTGGGAGGCGCGTCGTTCGTGGCCACGCCCAGCTCAACCCCTGAGGGCTGAATCGGATTTGAAAAGGCGGCACACCAACCAAAACGGGGGGAGGCCCCTGGAGGTGAAGGAGACCGACGGAGTGGCGACACGAGGAGGAGCAACAGGAGGACAAGGAAGAAAGGGAAAGAGAGGAGGATGATGATGATGAGGAGGAGGAGGAGGAGGAGGGGGAGGAGGAGAAGGGGGAGGAAGGGGAGGATGAGGAGGAGGAGGAGGAAGAGGAGGAGGAGGAGGAGAAGGAAGAGGAGGAGGAGGAGGAGGTGGAGGAGGAGAAGGAGGAGGAACGAGAGAAGGGAGGAGAAGTCAGGAGAGGCGGCGGGCACGACGGAGGAGGATGGGAGGCGGGAGGGGGAGGGCCGCGAACACAGCCGACGCCCCCGTGGGGCCCCCCCTTCTCCAAGAGGGGGGTTCTCCAAGGGAGCTTCGGCTGCATCAGCGGCCCTGCGGCTGCTGTCGCTCGTGCTTTGCGCTGCCTCGCCAGCCGCTTCCATCCCGAACGGCGCGCCCGCCTCATCTCTCGGCGACTCCGAAGGGTGTGGTTTGCAAAGGGTGTGGTTTGCACCTGGCACCCTGAAGGGTACCTTGGGGGGCGGGCGAGGACCTCGACACAGCTCTCCGCCGCGCCCCCAGGAGGCCCGACGAGGACGGTGCCGTGCCCCCCAGGCCCCGACGGTGCCGATTGCAAACCACAGCCCAGCGTAACCTTAGGTCGGCCATGTCCCCCTACAGGTGGATTTTGGACGAAAAAAAAGAAAAAATGAAAAATAGTCAAAGCTGTTCGACAACATCGTCCCCAAATGTTTCTTTTTTTTAAAAAAAAAAAAAAAACATGTTTGAATGTTCCTCCTGTAGAGGGACCGGCCCGACCTAAGCGTAACCATACCCTTTGTAGCGGCCTACTCACATCTGCCGCGGCCTCGCACACCGAGGGCCGGGCTGCGGCGGGAACTGGCGCGCTCTCGGCCCTCTGTGCCCCGAGCCCCCTTGCGCCGTGCGCCCGCGGTGAAGGGGGCCCGACCACAGGAAACCTTCCACACGAGACCCAATCCTGAGACCCCAGGACGTCCATGGTCCATGGATGTCTGGTGTTAATTCGGGCATGTCCCCCTACAGGGGGATTGTGGACGAAGAATAGAACATACCCAGCAAATATTCCAAAATTGTCAAACAATGCTCAAAATATAAGCCCCAGGCTATTTTTTCAATATTTTTGCATATTCCCCCTGAAGAGGGACAGGCCCGACTTCACACACGAGACCCAATCCTGAGACCCCAGGGCGTCCATGGATGTCGGGTGTGGGGGAGCGTCGCGCTCTCCACAGAAGGACCATCGCAACCCAAAAAACCCAAGGCGCCCTGGAGGCAAGCGGGGTGCTTCTTGGCATGGGTCTCCCCTGCATGTGACCTCCATGCCCCGCCGAGGTGCTGTCTGGAACTCCTCGCGGGGTTCAGCACCGACTCTCTGTTACTCCTCGTCTCCACGTCGCGGCTGCTGCACGACACCCTCACGGCACGAGGTTGCGATGCTGCCGTCGGCGCGGAAAGGCGGCTCCGCGGGGCCGAACGGTGTCCCCGCGCCCTTCGCGGATGCGGCCGCGGTGGGTGCCGTGCGGCAGGCGGGGCGGGCGGGCTGCCGGCTCGCGGCCACTGCCCCCACCAGGTGCTCGGCGGCACGTCTGGGGCGGCTGCGCGGGAGCAGCTCCAGCGCAGGAGGAGGAGGAGGAGGAGGAGGAGGAGGAGGAGGAGGAGGAGGAGGAGAGGAGGAGGAGAGGAGGAGGAGGAGGAGGAGGAGGAGGAGGAGGAGGAGGAGGAGAAGGAAGGGGGAAAAAGGATGTAGTAAAACGAGGAAGAGCGAGGGCCCGACAGGCGGCCAGCAGGCGGCCGATGCCGCGGCCTCGCGCACCCAGGTCTGAGGCGGCGGGCGCGGAAGCGGCGTCGGCGCGGGGGAGGGAGGGAGGCGGAGGGGCGGAAATGAAAGGCGAGGCAGGGCGAGGCGTGACGAACGCACGATCCGAAGTGTGTGCGTGTTGGGCGACAGGCTCGAGTGAACACAACTCATGGCTCGTCGGCGATTCGCGCGGGCGCCGGCGGGAGCCTCGGAGGAAGCCTCTCTCGCGGGCGCCGCCGCCCCGGCCGCCGTCGCCGGGGAGGCGCCGATGCCCCCATATCATTGCCGACGCTGGTGGCGAAGCCGCCAACCTCGTCTAAGCCCTCCTCCTCGTCGGGGCCACGCCAGTGCCCGCGCCAGGAGCTGCCCGCGCCGAGGCCGGAGGCGCCCGTGCCGAGCCCCTCCTCGCCGTAGCCCACGTCGTCGCTGTTGGAGTGCTCCTGCTCGTCCTCGGCGCGGCCCTCCCCTCCACAGCCGAGGTCCTCGCAGCCGTCCGGCTCCTTTCGAGCCTTTCGAGCGCGGCTCTGTGCCTCCGCGCGGAGGCGCAGCCGTGGCGGTCTTCCAGCGACGAGCCATCCGGCTCCTCGACCCCCTCCTCGCGCTCGGTGGGGGAGGGAGGGGCGACGCCCCCCGAACACCGGCCTGGCTCCCCTCTCTTCCTCCCAGGCTGGGAGGGGGAGCGGCCGCAGGCCCAGGCGCGGGGGGGCTCTGCTCTCTCCTGCCTCCTCCTGCTTCTCGTCCTCGCCGTGGGCGGTGGTGCCGAAGAGAACATCTGAGATGAGGCTGGCCACGAGCTCGGGCGCCTCCCTGCGAAGCGCCTTGGAGGCCGTGTCGGCGAAGCTGTCTCGGGTACCAGGGGGCCTCGCCAAGTCGGTGCTGGCGTCGGCGTCCCTACTGGCGATAACCAGGTCGGGGTCGGTGTTGGTGCTGGCGTCGGCGTGAGTGTGGCGCCGAGGCTGCCACTCATGATGGTGCCACTAATGTGAATCATGCCATCCTTTCTTATGCGAATCACGCTCTTCGCGCCAGTCACTCCAGGCGTTGGCGCGCTCGCTCGCAATGTAAGCAACGATGCGCTTGGGTGAGAGAGCCCTTTGCGCAAAGCGTGCACGAGACGGCGCCTCGCCGCGTGCACAGTGGACGGCTGTCCTCCGCGAGGTTCGCGGGTCGGTCTCAGCCAGCTGCGTGGGCTGCCGCTGGTCTCGTAGCCGTTGTGCAGTTTCTGGCTCTTGGTCGAGGTGGCGGCGCTGCCGTACAGAAATTTGCCGCGCCTCGTCTGCCATGGCGCGGCGGGCACCGCGCCTGGCCATCGCCCGATTCGGGATTCCTCCTGCGTCGAGGGCAAGGGGCTGGGAGGTTCCACGAGTCGTGCAACGGCTCTCCTCCTATTTCTCCTCCTCCTAGTCCTCCTCCTCCTCCTAGTCCTCCTCCTCCTCCTCCTCCTCCTCCTCCTTCTCCTCCTCCTCCTCCTCCTCCTCCTCCTTCTCCTCCTCCTCCTCGCCCTGTCCCTCCTTCTCCGCGCCTGGGCCCCGCAGGCTCTGGTCTGCGGTCTGTGGGGGGGGCCCGCCTGCGCGGTCACCGCCCCGGTGGGGGGGCGGCGGGACGTGGGCGCGGCGCGGCGGGCGGTCGGACGGGCACCGCGTCGAGCACGGTGCGGACCGGGAGGACGACGAGGAGGACGACGACGAGGACGACGAGGAGGACGCCGAGGAGGAGGAGGAGGAGGAGGAGGAGGAGGAGGAGGAGGAGGAGGAGGAGGAGGAGGGTGGCGATGCCTGCGCCCATGAGGGGCCACGGAGCCAACGCGTGGTGGGCCCCGAGCCCCTCGGGGGGGGGGGGGCGGACGCCCCGACCCACAGGCGCTTAGCGCCTGAGACGCGCGGCAGACTCGCGCGCGCCCTGACAAAGTGAGGGCGGGACCTTTGTTGGCCGTTTGGGGCCTCCAAAGGGCCCTGGCTGGGCCTCTAGAAGGGCCCTCCTGGCTGGGCTCAGGATGAGGAGCGGGTCCCAGGAAAGGGGCCGAGACATCCCGGGGTCGACATGATGAAACAATCACGACGTCGGGGGTCTGGGATTGAGCAGGGCGCATCGTCCGGAGCAGTACCTTTTTCCAGCTTCTGGGTGCAGGGCGGCATGAGGAGTAGCAGGAGTAGAGTCGTCGTGCTCCCCTGAGGAACGTCGAACAGGAAACGAAGAACCTGCTCTGGCCAAAGCGACCTCGGCGACGATCAGGTTCCACGACCGGAATTTGGGGAGCGGCCGGACAACCAGAGCGCCTCCAGAGCGCCCCGCGTCGGCGCTCTTGGCGGCACGGGGGAGCAGGGGCAGCACGAGAGGGGGGAGCCGAGCGGAGGGTGGAAGACGACGGGCGCGCGGCGGCAGGAGGGGGGAGGGAGGAGGCGGGGGACGCGGCGGGGGAGGCGCGGAAGGAAGAGAGGGCGGGGGGGGATCGGAGGGAGGGCGCGGCGGCAGAGGAGGCAGGGGAGGGCAGAGGGGAGAAGGAGGGCCTTCGGGAGGAGGCGGGGGGGGCGCTCTGAGCTCCAGCGGGCACGGAGGGGCGGAGGGCGGAACGGAGCGCGGGAGAAGCCCGCGAAAGGGGGAACTGCAGCGTCCTCGAAGGTGTTCGGCGGTCCCAGGGGCAGCTGCGCCTGTCCGCGACGGAAGCATGCAAGCAGCCCGCATGCGAAGGACGTGCGGCGAGAGTGCGAGGGCCGGGTGCTGTAGTTTATCCCTCGGGGAAGGTCTGGGCTCCTCCTCCTCCTCCTCCTCCTCCTCCTCCTCCTCCTCCTCCTCCTCCTCCTCCTCCTCCTCCTCCTCCTCCTCCTCCTCCCAAGCCTTGGAAGGCCATGTCCGCACCTTGCGGGCGGGGCGCGGCCAGCGAAAGCGGCCAAGGATGGGCCGAAGGGGAAGGATGCAAGGTGGCCCTGCAGAGTCATTCATGATCTCTGTGCTGGTGGACCGTACGAATGGAGATGACAATGACAAAGATGACAACGATGATCATGGCGAGAACGAAGACCCAGTCATGCTCGCGCCGGGAGGAACACGACGGGAAGAATTTGACCGTGCTCGCCCTCTGGGGGCACTCGCCAGGCCCAGGGGCCGTCAGAACACGACACGGGATGAAACGCCGGCTGTGGGGAAAGGGCCAGTACTTTCATGGCCCCGTAGTAATCAAGCATAAGACATCGGACGTCTGGGGGTGCGGAGGGCTATGTTGACAAAGACGGTGATGCTGAAGAAGAAGACGATGACGAGGAAGAAGATGGTGATGATGAGGAGGATGATGATGGGCCTGGACATGATGATGGCATGATGCTGCTGATGCTGCTGCTGATGCACCTTGCACTTTGCACCGTGCCCTCAAGGTCTCCCCTGCGCCTGAGGCGGCACGTCAAGCCGCTAAAAGAAACGTTATGCAACAACGCCTCGCGTGAGGCACGAGAGATTGAGGTCAGTGCAGCTGGCATGCGAGCGGGCGAACGCGAGCGAGCCATTCTACCTTGCTGCACTGGCCTGCATCCGCGAGCCAATCGGAACCGAGCAGTCGGGCGAGGTCCATCTTCCATCGCCAGGCCTTGAACTTGCGGCCATGCGTCTGGGATCCGTGCTCGCGCATCACTCTCTGGAGCCAGGCCATGCTGCGCCGCTGTTGCAGATGGACAGGCACAAGCTGGGCGGGTGTGGCGTTTGGCAGGGGGGCCTGGCGGACTAGGTGTCCAGCCCAGGTCAGCCTGCGAAGTTTCACGTCTAAGTGCCATGTCGCGTGGGGCTGGGGGGCGGCAGAGACGCGGCGCCATCGGCGGCGACAGAAGTCCTCTGGCGTCTCCTCCTTCCATCTCTGCGCGCAGATCAGCTGAGGGAACATTCTGCGGTGCGTGACTCGAATTAGATTGAGATCCTTGACCGCGGGGCACCGCGATCCTGACCCGTCGAGCAAGACTGGTTTGATTGCTCGCTCGAACAGCTTCGCGGCCTGCTGCCAGCGGCCGGCGCGTCCAGGTAGAGACATCTTGAGAGCGTGAAGCGCTCTCCAGGTGCGAGCTGCGCCGCGCTGCGTGTCCTTCCAAGACCTTCCATCGAAAGTGAAAATAATGCCAAGGCGAGGAAAACCCTCGGCGCGAGGCGTGCGCGTCAGGGCGCCGTCCTCGACCCTCATCCGGTAGCCGCCGAACTCGTGGTCCAGCGCCGTCGTGTCCCAGGTCAAACCCGAGGCCGCGAGCTCGCGCACCGGCCGCGAGCTCGCAGAATGCGCCGCCAGGCCATCGTCATCTGGCGCAGCGACTCGGCCGTGCCCGCAAACAGCCAAAAGCTGTCGGCGTAGAGAAGTCCCGCCTCGTGTAGTGTCGCCTCGCCTGGGAGCTCGTGGCCCCAGCCGCGTGCCCAGCATTCGCCCAGGAACTCCTCCCAGACATCCTCCACCACGAGATTGAAGAGGATCGTGCTGGCTGGATCTCCCTGTCGAATGCCGCGGGTCCGAGGTACTGGTTGCGTCTGGATCCAGCCCATCTTGATCACCGCCGAGGCCTTCACTTCCCTCGTGATGGCCAGGATCACGCGCCTTGGCACAGGCCTTTTTCTCAGTGTCTCCTCGACCGAGCGGTGGGAGACGCGGTCGAGTGCCGCCTCGGCGTCGCCGTCCACGATGAAGATCGGTCGGCCCCACTCGCGGGCCATCTCCGCCAGCAAGCGCATGCTGAAGATCCGGTCCATCGCTTGGTGGAACTTCCAATAGGCGTACAGTGGGCTCCGTAGGGTCAACTTGTTGGCGCACTTCTTGATCCGGCCAGCCGAGTAGAGCTTCTTGGAGGTAGTCATGAGCGTGATCGGCCTGTTCCCCTTGAGCGTGTGCTTGTCTCCCTTCTTCTTCATGAGCTGAATGATGTGCTTCGACAAGGCTTGGCCCCTGGCGTACTCGGGTACCCCGCGGAAGCGGTTCTCGAGGACGGCCGCGAGCGAGGCGACGCAGCCCGAGTCGAGGGCCCGCAGGACATCGGCGACCACCCCGTCCACGCCAGGCGCCTCCATGGCATTCATGTCGCACAAAGCCTCGCGGAGCATCTCGGGCGAGAAAGGCGGGATATCGAGTGCATCCTCCGTCGTGAATGGGCGAGGTAGGCAGAGACCCCGACAGGCTCCTCCCCGTCGCTGGCCCTGAAGGCGCTGCCATGCTCGCGCTCCAGGGGCTCCTTGATCCGCAGCGAGTCGTCCTCGATACCCCCCTCCGCGTTCATCAGCTGGTTGTGGGTCGGGCCAGGCTGAGCTCGGCGAAGCGCTCGTTCTCGGGGATTGCCAGCCTCGTGGAGGCAGTGCTGCAGGGCCCTGTTCGCGGTCCAGATCTTCCTGCGGGCCCTGATGATATCCTTGCTGTAGATCGCGCGAAGAGCGCGGTCGCGGGTGACCAGCCGACGCGCTTCTAGCATCCACAGCGTCTGCATGAGCTCGTGGCCCTCGGGGAACTTGGGAACCTTCCTCGCAGGCGGGCCCCTGCCGCTGGCAGCGGCAGCCAGGTATACTGCGTCAGTCACGGAAGTAATCGGCGCTGGGTCGCGGCCGGCGTAGCAGGTGCTGCGGCTCCGGCGCTGGAAGCGTTTGTCGAGGCAGGTCCAGCCCTTCATAGGCGCACGACCTCCGTTCCAGATATAGCGCCTCCTGGTGCCAGGGGTGAACTCCAGCTTGATGACCGAGTAGTCGGATTGCGCGCTGTCGGTGATCTCCTCGAGCGTGGCGCTGACCTTCCAGATGTCGCGAGCGGGTATCAGGACATGGTCGATCTGGGCTGGCGGGCGCTTGAAATCGCAGTGGCTGGTGGGTCCGCTGGCCACCGCAGTGAACGCGTTCGCCGCCGCCAGGTCGTTCTGCACGAGGAGTCTCGTCAAAATCTCGGCGCGACGCGTGCGCTGACCGACTGAGAAGTCCCCAATCCAGCGCTGCTCGTCCGCCTGCGGGGGGGGGGGGCAAGGCCGTCTGCGCGTCCACGCCCACGATCGGGCACGCCCCAGGCGGTGCCATCATGATCAGGTCGGAGAGCTCCTCCATGGAGTCCTCGTGCTAACTGAGGGAGCGCCCTGGAAAAAGGTGACTGCATACTATCCAAAAGTCCTTCTTGCGGATGCGAAATAGGCGTGCCGCCGAGCGCCCCCATTTCAGCAAATCCCCTCGTAGAAAAAGTCGAGCCCGAGAGCGCACCAGCAGCCCCATCTGCTTTTCCCCATCGACCTGCGGTGTGACCAGGTAGAGGTCGCCCTCGCCGACCTCCAGCCTCGTGGTCTTGCCCCAGTAGCCGACCTCCTGGAGGATGGCCGCGCCGTAGTCGTGCTGCTCGCGTAGCGTCGCTGCAAAGTACTCGGCGCTGTGCTACGCAATGCCCTGAGCGTTCCAGCTGATGAACTTGCAGCACATCTGCTCCTCGGACTCCTCCAGAGTCCTCTCCTTGTCCAATCATTGGCCCGCGTTGACCTTGGCCTGGAACTCGGCCAGGCTGAGGTGCACGCCCGTGTGGGCGCTGATGTCTGCCGCGACGTGCCCTTTGAAGCTCATGAGGCCAGTGGTCCTCACCATCTCGCCGAACGTGTGCTGCTTCCACCAGATGATGCCTCGAATGTAGTCCAGCTCGGGGTCCGCCGCATGCACGCATAGGTTGTCGGTCATCTCCTTCTTCGAACGTGAGATCATCATTGACAGCCGGATTTCTTCCGAGAGCTTTTCCACAGAGAACCAAAAGCGACGACCCAGGTGATGGCTGCGGCATAGTGATCTGTTTCCCTTTCATCGAACGTACCCAGGCCCACACGCGCCCCGAATTCGTGAAACGGACCTTCAGGAAACTGGCACGCTTGAGCGGGACGAACACCCCATCCTCTGCTTTGTCGGGAATGGCGTCGGTGAGCGCACGAGTTTCGCTCAGGATGGTGTCGCGGGGTGTGTCCCGATCCCACCCGCCAATACTCACACATATCTTGTCGCAAGCCCACTTCGGTCCCGACGCGGCCGGGTGTGCCGGCGCGCCCTCGACCCCCGAGAAGAGTAGCAAATGCCCGACCGCAGAAGCCGCCGTGGATGAGGGAGCCGCCGAACGTCCCTCTCGTAGGTCCTTGATATCCTGCCCCATGTTGTTGAGGCGCCCCTTGTGTCTCTCGACGTCCCTGCGTACATTGTCGATGGACGTCTTCACGTCCGCGAAATCTGTCGCCATCGGCTCCTTGATCACGGAGCGCAGCATTTCCTTGAAGTGCATCATCATCGTGGCTTCGTCCATGGCTGCTGGCACTGGTACTGGCTCGCGCGAGCGGCTGCGCGAAACCATCGGCAGCTAGCACTAGAAGGCAGAGTCGTGAAACAGATGGCAGCTGCGAGCCTCAGCCCATTCCGCCGCTTGAGCCAAAATTGCTGTTTGAGCCAAACTGGCTGCTGCTGATGATGATGCTGATGATGTTGATGTTGATGTTGATGGTGGTGCTAATGATGAGAGGGGTGAGCAGGAGGTAAAGGATTCTAACATTCATGGTGGATGGCAGGCGGGTCAAGGGCGGGCCAGACATGCAAGGATGCACGGGTACACCAGAACACACATCGCTCACATCACAAACGGCAACTGCAATACACTGGAACACGCGAACTTTCGTTGAAACGTGATTTGCGCATGGCGGGCGCACACACGCAAAACAACACGCACCGTGCACATGCCCACATCGGTAGCACCGTGCGCGTGGACATAGAACAACACTCAATTCACACAGAAATGCACCGACGCAAACCGCAACTGGAAGCTTGGGCAATACAGTGGCTTCCTCCCGAAGCCGTGCCCCTGATGACAGCACTGCTGGATATATATTTCTACGCATACGCGTAGCAAGAGAGAGAAGAGAGAAAGAGAAAGAGAAACAGAGAGAGAGAGAGAGAGAGAAATGGAAAGAGAGAGAGAGAGAGAAAACAAAAAAACATAGAGGAGAGAGAGAGAGAGAGAGAGAGAGAAAGAGAGAGAGGGAGAGAGAACAAACGAACATAAAGAGAGAGAGAGAGAGAGAAAGAGAGAAACTAAGACAACACAAACACTTTCTAGCCCGGCGAAGGACCTAACCGTACGTAGCTGGAAATAATGCAGTTGTAGATCTCGTCTTCGCTGGGGCTCCCTATGGAGGCACGCAGCGTATCAGGAATGTGTCGGTATGGGCGTGGTGAGCGCACGCGAACGCAGCCACTGGGGTCTTCGGTGGAGTTCCCGATGGGGCCACGAAGCGCGTAAGAGGTATGCCGAAATGGGCGGGGCGGACGCGTGCGGACACCGCCACTGGGGTCTTCGGTGGAACTCCCTATGGGGCCGCGAAACGTGTGAGCGATGTACCGACATGGGCAGGACGTGCGCATGCACACGCCGCCACTGGAGCCTTCGGTAGCGCTCCCTATGGGGTCAATGAGCGTGTGAGTGGTGAGCTGAAAATGGTTGCGGTGGACGCATGCGGCAGCAGCCACTAGGGCCTGCGGAGGAGCTTCCTATGTGGCCACGTAACGTATGCGGGGTGTGCCGACATAGGCGGGGCGGGTGCATGCGAACGCCGCCACTGAAGCCTTCGGTCGCGCTCCCTATGGGGCCACGGAGCGTTTGAATGGTGAGCCGAAAATTGGTGCGGTGTGCGCATGCGAACGCAGACACTGGGGCCTTCGGAGGAGCTTCCTATGTGGCCACGAAGCGTATGCGGGGTGTGCCGACATAGGGGGGGGGGGACATGGGAACGCAGCCACTGGGGCCTTCGGTGGAGCTCACTATGGGACCACGCAAACGTATGAGGGGTGTGCCCACATGGGCACGGTGGGCGCATGCGAACGCAGCCGCTGGGGCCTCCGGTGGAGCTCCCTGTGGGGTCACGAAGCGTGAGAAAAAGAGAGAGAGAGAGAGAGAATAAAAAACGAGAGAAAGAGAGATACATAGAGAGGGAGAGAGAGAAAGAGAGAGAGAGAGAGACTTTGCAGCGACTGCCGCCTTGGGCTCCGTGGGGGCAGGAGCCACCTGCCGCTTCGTCCTGGCGCGCGATCGGGTCTGCGCTGCGCACGCGGAGGCGCCCCCTGCACCTCCGCGCCCTCGCTCTCCCGCCTCCTCTCCTGCCCCCCCCCGCCCTCTCTCCTCCCCCCTCCTCCCGCTTCCTCTCTCTCACCCTCTCCCGCTTCCTCTCTTGCCCCCCCCCCCCCCGCCCGCCTCTCTCCTCTCCTCCTCCTCCTCCTTCTTTTCCCCCCTGAACAGCTACGCCTCCTGGATGCTGCACACCTCCCCCCCCTGATTCCAGCTTCCTCTTGCCCCCCCCCGCCCGCCTCTCTCCCCCCTCCTCCTCCGTCTACGCCTCCTGGATGCTGCACACCTCCCCCCCCCCCGGACCCCTGCGTGGTCGAAGTGTCGGCGGCCCGCTCCGCGCCCGGAGCAACAATTGCACCTTCTGGGCACTGCTCACCTCCCGCCCCCTGGCTCTCTGCGTGGTCGATGTGTCGGCCCTCTCCGCGTGCTGCTTGCATGCACCGGATGGCATGATAATTGGTGTTCCTATGTTTACCGTCCAGTCTGCTTCGGCGTGCAAAGATGGGGCTTCCGCTGCAGCGTGTGCAGTACCACATGTTCGGATCTGCTCTTTGCTCCAGTCGTTCAGAATGGCCCTCTTGTTCGTCCTCGTCCACGTTCTTGCTCATCCTCGTCTTTTTCCTCGTGCCCATCCTCCTGCTCATCCGCCGCCTCCTCCACTTCCCCCTGCTGTGTGCGCAGCTATGCTTTACGATTGCGCAAAATACGATGCGGGGTCCTTTCGGAGTTCCAAATCGGCTGTGACACGCGTCCGCGGATAGAGACACGTCAGCGCAATGGGGCGGGAAGGGGAGGGGTGGTCAGATGTCAGATATTGCGCAAGCGCTACTGGCTTGTCCTCTCTGCTTCTCCCTTCTCATCATGCTCCCCCCCCTCCTCCTCTCTCCTCCCTCTGCTTCAGCCGCTAGGAGGAAAGGGAGGGTGGGAACAAAAGGTGTGGAGGAGGGCACGGAAGGTGCGGGGAGGAAGAAAGGGGTGAGGGGAAGAGACAGATATGCCTGAGCCCCTCGCGAACCACATCTTGGAACCCAGAATGGTGAGAACGCCTCAAACGAAACGGGACAGAGCACCTCAAATCAGGGCATCTTGCAGCAGCTCGGGGTTCGAGGATGCCGCAGGCAAAACGTGCCTGAGACCTTCCCTCGTGAACTACATCTTGGAACCCAGAATTGTGAGAATGTATGTTACGAGGATGTCTCAAGCCAAGCGAGCCAGAGAACCTCAAGTCAGGGCAGCTCGGAACCCAGGGGTCTGCGGACACCTCAAGCGAAACAGGCCTGAGCACATCGTGAACCGCATCTTCAACCCAGAGTTGCGAGGACGTCCCAGGCCAAGCGGTCAGAGCCACGGATTCCGAGGATGTCTCAGGCGAAGCGTGCCGGAGTCCCTCGCGAACCACATCTTGAATCCCAGAGTCGTGGGGATGTCTCAGGTGCACAGGGCCACGGCACCTCCATTCAGGGCATCCCGAAGCCTGGGGTTCCGAGGATGTCTAAGGCGAACAGAGGAATGAAGATGTCTCAGGCGAAACGGGGCTGAGCATCTCAAGCCAGGGCATCTCGGACACCAGGGTTCCGATGATGTCTCGAGCGAAGCGGGCCTGAGCACCTCGTGAACTGCATCTTCAGGCCAGAGTTGCGAGGACGTCTTAGGCCAAATTGTCAGAGCCAGGGATAACGAGGATGTCTCAGGCGAAACGTGCCTGAGTCCCATCGTGGAACCCAGAGTTGTGAGGATGTTCCCTGCGAGTCGGGCCACAGCACCTCAATTCAGGGAATCTGGAAGCCTGGGGTTCCGAGGATGTCTCAGGCAAAACAAGCCTGAGGTCGCGAGAGGGGGGGCAGGGGGAGGGGGGAGGGGGGGCGCAGAGGAGGGGGAGGGGAGGGGAGAGGGCTTCTCGAAACACTGCTTGATGGAAGGCGCGGGCCTTCCATCTACACACAAGGCCCGCGCCTCCTAAAATACCAAAGGTGGCAACGGGGGCATGTGAGGCGGAAAGCTCGCACATCGGCGAGGGCACGCCTCAACTCGCGCCGCTTAGCATACAAATCTGACTGCTGCCAGCGGAGCGTGCCAACACCTTGTCAGCGAGTAGGATCGATATCCCGCAGGCCTGGTGAGAACTCGCTGGCCCCCTCGGGGAGCCCTCGGCGTGAGACTGGCCAGTCTGGAGGAGGGAGGGGGGAGGTCCACCAGAAGGTGCCAGGGTGACCGTCCGCTCCGGGACGCGTGAAAATTCCATCAGGCAGTTCAAAGAGGGCCCAGGATCAAGAGAAATGACCAGACACAGACACAAGAGTGTGCTTGGTCATCCCCGCTTCTCGAATGAATGTCTAAGGGCTTGCGAGCAATACGGCGGGAGTCCAGTCAGGAGGGGGCCTGCGGCTTATCTCGATCTCGCCCCGCGCATGCCGGAATGGATTCGTCGCGCAGTGATGCGAAATGATGGTCGCCGCCCTGGCGCTGCATCTTCCAGGATCACTTGCAACGGCGACCTAGGAGCGGCCAGAATCCGACGCATGCACAGAGCACCGGCCGCCAGCGGCTCGGCGCCCGCTTTTCGGGGGGCGCGCTCCATCCAACCCTTTGTCGTAAATCCTCCGGCCAGGGAGCTCGTGCGCTCTCGCGGCGCAGGCGCTGATGCTGCTCGCCCGGCCATGCGTGCTCTGCCGCGTCGGCGGTGCAATTTTCCCCCCGAGGAGGAGGTTGGAAGAGGAGGAGGAGGAGGAGGAGGAGGAGGAGGAGGAGAAGGAGGGAGGAGGAGGTTGGAAGAGGAGGAGGAGGAAGAGGAGGAGAAGGAGCTCGGGCTCCCGCTGCGCCGCGCGTGCCCTCCCTCCCTCCCCCTCTCCCGCCCCCTCCCTCTGCTGCTGCTGCTGCTGCTGCTGCTGCTGCTGCTGCTGCTGCGCTGCCTGCCTGTGCTGGCGCGGCGGGCCCGCTGGTCGCTCGCGCGGGTCGCGCGCCACAAAAGGGCCCCATCCACGGCCCACAACGAGCGCGCAGCCGCCGTGCCCGTCTGAAGGCGGCATGCCCAGCGCGTGGCTCGCGTGCCGTCAGGAGCTCCACCTCTGAGGCCCCCGTGGCCGCGTTCCGAAGCCGTCCGAGCCTCTCTATGCGGCACACCCCTCACGTGGATCGTACTGCCCACTGCAGGGATGCACCACGTCAACCGAACCGTACTGAGCTACTGGAGGTACTCGCGTGGTCGTTTCCTTCGCGGACCTTGGAGCACACACCTCATATGGCGTCTCGCTGTCTCACCCACGGCCCCAGTGAACGCGCTCTCATGCCGCCTCCGCCTCAAGATGGCGCACCCATCATGAGGATCGCGCCCATTTGGGAGCTCCGCTCCTATACCGGCCCCACTTCAGGAAGGTCCGCTCTTCATGAGCATCGCGCCCTATACGACGTTTCACCGAAGGCCCGAATGCGTGCCTGACCAATGCGTCCCCGCTTCGATGCAGCACACCACGCCCCTCACGCGGCGCCCGCTAGGGCGTTCCGCCTACGAACCCAACGAGCGCGTTCCAGTACAGCCGCCGCCTTAATTCGGCACACCCTGCATGCGGATCAAGCCGCCCACGGCCCCCGTGAGCGCTATCCTGTGCCGTCCCCGCCTCCACGCGGCACATCCCTCTCACGGATCGTGTCCAATCCAGAATGAAAAGAACGCCGCTCATGCGCCCGTGAAGAAGAATTTCCGGCAAGGCCCCCGCCTCAATCCAGCATTTCCGCTCACGCAGACCTTGTTCGTGGGGTACTGCTTGCAGACGTACTGAAAGGCCTTTTCTCCCCTCCCCCATCTACGTCCTGTCACGAAGCTTGCCCACTCGTCGTGCGCCCCCTTTTACATCAGGCATGCAGGTTGCACGGATGTTTCCAGCTGGCGTCCCGCTCGTTCACGGGGAAAACCGTTGTTTTGACACGGCCTCTACTGCTGCCAAGTCGCGCCCCATAGAGAGGTTGTCCTGGGGCCCCAGCGAACGCGTTCCTACTTCAGACCCCAGCGAATTGAAGCGGGTCACCCGCTTCAATTCGTCCCCCCCCCCCCTCACGCGGGTCGCCGCCACGAGGAGCTCCAACTACAGCCCGAGCGGAGGAGCTCGCACACCGCCCCCGCCTGCAAACGGCACACCTCCCACACAGAAGGCGCCCCATAGGGACTTCCACCTCATGGTGAAGAGTTGACTCCAATGCATGGTGTTGGGTCTTCCGCCACGCTAATACGTAAGCCGATGTGTATATGTATATATATATATGGATGTATACAAACACATATACACAATGCGTATCCCCTGGGCCAAATTCCAAAAAAATCGCAAACCAACCTGGGCCATTCGTTCGCGTTAGCGATTGGGGACGAAGGTGCTGGAGAAACTGGGCCAGCTTACCAGCATGTCGGTCAAGAAACGCTGGCCCAGCTTTTCGGGAGGATTTGTTCTGTCAGATGTTCGACTGCATTTCTTTTTGCGCTCCCGTGCGTATATGTCTTCCGCGGATGGCACTTGTTTGCGCTGGTTCGCGTTTTTGGGGGCCTGGCGTGCGTGTTTCGGTTATGCTCGGGGCTTCCCGCCATTGAAAAATATTGTCATCTATGCTTTGCCGTCGCGCGAGAGCTCTTGACCGGGGGCGAACATAATACGTCGAAATGAAGGCGGCCAACGAAAACGTCGCACTGTCGAACACAATTCCCCGCATCGCCGGAAATATGTTTTGTCCAGAAGCGTGAGTATTTGTTATTGGGGTGAGCATGCTTCCAGTCAGCGAAATATGCAGTTCCGCCAAGGGAATACAAATACATTTGCGTGTACATTAACACATACTAGAAACATCGCGCGCGCTAAAGTTCTAGCTAGGCCTGATGGGCTAAATCATGGAATATGGTTGTTGTCGCTTCTTGCATTCAAGGACTCTCTTGGAGGCCCTGCGCAAGCCTCGGAACCGTATAGGAACGGAGCTACGGAGACGCGGTAATCATTAATTCCCATTAGGTATTCAACGATTGGGGGCCCTCAAAGGCCTCTGCGTTTCTTTTCTGGGAGTTGAGGGGGGCCTTACTTGTGGTCTGTTGTGCAAGAGTAGACGCGGGGCGAACTTGAAAAAAAGGAATTGTGGGATTCCCATCTTTTTTCAAGTTGCTGTGCCTGGGCTGTGTGTCAGAAATTTTCTGGAAACAGGCCACGGTCAGCTGGGATGCCTCTCGGGATCTTCGTGCAAAAATGAGCAGGTGGTGAGTTTGAACTAAAAGGACTTTGTTTCAACTCATGGGATCATGAAATCTCGATTTCTGAGAGGGCGTGATCCACCGCCGCTTTACTGTGGAAAATTCCTCCCCCCCTCTTCCTCCGAACCCTGGGGTCCCCCCCCTTCGCCCCCCCCTTTCCCCGGCCCCCCCCCCCCCCGAACCCGTCCCCCCCCCTCCAGAAAAACCGGTGGGGGTCACTACCGGCCAGTGACCCCACCACTGTCGCACTGTCCCCAGTCCCCACCACTGATCCCACCACGGTCACACTCTCCCCACTTTCCCCACGGTCCCCACCACTGTCCCCACTGTCCCAACTGTCCCCACCACCACTGCCACCACCGTCCCCACCGTCCCCACCACTGCCCCACTGTCCCCACTGTTCCCACCACCGTCCCACTGTCCCCACACCACTGTCCCCACCTCCACCGTCCTCACCACTGTTCCACTGTCCTCACCACTGTCCCAGTGACCCCACTGTTCCCACCATTGTCCCCGCTGTCCCCACCAGTGCCCCCACCAGTGTCTCGCTGTCCCCACTGTCCCCACCATTGTCCCTCCACGGTCCCACACTCTCCATGGTCCCCACTGTCCCCACCAATGTCCCACTGTCCCCAGTGTCCCCACCACTGTCCTACTGTCCCACTGTCCCCGCCGCTGTCCCACTGTGCTGTCCCACTGTCCCCCGACTGTCCCCACCACTGTCCCACTGTCCCTACTGTCCCCACCACTCTCCCCACTATACCACTGTCCCACCACCGTCCTCACCACCGCCTTCACCACTGTCCCCACCACAACCGTCACCACCACTGTCCCACTGTCCCCACCACTGTCCCACTGTCCCCACTCTCCCCACTATACCACTGTCTCACTCCCGCCACTGTCCCACTGTCCCCACTACCGCCTTCACCACTGTCCCCACCACTACCATCCCCACCAATGTCCCACTGTCTCCCCACTGTCCCCACCACTGTCCCGCTGTCCCCTCACCACTTCCCCCACCACCACCGTCCACACCACTATCCCACTGTCCCCACCACTGCCCCACTGCCCCCACACCGCTGTCCCCACCACCACCGTCCCCACTACTATCCCAGCGCCCCACCACTGTCCCACTGTCCCGAGGAGCGGGAATCGTTTGCCGGCGGCGAGGGGGGGGGTCGAACCGCCGGTAGTGAACCCCCCCTTTTCATAATGGACGGGGAGGGGAGGGAGGGGTTTGAACAGGTAGTGACCCCCCCCGCCCCCTGGTTTTCGAAGGGGAGGGGGGGACGGGTTGGGAGCCCCGAGTGACCCCCCCTGGTTTTCCACCAGCAGCGGTAGAACATGCTCTTTCCGATGTCTACGGTGGTCTCGGGGGCAGCCAAAAGGACGTGAAGACGATCCAAGAGAGTGCCGAGACAGCCTCAGAGAGTTCAACTAGATTCCCGAAACATCTTTGCATGTGACTTCGAAGTCTGGATAGGGCTCGAGGAAGACGATAAGGAGTAGGATTCCAAACTTTTTAGAACGGAAATCTATGGAATTCCATTATTTGCCAGTTCCTCGGTCTTTGAGCGTTGGAAGCGGGAAAACGTGAGAAGGCGAAACACGTAGACAAAAACACTGGAAATCAACGATTTCACTCTCTTCGAGCTCTCTCGAGACGACTCTCGAAGCTCTCTTGGGATGTTTTTGGGGCCTCGTCGGGGCTATTTTGGGGGCCTCTCAGGGGTCCGGGGTGTGTTGGAGGCCTCTGGAGGGTCCCAGAGTCTTCTCGGAGGTCTCTGGAGGCCTCCTGCTCCCGCTCTTGGGCTCATCTTGGGCCTGTTCTGGGGATGTCTAGAGCTGTCCTGGGCGCCTCGTCGGCAGTCTTGGGGCCGTCTTGGCCCGTCTTGGAGCCGTCCTGGGAGCCTCTTGGGCGATCTTGTGGCGATCTTGGAGGCCTCTTCGGCCGTGTTGGAGCGTTGGAAGCATGAAATGGTGAGAAAGCCGGAAACCATTGGAAAAACTATGAACATTAACGATTTTCGGCTCTCTGGACGCTCTCGGGAGGCCTCTCGGAGCTCTCTTGAGGTCTCTTGGAGGCCTCCTGGGAGCCTGGAGAGCCGCCCGAAAACTATCCTGGGTTGCTCGGGAGCGTCTTGGGCGGTTCTTTTACGTTCTGGGGGCTTTTCGGGGTCGTCTTGGGCTGTCCTTGTGCGTTTTGGGGGGCTCCCCCGGAGGCCGGGAAGCGCGGTACCCGGAGCGCAATCCAGATGTGATCGAGGTGGAGGACGCCCTGGGATGGGGCCTGGCTCTCTCTCTCTCTCTCTCTCTCTCTATATATATATATACACATACATACATACATACATACATACATACATACATACATACATACATACATACATACATACATACAGACATACATACACACATACATGCATACATACATACATACATACATACATACATACATACATACATCCATACATACATACATGCATGCATGCATGCATGCATGCATACATACATACATACATAGATGGAATGAATTGCGGCTGGCCCTGCGTTTTCTTCGCTGGAAGGCTCGAATACGTCACGCTCTGGATCGCTTATCACCTCTCGCACGGCCCGGGCAATTTATCATTCGACAAGATCAATATTATCGCGTCCGCGCCCCGCGACGTCACTCTCGCTTCCGGGCGTCACCTGGTGCCCATTTGTGTTTTAACGGACGGTGGAAACTTGCGGGGCGAAGGATGCCCGACCTTCTGCAGGCCATGGCCCTCTTCTCATACATGGAGCACCACAGATAACTAGAGCTCCCCACAGGGTGCAAATTATGCGTGTGTGGGGCGTGCTTTTTGGGGACGGAGCGGTATGCGAGCTCCCCCGCTGGAGCGGTGGGTGGAATTCCGTATGTGGCGCGATCCGCGTACGGGGTGCGCCGTGTTGAGGCGGGCACGGTTTCGAAGCGCCCCTGCTGGCGCCGCAGGTGGAGGGCCCAACGGGCCGAGATCCTCGAGATGGGGCGTGCCGAGTTGAGGCGCGGGATGTATGGGGAACGCGCTCACACGAGCCCGAGGTGGAGCTCCCGATGGTTCACGATCTGTGCGAAGGGTGCGACGCACTGAAGCGGGGATGGTGAGGGAACGCGCTCTCTGGGGCACAAGGTTGGGTGTGTTGTGATGCACGATCCGCATGATGGCTTGGCCGGGTCGAGGCGCGAACGGAAGATGAACGCGCTGACTAGGGCCGTTGCTGAAGCTCCCTGTGGGGCACCATCCGCGTGAGAGGAGGCCGCCCTGAAGCGTGAATAAAAAGGAGGCGCGCCCACTGGGGCCGCAAGCGCAACTCATTATGGACCACGATCCTTGCGAGGCGTGCGCAAGAGTCAGGAAGGGATGGTACAGCAGAACGACTCCTGGTGTCATAGGTGGAGCATCATGTGGGGCGCGATGCGCGTGAACGGTGCACCAAACTGAGGCGGGAGCGGTATAAGGACGCGCTCACTGGGGCTCAATGTGGAGCTCACCCTAGGATCGATCCGCCTAGATTGGCGGGGCCGTGTAGGAAAGCGCTCACATTGGCCGTGCGTGGTGCTCGCTATTGGGAGCGATCCTCTCGAGGGATGTGCCGCATCAGGGCGGGGACCATATGTGGAGCGCCCTGGGGGCCGCCATCCGCGCGAGCAGCATGCCGGAATGAGGCGAAGATCGTATACAGTAGGGGCTCGACCACAAGAAACCTTCCAGAAGAAGCCAAACCCTGAGACCCAAGGACGTCGGTTGATTTCTGGCGTGGGAGCGTCACGCTCTCCATAGCAACACCATCGAAACCAAAGAAACCCATGGAACCATGAAGGCATGCGGCGCGCTTCTTGGCATGGGTCTCCACTCCAACGCCATGTGGGTCCGCCCATGTCCGTGCGAGGGGTGGGCAGCAGCAGCGTGCAGCCGGCAGCGCCGCAGCAAGGGGCTCCCCGAGAGGGAGAGGGGGGAGGAAGAAGTAGGACGGGAGGAAGGAGGACACGCGCGGCGCAGCGAGGAGAACACGATCACCCAACAGCACATGGCGGACTGCGGGAGCCCTGGGCCCAAAAATATTGCCAGCTCTTGGAGACGCATTTTTTACTTCCGCCGCCTTCCGCTAGCCCTCCGACGGCTTCCGCCGGCGGAAAGCCTCGTTTTACTTCCGCCAACCATCCACCGCCCTTCCGCCACCTTCCGCCGAGGAAGAGATGGCAGCTCCTTCGACCCTGGAAAACAAAGCCCAGCCCAAGGCAGTCCAAGATGGCCTTCAACAAGGCTCCAGAAACGGCCAGCTCACGACGCTCCCACAGCGCCAAATCACGGCCCCAACACGGCCCCCTCGAGGCAATCATCGTTTATGTTCTGTCAAGGTCACCAAGGTCACGCCCGCCCGCCCGCCGAGGTCACCAAGGTCACCCCAAGACCGCCCAAAAAACGAACCCCTAAGGGGAACCCCGAACGACTCAAGAGTGCCACAACATGGCCCGCGAGGCTCAAAACCTGATCGGACAAGAACGGGAAGCGCCGCTGTAGTCTAATGGGCGTAGTGGGCGAAGAAGACAAGGAAGGCGAGGACAACGAGGAGTCGATGACGAGGACGACGTGGCGAACGTGAGGATAGCGAGGAGGAGCATAAGGACAACGAGGAGGAAGAGAAGCACAAGGACGAGGACGAAGAGAACGAGGGCGAGTACGAGGAGGAATGCGGAGGGCGATGACGACGACGACGACGACGACGACGACGACGACGACGGCGACGACGACGACGACAGAGGACAGTACGAGGAATTTACAGAACGACGTTGCTCCTGGCGCCGCGCAGGGTTCTCTTGGGGCCTGTTGGGGGCTTCTTGGGGGGCCCTTGGGTCCTCTTATGTGCTTCGGCTTCTGGGGTCTTCTTGGGCTGTCTGGGCGCGTCGTGGGGTTCTGTGGGAGCTTTCTTAGGCCGTCTCGGCGCTGAGGGCCTCCTGGGGCGCTCCCGGGAGTCTCTTGGGGCCTTCTTGGCCCTTCTCGGGCCGTCTTGGGGTTCTTGTGAGCTGTCTGGGTGGCTCCTCGAGCGCTCTTGGGGGTCTCTTGGGGTCTTCTTGGGGCGCTCTTGGGCGCTCCTGGGGCTCTCCGGGGCGTCTTTTGGGCCTCCCTTGGGCCGTTGGAAAGCCCTCCAAGAGAGATTCGAACACGACGTCGATGCGGAGTCCCCTCTTGGGCCGATGTTTGGAGGATGTCTCGAGCGAAACGGCAATTTTTACCTAACAGCGAAGACTGATAGGTTTCTAGTGGGATCAAAAGAGAGCAGCAGATCACTCCACAGGGGGGTCCGGGCAGGTGTTGGGAGTTGCCGGGCGGCAGTGAGCCGGGCTCGTTTTTCACCAACAGTCACACACTTCGTGCTCTTCGCCTTCCCAGAACTCCATTCCCAGGCCACATTCTGGGGGGCCGGATGCAACTGTAGGCCACTTCGTGCTCTTCGACATCCCAGAACGCCATTCCCGGGCCACATTCTGGGGGGCCGGATCCAACTGTAGGCCACTTCGTGCTCTTCCATTTCCCAGAACTCCATTCCCGGGCCACATTTTGGATGCCCGGAGCCAACTGTAGGCCACTTCGTGCTCTTCGATTTCCCAGAACTCCATTCCCGGGCCACATTTTGAATGCCCGGAGCCAACTGTAGGCCACTTCGTGCTCTTCGAGTTCCCAGAACTCCATTCCCGGGCCACATTTTGAATGCCCGGAGCCAACTGTAGGCCACTTCGTGCTCTTCGAGTTCCCAGAACTCCATTCCCGGGCCACATTTTGAATGCCCGTAGCCAACTGTAGGCAACTTCGTGCTCTTCGACTTCCCAGAACTCCCATTCCTGGGCCACATTTTCAGCAGGGGCAAGAGCACGACGAGGAGGAGGACGAGCAAGACCAGGAGGACGAGGACGAGCAGGAGCAGGACGAGGAGCAGGAGGAGCAGGAGAAGAAGGACGAGCAGGAGGAGGAGGAGGACGAGCAGGAGGAGGAGGACGACCAGGAGGAGGAGGACGACCAGGAAGAGGAGGAGGAGGAGGAGGAGGAGGGGGAGGAGTACCAGGAGGAGGAGGAGGAGGAGGAGGAGGAGGAGGAGGAGGAGGAGGAGAGGAGGGAGGAGGGAGGAGAGGAGGAGGAGGAGGAGGAGGAGGAGGAGGAGAGTACCAGGAGGAGGAGAACGAGGACCACCAGGAGGAGGAGGAGGAGGAGGAGGAGGAGGAGGAGGAGGAGAGAACACCAGGAGGAGGAGGACGAGCAAGACGAGGAGGACGAGAACGAGGACGACCAGGAAGAGGAGGAGGAGGAGGAGGAGGGGGAGGACTACCAGGAGGAGGAGGAGGAGGAGGAGGAGGAGGAAGAGGAGGAGGAGGACGAGGAGGAGGAGGAGGAGGAGGACGAGGAGGAGGAGGGGGGGGGAGAGCACCAGGAGGAGGAGAACGAGGACCACCAGGAGGAGGAGGAGGAGGAGGAGGAGGAGGAGGAGGAGGAGGAGGAAGCACCAGGAGGAGGAGGACGAGCAAGACGAGGAGGACGAGAACGAGGACGAGCAGGAGGAAGAGGAGGAGGAGGAGGAGGAGGAGGAGCAGGAGAAAGAGGAGGAGGAGGAGGAGGCAGGCTGAGGCTGAGGCTGTGACTGCGACTGCCGTTGCCGCTGCGACTGTCATCGCGAATGCGACTACGACTGCGAGAACAGCAGAATTCGACAACTGGATTTTCATCTGAATCTTAAGGGGAATGCTTTCAGATATGCTTCTACACATCGCTGTTAGGTTGCTTTGCCGGGATAATTTTTAAACCTCTTCGCGCGCTCGGGGGGGCCTCTGGGCGCCTCTTGGGGGCCTCTGGGCGCCTCTTGGGGGCCTCTTGGGGGTCTCTTGGGCCGTTTTGGGGGTCCCCTGGGGGGCCTTTGGGGGCTCTCTTGGGCCGTTTGGAGGCCCTCCGGGAGCGACTCTAAGAAAATGCTGGTTCGGAGTCCCCTCCGGAGCCGATTTTTAGAGCATGTCTCGAGCGAAACGAGCTTTTTTTGAAACCTGATCGGACAAGAACGGGAAGCGCCGCTTCAGTCTATTGGGCGTCTTAGGCGAAGAAGAAAAGGAAGGCGAGGACAACGAGGAGTCGATGACGAGGACGACGTGGCGAACGTGAGGATAGCGAGGAGGAGCATGAGGACAACGAGGAGGAAGAGAAGCACAAGGACGATGACGAAGAGAACTAGGGCGAGTACGAGGACGAATGCGGAGGGCGACGACGACGACGACGACGACGACGACGACGACGACAGAGGACAGTACGAGGCAATTGGAGAAAGACGTTGCTCCTGGCGCCGCGCGGGGTTCTCTTGGGGCTTGTTGGGGGCTTCTTGGGGGCCCCTTGGGTCCTCTTATGGGCTTCAGGAGTCTTCTTGGGCTGTCTGGGCGCGTCGTGGGGTTCTGTGGGAGTTTTCTTAGGCCGTATCGGCGTTGGGGGCCTCCTGGGGCGCTCCCGGGAGTCTCTTGGGGCCTTCTTGGCCCTTCTTGGGCCGTCTTGGGGTTCTTGTGAGCTGTGTGGGTGGCTCCTAGAGCGCTCTTGGGGGTCTCTGGGGGTCTTCTTGGGGCGCTCTTGGGCGCTCCTGGGGCTCTCCGGGGCGTCTTTTGGGCCTCCCTTGGGCCGTTGGAAAACACTCCAAGAGCGATTCGAACACGACGTCGACGTCTTGGCGTTATCTTGGACTGTCTTGGCGTTATCTTGGACTGTCGTGGGGCTCTGGGGGCCTGATTGGGGCCCGTGGGGAGCATTTTGGGAGCCTCTTGGAGGCTTCTGTGACCCTCTTGGACTCAGGCGTCTCTCGAGGGTCTGTGGGGGCTCTCTTGGTGTTATCTTGGACCGTCTTGGGGCTCTCTTGGCCAGTCCTGGGGCCTCTTCGCGCGCTCGTGGGGGCCTCTGGGCGCCTCTTGAGGGCCTCTTGGGGGTCTCTTGGGCCGTTTTGGGGGTCCCCTGGGGGGCCTTTGGGGGCTCTCTTGGGCAGTTTGAGGCCCTCCAGGAGCGACTCCAAGATATGCCGGTTCGGAGTCCCCTCCGGAGCCGATTTTTCGAGGATGTCTCGAGCGAAACGGCCATTTTTCCGGAACCTGACCGGACAAGAACGGGAAGCGCAGTTTTTTATCCACCACGTGCGTCAGAGACCGTATTGGCGAGAACGTCAGAGAACATCCCTGTTGCGTTTCCTGGCTTCGGCGCCGTCTTGGAGGTATCTTGGACGCTCTTGGGGCTGTCGTAGCCTCTGGCCTCTCGGGGGCCTCTTGGGGGAGTCCCGGGGGGGGCCTTCGGGGGCTCTATGGGGCGATATGAAGCTCTCAGGGAACTCCTGGAGCCTTTTCGCGCGTTCTGGGGGACTTCTGGCCGCCTCTTTGGAGCCCCTGGGGGGCTTCTTGGGGGTCTCTTGGGGCGTTTTGGGCGCTCTGGCGGGCCTCTGGCCGCCCCTTGGGGGCCTCTTGGGGGTCTCTTGGGGCGCTCTGGGGGTCCTCTGGGGGGCCTTCGGGGGCTTTCTTGGGCCGTTTGGAGGCCCTCCGGGAGCGATTCCAAGATAATGCTGCTTCGGAGTCCCCTCCGGAGCCGATTTTTTGAGGACGTCCCGAGCGAAACGGCCAATTTTCCGGAACACGGCAGACCACACAGGAGCACGGCAGACCACACAGGACACGGCAGACCCCACGGGAGCACGGCAGACCACACAGGAGCACGGCAAACCACACAAGAGCACGGCAGACCATACAGGAGCACGCCAGACCATTTTGGGGAATCCGTTAACGAAAAATCCCGTGCAGCGCGGCAACCCATATAGTTAAAGAAAAGATATATTTACTCAAGGATTCAGCCAGAACGTCCCGCTTGCTTGTCGTACCTCGAAGACGCTTCCCGTCATCCGCCAACGAGTTTCGGGATGGAGCCCGTACCCCTTAGTTAGAGAACCGCCAACGAGTTTCGGGATGGAGCCCGTACCCCTTAGTTAGAGAATCTCTCTCCCTCTCTATCTCTCTATGTCTCTCTCTTTCTCTGGCTTTAAGCCCCCAAAGCTTCAGCTTCAGCACGGCAGACCAGAACAGCAGACCCGCACGGCAGACCAGCACAACACACCGACACGGCAGACGAGCACGGCAGTCCGGCACGGCAGACCAGCACGGCAGACCAGCACGGCAGCCCATAGGAACATAGCAGACCAGATCATGTCATTGACGCTGCTGTTGTTGGTGATGATCATGTTGCTGCTGATGGTGATGGTGATGCGTACGATGATGATAATGATGATGATGAGGAGGAGGAGGATGATGATGATGAGTATGAGTATGAGTATGGTGATGATGATGGTGATGATGATGATGATGATGATGATGATGATGATGATGATGATGATGACTTCTCGGGGTGTGCTTGGGAGATGTTGGGGTCCTCTGGAGAGCCTTTGGACTAGCAGTTTAAATCTGCGTAGCCGTTGTAACCCGACTCTCGTTTTCTTCATCGGTCTGACCGGTTTATCAGCTTACACGGCACAGCGCAGCAACACGACAGACGGCAGCAGCACGGCAGACCAGGAAGGCAGACCACAGGAGCACGGCAGACCAGAACGGCAGACCAGAACGGCAGACCGCAGGAGCACGGCAGAGCAGCACAGCTGACCACAGGAGAACGGCAGACCAGCACAGCGTTGTTGCAGCAGACGGTGCTGATACACTCTTAATTTATTGAACACGTCCCCAGCGAAATCGTCATGGTCGGCCGTATTGAGGGCACTCTGCGGGTCATCTTTGGGCCGATTTTGTTTTTGGGGGGCCGTACTGATGCCCTCAAAAACGATTCCAAGACGACGTTAGACTCATTGTTTGTTTGATGATTGTTCGGCCGTCTTGAGGGCACTCTTAGGGCATAGTCTGCCGTGCTCCTCGTCTTGGTCTGCCGTGCTCCTCGTCTTGGTCATCCTTTCCGTCGTCTTGAGGGCGCTCTTGGTGCCTGGTCTGCCGTGCTCCTCGTCTTGGTCTGCCGTGCTCCTCTCGGTTTCAGTGCCTGGTCTGCCGTGCTCCTCGTCTTGGTCTGCCGTGCTCCTCTCGGTTCCTGCGCGCGGTCTGCCGTGCTCCTGTGGGGAGCACGGCAGACCACAGGAGCACGGCAGACCACACAGGAGCACGGCAGACCACACCTCGACTTTTTGAGGATGTCTCGAGCGAAATGGCCATTTTGGGGAATCCGCCAACGAAAAATCCCGTGCGGCGCGGCAACCCATAGATATATATATATATATATATATATATATATATTTACTCAAGGATTCAGCCAGAACGTCCCGCTTGCTTCTCGTACCTCGAAGACGCTTCCCGTCATCCGCCAGCGAGGTCCGGGATGGGATCGGTGGCCCTTAGTTCGAGAAAATTACGCCCCAGAACCAACGGTGCACGCCGGAGGCGCTTCCCGTCATCCGCCGACGCCCGGCCGAAGTGCAGCGCGGAGCCTCACATAAAGAACCTGATCGGACGAGAATGGGAAGCGCTGCTGTAGTCTAATGGGCGTATTCGGCGAAGAAGACAAGGAAGGCGAGGACAACGAGGAGTCGATGACGAGGACGACGTGGCGAACGCGAGGATAGCGAACAGGAGCATGAGGACAACGAGGAGGAAGAGAAGCACGAGGACGAGGACGAAGAGAACGAGGGCGAGTACGAGGAGGAATGCGGAGGGCGATGATGACGACGGTGACGACGACGACGACAGAGGGCAGTACGAGGCAATTGGAGAAAGACGTTGCTCCTGGCGCCGCGCTGGGATTTCTTGGGGCTTGTTGGGGGCTTCTTGGGGGCCCCTTGGGTCCTCTTATGGGCTTCTGGGGTCGTCTTGGGCTGTCTGGGCGCGTCGTGGGGTTCTGTAGGAGCTTTCTTAGGCCTTCTCGGCGCTGGGGGCCTCCTGGGGCGCTCCGGGGAGTCTCTTGGGGCCTTCTTGGCCCTTCTCGGGCCGTCTTGGGGTTCTTGTGAGCTGTCTGGGTGGCTCCAAGAGCGGAGCTGTCTGGGTGGCTCCAAGAGCGGTCTTGGGGGTCTCTTGGGGTCTTGGGGCGCTCTTGGGCGCTCCTGGGGCTCTCCGGGGCGTCTTTTGGGCCTCCCTTGGGCCGTTGGAAAGCCCTCCAAGAGCGATTCGAACACGACGTCGATGCGGAGTCCCCTCTTGGGCCGATGTTTGGAGGTCTCGAGCGAAACGGCAATTTTTCACAAACCTCTGGGCGCCTCTTGGGGGCCTCTTGGGGGCCTCTTGGGGGTCTCTTGGGCTGTTTTGGGGGTCACCGGGGGAGCCTTTTGGGGCTCTTTGGGGCCGTTTTGAAGCTCTCTGGGAGCGACTCCAAGACAATGCCAGTTCGGAGTCCCCTCCGGAGCCGATTTTTCGAGGATATCTCGAGCGAAACGGCCATTTCTCCGGAACCTGACCGGACAAGAACGGGAAGCGCCGTTTTTTATCCACCACGTGCGTCAGAGACCGTATTGGCGAGAACGTCAGAGAAACCCATAAACGCAACAGAACAGACTAAATGGTGGCCTGCCGCGCTGGTCTGTCGAGGTAGTCTGCTGCCCTGGCCACATCATGGTGTCGACACCGTGCTTTTCTCTCGGCCACGCGGGCCCCCACCCGTTGTCGCCCAGCCTACTTTTTCTGTTCCAGCCTGTCTTGTCTTTTGTTTGTCCGTCGTCGTCGTCGCGTGCCTTTCCTTTGTCGTGGTCGTCGTTTTCATTATAATCGTCCGCTGTTGCCGTTCTCGCTGTCGCCGTCGTTATCATTTTATGATTGCGGTCGTTTTTCTGATTGTTTTTTTGTTGTTGGATTCCGTGTTCGGTTGGTTTTTGTGTTATGTTTGTGGTCGTTTTCTGTCATCGTTTTTTGTCGTAATTTTCGAGATCGTTATTGACGAAGACGACGACGACGATGACGACGACGACGATCTGCCGTGCTTCTGTGGCGTCTGCGGTGCTCCTGTGGTCTGCCGTGCTCCTTCTTGGTTTGCCGTGCTCCTGTGTGGTCTGCCGTGCTCCTGTGCGGTCTTCCGTGCTCCTGTGGTCTGCCGTGCTCCTTTGGGGTCTGCCGTGCTCCTGTGGAGTTTGCCGTGCGAACGTGTGGTCTGCCGTGCTCCTGTGTGGTCTGGCGTGCTCCTGTATGGTCTGCCGTGCTCCTGTGTGGTTGCGTGCTCCCGTGGGGTCTGCCGTGTCCTGTGTGGTCTGCCGTGCTCCTGTGTGGTCTGCCGTGCTCCTGTGTGGTCTGCCGTGCTCCTTCTTGGTCTGCCGTGCTCATGTGCGGTCTGCCGTGCTCCTGTGCGGTCTGCCGTGCGAACGTGTGGACTGCCGTGCTCATTTGGGGTCTGCCTTGCTCCTTTGTGGTTTGCCGCGCTCCTGTGTGGTCTGCCGTGCTCCTGTGTGGTCAGCAGACCCAGGGCTGAGGGAAGGCTGGAGCAGTGCTCTGGTGGTCCTTCACCCGCCCAGCTCCGTCCCCTCCCACTCTGGACCGATCTTGCGGGAAGCTGGCTTGTGGCAGCGCATCGCGCGTCGGCCGCCAGCCCAGGTGCCGGCCCGGGCGTTCGGTTCGAGCGCCGGCCTGGGTGCCGGAATCGGCCCGGAATTTCCGTTCCAAATCAATATTTTCCGAAAGAAAAGCGGCCCGGAAGGGGTTCCCGGGCGCCGGGAGCAGAAAATCAATATTTTCGAAAGAAAAATATGTCTTGGAGTGGCCTTTTTTCCGCACCGCCTCGGAATTCAATTTTCCGGCGCCGGCCGGCGCCGGAACCGGCCCGGGCGCTGGCCCGGGTGCTGGCCCAGGCGTTCGGCTCGAGCGCCGGCCCGGGTGCCGGAAGCGGCCCGGAAGGGGTTCCCGGGCGCCGGGAGCAGAAAATCAATATTTTCGAAAGAAAAATATGTCTTGGAGTGGCCTTTTTTCGGCACCGCCTCGGAATTCAATTTTCCGGCGCCGGCCGGCGCCGGAACCGGCCCAGGCTGCCGTGCTCCTGTGTGGTCAGCCGTGCCCCTGAGGCGTCTACGGTGCTCTTTTGGGGTCTGCCGTACTCATTTGGGGTCTGCCGTGCTCCTGTGGTCGGCCGTGCTCATTTGGGGTCTGCCGCGCGCCTGTGAGATCTGCCGTGCTCCTGTTCCCCGACCTTCACATGCGTCTTATTTCTAGGCGCCGTGTTATTAATATGTCGCATGCGTCTCGAAATCCAACGCACGTTCTTCTTTTTCACACCTGAAAAACACGCATGCGTCACAATCTAAAGAAACACAACCATAATTATGGAGCGTTGCGTCAAATCATATCACGCAATGACGCCGCGAGTGATTCTTCAATAAAAAGACGCGCTACTACCTAAAATGTACAAGCCCGCTCTGAAACTATGCTATCAACTTGGCCACGCCAACACGATACATTCGAATTGGCATTGCATCGCGTGGATACATTTTGCGTTTGCGTTAAGTTGCGTTGCGTTGCTGCGAGTTTACATTGCATTGCCTAGTAAAAATCAGGTATACACGCCCATGTTGCAACAAGTAGCCGTGTTCGGAAACGCTGCTTCGAGAAGAACGCGTAAGGTCTAAGCTTCTGGTTGTTTAGGGGAATCGGTCTCGTGACATTCCGAACGGTCTTACATTGCCCCTCTGCCCTGAGAAGTGCCTTTTGTGGATGAGAAGGTCAGCCCAGTCCATAAGATCGAGACTCTGTGGCCCTCTTCGGCAATTGCCTTCCTCCCCCCCTCCTTCCCCTCCTCCGCCTCCTTCTCCAAAGCCGTTTTGGCCCGACCAAGTTTTTTGACTGAGAGCTGGTGCACCTGGGTGTGCTACAGACGAGCGCCATCATGACATCGAAAGCTGTTGCGGTCCACGTGGAGGCACCCCTACTGAAAGAGGCTCTCGGCCACCTTCCACCAGCAGCCCTCGCGAAGAAGGGCGAATTCGTGCCTTACACGAACAGCAGTTTCAAGGTCGCTCCCCGCTGGAAGGAGATGGAGCCTTACAGGGATACCTTGCGTGCTCTGCTCGGTGCGTCTGGTGGCGAGAGGATCTTGCATAAGTCCATGTTCAGCGGGGTGCTCCATTGGGCCAAGCATGAGGGCATAGAACTGGATAACGCTATCTTTGAGAAGGGCACATACGCGCTGCGAGCGATGATCTGCCAAATGGCAAACCACAAGAACCATGACCCACCCCGCGAGGTGCCGACGAAGTTCAAGAAAACGCTCGAGCCCATTTTCGACATGGTGGTCTCTTCGAAGGGTACGAGGGATCATGGTGCTGGCGCTTGGCGAGAGGAGGGCAGCGGCCAGGCGAGTGATTCAGATGATGACGTCGTCGTGGTGCCCTGCGATCGCCCCTCGCCCGAGGATGTCATGAGCATCAGCGACGCCGACTCGGAGGCGAGGGACATGGGTAGGCTGTTCCACACTAGCGACCCCGACTTGCAGAAGCTACTGCAGGACGGTTCTGCCGAGACAAAGCGGCGCCTGACCACGAAGACGCACGACCCGCAGAGGTCCATGACCGTCGACGGCTTCAGCAATGAGGAGGTCAGGATGCTGACGTCTGCCTCGCCAGAGCAGCCCCTCGACCCGAAGGGCTTCACGAAGCTCAACGCCAAGATGAAGAAGGACCGCCTCGCCAAGAACAACAGCAAGGGCCAGAAGACGGTCAAGGGCAAGAAGAAGCCCCCCATGAAGGCCAAGGTCAAGGCCAACAAATCTTCGGAGGCCAACTTAGTGTACAGCCATCACTATCACAAGGTGATGCGTGAGCTCAAGAAGTCAGGCATCGATGTCGAGGAGTGCAAGGTTCGGGCGCGGCAAGCGGGCAGAGCTGCTGTCGCTGAGCTCGCCTGATTTGATGGTGATTGCAGGCGAGTCCTGTAGCTGTGAAGGCGTGCAACGGCACTCCTCACCAGCACGTCCTTTTCTCCATCCTCATCCTCATGATCAACATCTTCAGCATCCTCCTCCTCCTCTGCCCCTCCTCCTCTGCCGGCTGGCGCTGTCAGGCGTTCTGGGGTACAGCCTGCGCGCTCGGACCTGTGAAAACGTGCCGTAGCGGAAGGGCCGAGAAGGAGGGGAGTGCGGGAGAGGTCAAGCCAGGGAAGGAGCAGGAGGAGGAGAAAGAAGGAGGAGGATGACGACAAACCTAATGGTAAGAAAAAGGAAGATGAGGAGGAGGGGCAAGAGGATGAGGAGGATGAGGAAGAGGGAGAAAAAGAGAAGGCAGAGGAGGAGCAGGAAGAGGAGGAGGAAGGGGAGGAGGAGGAGGAGGAGGAGGAGGAGGAGGAGGAGGAGGAGGATGAGGAGGATAAGTAGCGGGCCCCCGTGCTAAGACACGAGTCGGAGGAGGAGGAGTAGGAGGAGGAGGAGGGGGAGGAGGAGTAGGAGGAGTAGGAGGAGGGAGAAGGACGGGAAGGATTAGGAATAGGAGTAGGAATGGGAGGAGTATGATGGAAAGAGGGGGAGGAAGAGGAGTAGGATGAGTAGGAGCAGTAGCAACAAGATCAGCAGCAGCAGCGCAACCGCCGCGAACGCCGTGGTGCACGATCGTCCCTGTCGTTGCTGCTTCCGTTCCTGTGGCAGGGGTTGGTTTCCAGGGGTGGACCTTGGACCTGCGCTTCTTCTCCGCTGGGCCCAAGCATTGTTTCGGTTCCCCCAAGGCCCCAGGCAACATGCAAAACAATAGCATGGAGAAATCATCTCAGCCCCCCACTCGATATTCCATCCCCCTACACCTCCTCCTCCCTCCCCCTCCTCGTCTTGATGCCGCTTTGTGTAGCCACCGCACTGCAGTTCGCAATCGGACCAAATGCTTTGCGTCGGGGGGGGTCGGACCTCCTTAGGTTGCAATGGTTATCTCCGACTGCCCCCGTCTGGAGGCCCCAGGTTCAGCGCCCTCAATGAGTCTGCATTTGTTGTTGACAGATTGATGTCCCCCCGCCACTTTTGCCAAGCATTCGCGCAACGTGTTTGCGGGGGGCGCCCTTCACGGTCCAGATGTTGCCGCTACGTGCAGTGTGCATTGCATTTAGTTTGATATGTGTTCTCTTGTGGTTTCGGGATTGTGGCTTCGGGCGCGCGAGTGTGGGGTAATTTGCGCGGGATCGTGGCCTCGGGGGCGCGCGCGTCGTGTAGTGTACGAGGGCAAGAGCCTGAGGGCCTCGGCCAAAACTGAAACGACACGATCCCACGCCACACTCCGTAATCATTTCGGCCCACGTAGCGAGCCCGCATCAGCACAGATTCGACTCGCCTAGTTGATTGCAAGTTTACGATGTCAGACGACGAGATGCCTGAGAGTTCGTCGAGGTACAATCTCATAGTTGAAGCTGGACTCGGCTTTGAATGGGCCCAGCGTGCCCTTCATGACCAACGTCACGACACTTCACCTGCTGCCGCTATGCCACCTTCGGTCTCAGACGCAGCCCAGCATCTCC
This sequence comes from Prorocentrum cordatum, assembly GCA_963575745.1. Classification (NCBI taxonomy): domain Eukaryota; class Dinophyceae; order Prorocentrales; family Prorocentraceae; genus Prorocentrum; species Prorocentrum cordatum. Next base: position 48,904 of record CAUYUJ010017116.1, on the reverse strand, counting down.
AGCCGCCTGCAGAGATCATCGACTCAGACGGCGACGAACAACGTGAGCAGGCTGACCCTACGGACATGGACGTCGGCGAGGGGCCGAATGCCACAACCTACAAGGACATCGGCGACAATTTGCAAGCAATGCTACTCGTGATGCAGAGCTGGACCACTTCGGGCGTCGACACTACCAGCAAATTCATGACTACGATCATCGAGGGAAAGTTCCAGCTCGAAATGAAAGCAACCGTTCTCATGACGAAGGCCGACAGCATGCGCTCCCCCGAGCACTGCACCACACCACACGAAGCCCTCGATGAATACGCGGAGATCACGCGTGAATACAACGAGTTGAAGGATATCTTTGAGGGCTTGCGTGAGGCCAAGGGGTAGCCAGCTCTGCTCTCGACCATTCGTCGTGCAAACTATGTGGTGCGCTCTCGCGCGCTGCTCTTGCTATCTGTAGCTGGTGCGTCTCCAGACCTTGAAAAAGAGCCTCGTCCATGCCCCCCCCCACTCGGGTCTTGACTTTCGCCCCATGGGATGTCCATGCGTGTTCGTTGCTACTGGGATCTTGACTTTGCTGGGGTTCCTAGTTCCTGGGATGTCTAGTTTGCTGGAGGTTCTGGTTACTGGGCGTTCGGCTGCGCTGGGTTTCCTGGACCTTGGGGCGAGAGGGGGGAGGAGGAGGAGGAGGAGGAGGAGGAGGAGGAGGAGGAGGAGGGGGAGGAGGACGTTCAGACTTGTGTAACAAGTCCCCATGGGGACTTCTTACACAAGAAGGAAGAAGGAGGAGGAGGAGGAGGAGGAGGAGGAGAAGGAGGAGGAGGAGGAGGAGGAGGAGGAGCAGCGAGGGAGGAGGGGAGGACGAGGAGGAGGAGGAGCAGGAGGAGGAGGAGGAGGAGGATGAACAAATGTGGTCCCGCTGGTAAGAAGTCCGCACAAGGATGGTTGTCGTCGGACTCCTCATGATGCGGATGATGCCTTCGAGCCCTGCCCGTCGCGGCCCTGCCCGCTTAACGGCGACCCCAGGCCCCTAACGAGGACTCCAACGGTGACCCTCAACGGTAACCCGCAGTCGCCACCCGACGGTGACCCCCAACGGTAAACCCAGACGCCACCCAACGATGGCCCCCAACGAGGATTCCAGCCCTGGCAAAGAAGTAGGAGGCGGTGACGACAACGACGGCCGCAGCAAATCACAACGACAATGACAATTACAACGACGAGACGGCATCGCACACCCGCAAAGCAGTCGAACAACCACATCGATCGTCCTCGTACGGCACGCAAGCAGCAACAGCAACACTAAACCCAACAACAGTAGCAACAGCAGACATCAAACCTGCCCAACATAAAAAAACAGAAAAAAACAGAAAAAAAACAGATCCTGTTTTTTCCAGCTTGATAAATTGTTTCCCGACAAAACGAACAAAAAAACAGGATCTGTTTTTTTCTGTTTTTTCATGTTTTTTCCCTGTTTTTTGTTGCTTCAGCCATGCCGGCGCTGAACCAGTGCAACCTTCCATCGTAGCTGGTTCGTTGAGGCTCAGGCGTGCTGACTGTCGGGGAGTCTAGCGCGCGTGCAGCGCAGCATGGCCCCCAAGAAGCGCCCCGCCCCCAAAGATGGTCCTGCCCCAGTCAAGCCCGTGGTCTCACCGATAGAGCTGGCTGCCGCCAAGGCTGTTCTCAAAGACGAGGCTGAGCTGAAGCGTCAGCGTTCGTCCATGTCTCATTGGCTTAAGACCCAGGGAGCCTACGATACGTTCAAGACCTGGTCATGCCCTGAGAAAAAGGAGTTCCTCGAAACCTGGTACGCCAAGAAGCTCGTCGATAACAACGCGAAGGTGACCCAGGCTACCGCGAAAGAGTACAAGCTGAGATCCCACAACGAGCACAACTTCCAGTGGGTCGGCAAGGAGCAAATGCAGAAGCTCATCGGGGAGAATAAGGCGGACTTGAAGATTGCCAGCGGCGTGTTGCAAACACGCCCTGACCCAACGACTGGCAGGGACGACGAGTGGTCGATCGAGTACAAGCTGTATTTCGACAGCGGTGGCGACGATGAGGAGAACATCAAGTCGGAGACGCTCAACGCCACGGCGGAGGTCGACGGCCAGGGCATCGAGGAGGCCAACGCGTTCATGACGGACATCGCATCGTGCCTGGACCTGGATACCAAGAAGCTGGACGGGGTGAAGGTCAAGAAGGAGAATAACGATGATGGGACAGACAGCGGCGCTGCTTCGAGTGCTGCTGGAGTGCTTGGCGAAGGCACGGAGAAGTACAACGTGACGATGGTCAAGGTCAAGAGCAACGTCAAGGCTGAGTTCAGCACCCGCAGCGAGCACCTCCTCAAGTTGAAGGAGATGTTCGAAGCCACCAAGAACAACAAGTTCCTGCAGCCGCTGCACAATGAGACCCAAGAGCTGATTCCGAAAGCAGCAAAAGCAGTGAAGTCATTGGAGCAGCTGCACTTACAGACCAGCGACGGCACCACTGTTGGCGATGACGTTTACTTGGCCGTGGCTATGCAGATCGACGCCTTCAGCTCTGCGTACACGGAGGTCATCGACTGGTACAAGAAGCTCAACCCCAGCAAGGCCACCAAGCCGAAGAAATCTTCGGCGTAGGTCTGTGGCCGTGCTCCTACATACGCGTACTCTCAGGGAGCAGCACCTGCGTTTCTACAGTGCACTCGAGCAGCCGCTCGAGCTTCTGTTGCCCTCAGTCGCCTCGGGGCACGGCGAGCGCAAGGGTTAAAACTGAGGTGCTTGGGGTTCTGGGTTTCTTGGGGTTATTGGGGTTCTTAGGGGTTCTTAGGGGTCCTTAGGGGTTCTTAGGGGTTCGTAGGGTCTTTAGGGTGCTTAAGGTTCTTAGGGTTCTGGGAATGCGTGGGGCTATTTGGGTTATTGTGGTCTTTGGGGTTAGTTGGGCTCTTCGGGTTCTTGGGGTTATCTGGGTTATGTGGGCTCTTCGGGTTCTTTGGGTTATTGGTGTTTTCGGTGTCTCTTTGGACCTCTGTGGGGCTCTTGGGGTAACTGTGGGAGCTCTTGAGGTCAACGCTGAGGGCTCTTTGGGTTCAGACTGGACTCTTGGATCTTGCGGCCAATCATCATTTGCGTGTACGTCTGCAGCTGGAGCCCCATGGCATCATCGTCCACGTTCCCCTTGGAACTCCTCTGAGGTCTTCACGGGACTCGCATGAGCCTCCCACCTAAAAACCCTGAGGTGACATCGGAGATCGCGGAAGCGACGTGTGACACATAATGCAAACGCCATCAACAACATGCAAATAACACGCCCTTCCGTAGCCATTTGAATTCAAACCCGTTTGCATAGCAGATGTTGCGATCACTTATTCTGTGTTTCGTTGCATGGAGCGCCCTCTTGATATCTAGCGGAATGGATAGTGTTAACGATGGGCGCAAAGGAGGTTTGAGAAAACGAGTCGGTGCAATGACATCTGCTTCAACCCAGGATGGAAATGCATTCGTTGTCAACTCTCGATCGGTTCGAAGGCGCGTTGCTGCCGTGGAAGGCGCGCTCGACAATCCCAGCCCCAGGGCGCCTTTCAACCTCTGCATGAGGAGAGACTGGGCAAAGGGTGATTTACCATCGAACAGGGTGCTTGAATACTGTCAAGCCGCCAGCGATCAGGGTGCAGAACGCGTTCTTCGCGTCCCAGAAAAATGGAATGCGAAAAATGCACATCGAACTGTCATGTCTTCTTTGGGGTGGCCTGAGCACGCACCTGACATCAAATACATCGACATACCTAAGGGACCCGAGGGGAAACTCCAGAGCCATCCTGTAATATGCCCCGTTCAAGTGTTTCAAAGGCTTGCTGCGCACAGACAAAGATATTGGAAAAAGTATTTTGAAGGTGAGCGAGGTTCAAGGTCTGCATTTTGGGAATCTTTGAAGGGCCACCCGATCGTTGACAAACACCCGACGTTGCGAGAGGCAGATTTCGATAGATGTATCCCGCTGGGGTTGCACGCGGACGGAGCGCCCATGACCAAGCATGAAGGACTTTTCACGTTATCATGGAATTCACTTCTCGCGTCAGATGGGTCAACAATGCAGACGCGGCAGATTTTCACTTGCATCAAAAAATCTGAAATCGGGCCTGGCACGATCGACGCTATATTCTCATATTTTGCTTGGGCAATGAACATTCTTGAGACAGGGCAGACGCCTGTTGCTGATTGGAAGGGCATGCCCGTTCGCGGTGGCCGCAAAAATCTGCATCAAGATGGTTGGAAAGCATGTTGCGTTCAATGTAGAGGGGATTGGGAATTCTATAGTACTTGCCTTGGTTTGAAGCGGTGGGATACTGATAATTGTTGCTGGCTGTGTCGTGCCAGCCTTCTTGAGGACCAGTTTCGGTGGACAAATGTTCACCACGACGCGCCTTTTCGGAACACGATGAGGACGCACGAATCGTATCTAGCAGAGTTGGATGCCGAGGGCTGCACACCTTCCAAGCTATTTGACATTCGTGGCATGAGGCTCGAAGGGATCATGATCTGCACACTGCATACAGTTGAGCAAGGTTTAGCAAGCCATTTGATTGCAAACGTTATGGTTAGTATTTTCAAAACTGGTGCATATGGGGCTACGCAAAAAGAGCAAGCTGCAAACATGGCATCTGAGCTCAAGAACTGGTACAAAGTTCAGCCTAAAGAAATCAAATCGTCGAAGCTGCAGGGGACTTTGACGTACGAAAGAATCAAAACATCATCCGACTGGCCTAAATTAAAGGCCAAGGCTGCCACAACTCGACATTTGAGCCGTTTCGCAAAGTTTTTGGCTGAGAAACACGATTCTGGCAGCGCACACGATCGCAGGCGTAGGCTTGCGGCTGATATGTTGGTTGTATTTTACGATGTCATTGAGAAAGGGCCAGATATCCTTCCAGCCACTGAGCTAGATCGGCTGGCCAATTGCGCGGATGTTCTTCTCCAGTGCTACGTTCAGTTGAGCAGGCAAAGTATCCTAGCAGAGGAGCGGGCTTGGAAATTATCTCCGAAGTTTCACCTTTTCTGGCACATCTGCCACACGCAGGCTCGCATCAGGAACCCAAGAACGTTTTGGACATATGCGGACGAAGATCTCCAGAAACACGTTGGAGATATTGCATCGTCTTGCCACATTTCGAATATGGAGCCAATGATTTTGTATAAGTGGATGATTTTGATTTGGGATGTAGAATCATTGGCAGATTGAAGCGCTTGCAACAGAAGTAGCATCCGTCCTGCTCCTGCCGCTCCTTTGACCCTCACCCCATACCTAATTCTACCTGGCTGACGCTGCCGCCGCTTAGACGGGTTGAGGGCGCGTCGGCAGGGAAACGACGAGGGACAACAACAACGAAAGCAGCAGCAACGACAACAGCACGGGAGTCGGAGGGAGGAGGAGGGAGAGGAAGAGGACGAGGAGGAGGACGAGGGCTTGAGGAGGAGGAGGAAGAGCAGGAGGAGGAGGAGGAGGAGGAGGAGGAGGAGGAAGAGGAGAATCAGGGGGAGAAGTAGGAGGAAGGAGGAAGAGGAGAAGGAGGAGGAGGAAGAAGAGGAGGACGAGGAGGAAGAAAGGGGGAGGAGGAGGAGGAGGAGGAGAAATGAGATGAGGAGGAGGATTGAGAGGAGGAGGAAGAGGAGGAGAAGGAGGAAGGAGAGAAGGTGGAAGAGGAAGAACATTGTAAGATAAGCGAGGCCCCTGTGGCAAGAAGTCCACATGCTGACTTTCTACACAAGAAGGAAGAGACGGAGGAGGAGGAGGAGGAGGAGGAGGAGGAGGAGGAGGGGAGGAGGGAGCGAGAGGAGGAGGAGGAGGAAAACGAGGAGGAGGAGGAGGAGGAGGAGGAGGAGGAGGAACCCTAGGCAGATGAGGAGGACTTTTGCTGCGTGCAACAACGGCGCGTCATTAATTAATGTAATGACGCGCCGTCGCTACTCGATCACGCGGGCGTGATTATTCATCGAGGTTCTAGAATTATGACCTCAGGCGATGGTCGGGGTTGGGGAAACGCCAGCGGCGTTCGGGGTACAACAAAAAGGCGCGTTTATGTTGTACCCGCGCGCGGTCTGCCGTGCTCCTGTGGGTTCCGCCGTGCTCCTGTGGCGTCTGCCGTGCTCCTGTGGCGTCTGCCGGGCTCCTGTGTGGTCTGCCGTGCTCCTTTGTGCCGTGCTCTGTGTCTGCCGTGCTCCTGTGTGGTCTGCCGTGCTCTTGTGGTCTGCCGTGCTCATTTGGGATTTGCCGTGCTCATGTGGGGTCTGCCGTACTCCTGTGTGGTCTGCCGTGCTCCGGTGGTCTGCCGTGCTCCTTTGGGGTCTGCCTTGCTACTGTGGGGTCTGCCGTGCTCCTGTGTGGTCTGCCGTGCTCCTGTGGTTTGCCTTGCTCCTGTGTGGTCTGCCGTGCTCCTTTTGGGTCTGCTCTGCCGTGCTCCTGTGGGGTCTGCCGTGCTCCTGTGGGGTCTGCCGTGCTCTTGTGGGGTCTGCCGTGCTCTTGTGTGGTCTGCCGTGCTCCTTTGTGGTCTGCCGTGCTCCTGTGTGGTCTGCCGTGCTCCTGTGTGGCCTGCCGTGCTCTTGTGTGGTCTGCCGTGCTCCTGTTGGTCTGCCGTGCTCTTCTGTGGTCTGCCGTGCTCCTATGGGGTCTGCCGTTGTTCGGCCGTCTTGAGGGCACTCTTAGGGCATAGTCTGCCGTGCTCCTCGTCTTGGTCTGCCGTGCTCCTCGTCTTGGTCATCCTTTCCGTCGTCTTGAGGGCGCTCTTGGTGCCTGGTCTGCCGTGCTCCTCGTCTTGGTCTGCCGTGCTCCTCTCGGTTCCTAAGCCTGGTCTGCCGTGCTCCTCGTCTTGGTCTGCCGTGCTCCTCTCGGTTCCTACGCGCGGTCTGCCGTGCTCCTGTGGGGAGCACGGCAGACCACAGGAGCACGGCAGACCACACAGGAGCACGGCAGACCACACCTCGATTTTTTGAGGATGTCTCGAGCGAAATGGCCGTGGTCTGCCGTGCTCCACACAGGAGCACGGCAGACCACCTGCTCATTTTCTGAGGACGTCCCGAGCGAAAACGTCATTTTTAACATAAGAGGTTGTAAAACACCTCTGTCGGCATCTCATTTTTTCGAGGATGTCTCGAGCGAAACGCTCATTTTTCATGCATGACAAAATTTTTTTGATATTTTTCAACATCCCGATTTTTTGAGGATGTCTCGAGCGAAACCGTCATTTTTAACATACCTGACCGGACAAGAACGGGAAGCGCCGTTTTTTATCCACCACGTGCGTCAGAGACCGTATTGGCGAGAACGTCAGAGAAACCCATAAACGCAACAGAACAGACTAAATGGTGGCCTGCCGCGCTGGTCTGTCGAGGTAGTCTGCTGCCCTGGCCACATCATGGTGTCGACACCGTGCTTTTCTCTCGGCCACGCGGGCCCCCACCCGTTGTCGCCCAGCCTACTTTTTCTGTTCCAGCCTGTCTTGTCTTTTGTTTGTCCGTCGTCGTCGTCGCGTGCCTTTCCTTTGTCGTGGTCGTCGTTTTCATTATAATCGTCCGCTGTTGCCGTTCTCGCTGTCGCCGTCGTTATCATTTTATGATTGCGGTCGTTTTTCTGATTGTTTTTTTGTTGTTGGATTCCGTGTTCGGTTGGTTTTTGTGTTATGTTTGTGGTCGTTTTCTGTCATCGTTTTTTGTCGTAATTTTCGAGATCGTTATTGACGAAGACGACGACGACGACGATGACGACGACGACGATCTGCCGTGCTTCTGTGGCGTCTGCGGTGCTCCTGTGGTCTGCCGTGCTCCTTCTTGGTTTGCCGTGCTCCTGTGTGGTCTGCCGTGCTCCTGTGCGGTCTTCCGTGCTCCTGTGGTCTGCCGTGCTCCTTTGGGGTCTGCCGTGCTCCTGTGGAGTTTGCCGTGCGAACGTGTGGTCTGCCGTGCTCCTGTGTGGTCTGGCGTGCTCCTGTATGGTCTGCCGTGCTCTTGTGTGGTTTGCCGTGCTCCTGTGTGGTCTGCCGTGCTCCCGTGGGGTCTGCCGTGTCCTGTGTGGTCTGCCGTGCTCCTGTGTGGTCTGCCGTGCTCCTGTGTGGTCTGCCGTGCTCCTTCTTGGTCTGCCGTGCTCATGTGCGGTCTGCCGTGCTCCTGTGCGGTCTGCCGTGCGAACGTGTGGACTGCCGTGCTCATTTGGGGTCTGCCTTGCTCCTTTGTGGTTTGCCGCGCTCCTGTGTGGTCTGCCGTGCTCCTGTGTGGTCAGCAGACCCAGGGCTGAGGGAAGGCTGGAGCAGTGCTCTGGTGGTCCTTCACCCGCCCAGCTCCGTCCCCTCCCACTCTGGACCGATCTTGCGGGAAGCTGGCTTGTGGCAGCGCATCGCGCGTCGGCCGCCAGCCCAGGTGCCGGCCCGGGCGTTCGGTTCGAGCGCCGGCCTGGGTGCCGGAATCGGCCCGGAAGGGGTTCCAGGGCGCCGGGAGCAGAAAATCAATATTTTCGAAAGAAAAATATGTCTTGGAGTGGCCTTTTTTCCGCACCGCCTCGGAATTCAATTTTCCGGCGCCGGCCGGCGCCGGAACCGGCCCGGGCGCTGGCCCGGGTGCTGGCCCAGGCGTTCGGCTCGAGCGCCGGCCCGGGTGCCGGAAGCGGCCCGGAAGGGGTTCCCGGGCGCCGGGAGCAGAAAATCAATATTTTCGAAAGAAAAATATGTCTTGGAGTGGCCTTTTTTCGGCACCGCCTCGGAATTCAATTTTCCGGCGCCGGCCGGCGCCGGAACCGGCCCGGGCGCTGGCCCGGGTGCTGGCCCGGCGTTTGGCTCGAGCGCCGGCCCGGGTGCCGGAAGCGGCCCGGAAGGGGTTCCCGGGCGCCGGGAGCAGAAAATCAATATTTTCGAAAGAAAAATATGTCTTGGAGTGGCCTTTTTTCGGCACCGCCTCGGAATTCAATTTTCCGGCGCCGGCCGGCGCCGGAACCGGCCCAGGCTGCCGTGCTCCTGTGTGGTCAGCCGTGCTCCTGAGGCGTCTACGGTGCTCTTTTGGGGTCTGCCGTACTCATTTGGGGTCTGCCGTGCTCCTGTGGTCGGCCGTGCTCATTTGGGGTCTGCCGCGCGCCTGTGAGATCTGCCGTGCTCCTGTTGGGGAAACGCCAGCGGCGTTCGGGGTACAACAAAAAGGCGCGTTTATGTTGTACCCGCGCGCGGTCTGCCGTGCTCCTGTGGGTTCCGCCGTGCTCCTGTGGCGTCTGCCGTGCTCCTGTGGCGTCTGCCGGGCTCCTGTGTGGTCTGCCGTGCTCCTTTGTGGTCTGCCGTGCTCCTGTGGAGTCTGCCGTGCTCCTGTGTGGTCTGCCGTGCTCTTGTGGTCTGCCGTGCTCATTTGGGATTTGCCGTGCTCATGTGGGGTCTGCCGTACTCCTGTGTGGTCTGCCGTGCTCCGGTGGTCTGCCGTGCTCCTTTGGGGTCTGCCTTGCTACTGTGGGGTCTGCCGTGCTCCTGTGTGGTCTGCCGTGCTCCTGTGGTTTGCCTTGCTCCTGTGTGGTCTGCCGTGCTCCTTTTGGGTCTGCTCTGCCGTGCTCCTGTGGGGTCTGCCGTGCTCCTGTGGGGTCTGCCGTGCTCTTGTGGGGTCTGCCGTGCTCTTGTGTGGTCTGCCGTGCTCCTTTGTGGTCTGCCGTGCTCCTGTGTGGTCTGCCGTGCTCCTGTGTGGCCTGCCGTGCTCTGTGTGGTCTGCCGTGCTCTTGTGTGGTCTGCCGTGCTCCTATGGGGTCTGCCGTTGTTCGGCCGTCTTGAGGGCACTCTTAGGGCATAGTCTGCCGTGCTCCTCGTCTTGGTCTGCCGTGCTCCTCGTCTTGGTCATCCTTTCCGTCGTCTTGAGGGCGCTCTTGGTGCCTGGTCTGCCGTGCTCCTCGTCTTGGTCTGCCGTGCTCCTCTCGGTTCCTAAGCCTGGTCTGCCGTGCTCCTCGTCTTGGTCTGCCGTGCTCCTCTCGGTTCCTACGCGCGGTCTGCCGTGCTCCTGTGGGGAGCACGGCAGACCACAGGAGCACGGCAGACCACACAGGAGCACGGCAGACCACACCTCGATTTTTTGAGGATGTCTCGAGCGAAATGGCCGTGGTCTGCCGTGCTCCACACAGGAGCACGGCAGACCACCTGCTCATTTTCTGAGGACGTCCCGAGCGAAAACGTCATTTTTAACATAAGAGGTTCTAAAACACCTCTGTCGGCATCTCATTTTTTCGAGGATGTCTCGAGCGAAACGCTCATTTTTCATGCATAACAAAAATTTTTGATATTTTTCAACATCCCGATTTTTTGAGGATGTCTCGAGCGAAACCGTCATTTTTAACATAAGACGTCTTAAACGATAGCCTCCAACACCTCGATTTTTCGAGGATGTCTCGAGCGAAATGGCCATTTTGGGGAACCTGACCGGACAAGAACGGGAAGCGTTCTTTTGTCCCCTGGGCTTATGAGATATTCCACGTTTTTAGTACGGCATACCACAGCAGTGCCACGTACCACTGCCGTGCTTCTTTGGTGTCTGCCGTGCTCCTGTGGAGTTTGCCGTGCGAACGTGTGGTCTGCCGTGCTCCTGTGTGGTTTGGCGTGCTCCTGTATGGTCTGCCGTGCTCTGTGTGGTTTGCCGTGCTCCTGTGTGGTCTGCCGTGCTCCCGTGGGGTCTGCCGTGTCCTGTGTGGTCTGCCGTGCTCCTGTGTGGTCTGCCGTGCTCCTGTGTGGTCTGCCGTGCTCCTTCTTAGTCTGCCGTGCTCATGTGCGGTCTGCCGTGTTCCTGTGCGGTCTGCCGTGCGAACGTAATTTGGGGTAGACTCGAGGGCGCTCTCGGGGTCATGTTGGAGCTCGGTTTCGGCTCTTTGGGCCGTCTTCATGCCCTCAGAAGTCACTGCAGTGCGATGTTGGGCGCACCTGTTTTTCGAGGATGTCCTTAGGGAGCGCTTGTTCGGCAAAAGAGGAGCAGGAAAAGAGGCAGGAGGAGGAGCAAGAGAAGGAGAAGGAGGACGAGGAGGAGGAGGATGAGGAGGACGACGAAGAGCCTCGAAATCCCTGACGACCCGAAACGTCACGGGCCAGGACAGCCTGAAACCATCTGAATACGGTATCTGTCCTCATCCTCACACTCAGAATACAAAAATGCGTGAGTACTCCACCGCGCAAGCCGAACCGCTCCGAGTGCAGCCGCGCGAGGCCAGGCCACTCCGTTCCGCTGTTTTATACTGCAGTACTCAAAGCTGTTCGAAGCGAAGTAGCAACGGCGGCTTCCGAACAAGCAGCAGTGTCACGCTTACCGAGAGAGACGCAACCAGCCTCTGCACGAAAGAGACAGCTCAGGGAAAGCGGCGAAAAAAGGATGCGCGAATAAAATAAACCCAGCATGGCTGGTAGTGTCTAAATGATGACTCTGTACAGCTTTCAGCAGCGCGGTGACATCGTCTTTTAGGACGTCTGGACTTCCCGAACGGGACTGCACAACCCACCTGTGCGGCCTTGCTATGGGTCCGTCAAATGAGTTCCACTCGTGCTGCGCAGCTGCACCGTCGTTGCCAGCAGGCAACTTCAAGCAAAACATCGGGCTCGCAGCAAAGTCGCAGAATTCGGCAGCAACGCTCGTTGCCATCTGCAAGCCCTTTACCCGAGCGAGCAAGTTTGCCTGCAGATTGTGCTGGTGCGGCAGCTCCATCGCGAAATACATATGTAAAAGTTCCGACGGTTTGCCGTCCACGCTGCTCACGATGGACGCAGCGATTCTAGTGCTGCCGCAATGCTTTCTATGGAAGAGCTGTCCGCCGATGTGAAGCTCGTCGCACTTATGGCGGACAAGCTGAAAGCGAACGTCGATGAACGCGCAGCCGTGCGAGCTCATGAATCTCTCGAAGATCTTCTGTCCGAGAGTGATGAGCATCTTGTCCGCGTCTACCCTCTGCAAGGCTGGGCGATGCAGAGGCTGTGTCAAAATGACATTACGGAGCGGCTGCCGTTCTGCCCGTTCTGATACAGTTGCTGTGACGCCAGCTATCGCCGCCGACTTGCACGTGTTCATCTCTTTGTCTGTGAGCACGGTCTGTCGCCGTGCAGAGGCGTCTCGCAACGTTGCTGCACTTTTCGTGTACAAGTCCTCGGCGTCCTCGTTGACGCCACGAAGCTTATGCACAGGGCGGAACATGTCATCGTTCTTCGTAGACAAAAGGTACGACAAGGCTGAGACTCGAGGGCCATCATGGGCACCTCGGGCAGACTGGTTTGTAGAGAAAAGCTCATCATACGCTTCTCCCGCTGTCGTCAACCAACGTGTGGTAGTTGAAGAGGCAAGCTTGTCGCGGGCATTCCACAGGCCCATTTCCCATAGCCAAGCTTCTGAGAATACGAACAGCAGGGGATCAACTTCGGTGCTGAAGCTCGTCACTGGAAAATCCCCCTTCAAAGCCAGGGTCGATGCCTGCCGCCAAAGAGGAGCTCGAAGAGCACTGCGATCCGGACGGGTCGTCCAGGGACCATTCCCGATTCATCACGTCTTGCAGCCACAACGCATTCCACAGAAGCGCCCGCGCCTGCTTCACGTTGATACCGCCCACATCAGGGATGTCGAGAACCTTTTGGCTCAACAAGAACAGCGCAGCCTCTACAACAGACGTCGATGACTGACGGGCCAGCAAGGGCACCTTGCGCTCAAGTGCTACGGGAATTCTCGCCATCGCCGCGTCGATGCGTTGCTGTAGCACATCTGACTTCGTCTTCTCGACTTTCCTGACCATCTCGACATTATCCTCGCCCTCGTTGACGATCTTGAAAAATTTCTGCTGCATGTCAGAGACGATGAGCGACTTTCGTGCTGACAACGAGCACTCTTGGAACGCACCGTCGCCGTCAGCGGCAGCTGTGCGCCCCGAAACGCACTTCTTTTCCTCTTCGATAAAGCCACGGAGATATTTTGCCTCGTTGGATCTGCTTTTCGCCAGAGTATCCGAGTTGACCAGTTCGTTCAAGTCAATCTCCACGGTTCCGCAAAGCTGGCTGACTGGATCTGCTTCGCGACCCGACGCGCGAGGAACTGCCGCATCACTGGGGGCATCGTCCTCCATCGCAGCATCGCCGCGACTCTCGTCCGAATCGGACTCCATCAACATCTCCTCGTCGTCGGCCCTGTTCGGATCGGGGCCATCGATATCGGCAGCAGCGTCGGGATAACCACGGAGAGCGTCCCCTGTCGGCACACGATCAACAACCGATACGTGGCGCTTTGCGACGAGGTCGTAATTCCTCAGGCATTCACACACGCGACAAGCCCACCATTCCTTGCTGAGAGGTGGCGTATCACTACGTGCTCGAGAAGCGATGGACTCCTGAGTGCTGCGCCAATCCTCGAACTCATTCAAAAATGCGCCGTAGTACTCCGCAGGTTTGTGCGTCCACGGCGCGGGCGGGGCGCGACGCAGCACGTCCTCCACTGTTCGGAAAGGTCGAAAGAGCAGTTGCACGTACACCGCGTACTTAACCTCGTCTTCTAATCTCTTAGCTTCGTCATCTCCGTCTTTCTTTGCCTCCGGGCACGGAGGGAGAAATCCGCGAAGAACAGGTATCCGCCACGCGATGCTCAAGCGGACGGTCACGTTGCACGCGTACTTGTATAGCTCAGGCCCGAGGGGGTGATGCTCCGAAGGATCTCCGCGCAGAGGCACTTTTTCGTGCTCCCGGCTGTATAGCTTTTCTGCAGAGAACTGTCGCTTACCGTCGGCCGCGACGTGCCACGCCACAGTGTTCACGGGGCGATGTCCGTCAGGGCGAGCTTGCCGAGCTTCGCAAGCCGCGAAGAAAAAGTACAATGGGAAATCCTCCAGCTCGTCGGGGCGGTAGAGGTAATCGTACTCCGTCAAGAACGGCCTTCGGTAGAGTTTCGTAGAGTACGGACGCGCGGCAGTGGAGGGTCCACTCGTCTCTGCACCCGTTGCGACCTCGCTCAACCTTTTCGAGATTAGCATGTTGAGGCCTGGCGTCAAGACGGTAACGAACTCGTGGCTAGAGCACAGGGTCGGCTCCTCAAGCAGGTAACTGAGCATCTCTGGAAACCCTTTGTGCATCCTGTTGTTCGTCGCCGACAACAGCCTGTGGAGAATCCGCTTCGCCTTCTCGTGCACGCTCTCAGGCTCGTCGCCGCGGCCAGCAGCCTCCTTCGCGTCTTGCTCTTTCTGATGGAGCGAGACTGCAAGAGTCAGCACGAGTCCCTCCGCGTGCGGCGCGGACTTGCTAGAGCATGACGAACAGTAAAACTCATTCGCCGCCTGCTGCTCTATCATTCCCGCTCTGGCGGTGGCAACCTCTGCCTCATCGGGCACGGCGTCTGGGCTGCTGCTCTTCAGAGCGCATAACCGCGGGAGCACTTGGATGTCGTGATTGCACTGCGGGCCGAGAATGATCGGGTAGGAAAGCTTGAAGTGCCACTGGTGCGTCGTCTCCAGAGCCGGCAACCCAACGTGTGGATACCCTAGAATCGGCGGAGGCCCAACGCCATCCCATCGAGGATGCAGCTGCAAGCCATGCTGTCGTTTGGCGACGAGGCGCCCCGTCTTCGGGTCCTCCACCTTCACGAGATGCCAATAGAACATGCGGCAAAAACCACGCCTTCCGAGACGCCCCTTGTGACATGCGGACGGTCTGCACACGTGGTTGCCCGTCTTGCGACTCCTTGAAAAAATCTCGACAACAGCGCGGCTGCCCCAGTCGCTACCGGACACGTTCTCGTCGCCGTGATACGAACCCACGAAGAAGGGATACTCAGGCACACTCCTGGATAGAGCAGGCGGCACGTCGAGTCCGCGCGCCACGGTCTGCGCGAGGTTGCTCTCCTCAACGCGAGCGCTGCCGATCATGCTCCGCTGCTTCAGAGTCACCGGGAACAACGGCAGCCCGGCGGTGGTTCTCATCGCCTTGGGAACGGCGAAATGATGCGCTACGGCTTCCTGGCTGCGGAACATGACTGAAGCGTGATAGTAGTAGAGACGCTTAAACTCGTCGAGAAAGGAGTTCTTCTTGAAGATATCGTCGGGATGCGAGAAGCCAAGAATCTGCACGAGCATATGTATGTGCAGCGCCTTCCGCATCTGTTCCTCAACAACTCCGAGATAGGAGCGCACGTACCCGAATACACCCGGCACCTCGCTCGCCGCGATGCCATCCGGAGGCAGGTTCGAGGGTCCATCAGCGCAGTTGAATATATAGCGCATCACGTCTTTGACGGTCGAGTGGAAAACATGTTGGGCATAGTAAGGGTCTTGCGCCACGCGACGGTGGAGAAGACGAGGGTGCTCTGCTTGAAATGTGCATCATCAACTGAAGCAACGCTTGCTGTGTGAACAACCAGTCGTCGTACCGAGAGAGCCACGCTCTGCGGCATATTGTAGGGAGGCGTAAACGCCAGCAATCACAATCACCACACAGATAATGTCCGATAATTTCCGCGAGCGTGGATACAACAAGAACATCACGGACCAACATTGCTCGACGATTTGGACGAGTCTACGTAACGGAGCAGAGAGAGAAAGAAAGAAACTACGAGGGCCAACAAGGGCACCTCACACAACCATGAATATAGGCCTGTCGAGATTGTTGAAAGAGCTCGAGACCACAAACCAATGTAGAGTTCGAGACGTGAGCTCGAGACGACGGCTGCGGGCCCTGGCCTCCCGTTTGGAGATCGGCTGCACCCGCTGCGCCATGTCCCGTTGGGGTATGCCGTGCTCTTGTGTGGTCTGCCGTATTCTTGTGTGGTCTGCCGTGCTCCTGTAATGTCTGCCGTGCTCCTTTGGGGTCTGCTGTGATCCTGTGGGGTCTGCCGTGCTCCTTTGGGGTCTGCCGTGCTCCTGTGGTCTGCCTTGCTCCTGTGTAATCCTCCGTCCTCCTGTGGTCTGCCGTGCTCGTGCGTAGTCTGCCATGCTCATGCGTGGTCTGCTGTAGTCCTGTATGGTATGCCGTGCTCCTGTGGAGTTTGCCGTGTTCCTGTCCGTTATGCCGTGCTCCGTTGTGTTGTGTGCGTTCTGCTGTACTTCAGTATGTTCCGCCGTGTTACTGTACAGTCTGCCATGCTCCTGTGCATACAGCCGCGCTCCTGTGCGTTCTGTGTGTTCTGCCGTGCTCCTGCATCGTATGCGGTGCTCCGATATCTGGTACAGAATCTCACAAAGAGGCGCGATGCACAGAACAATGGGTTTTTTTTTTTTTAAAAAAAAAAAAAATCCGTCGTGTGCAATGCAAACCGCAATTATGCATGTCACGGTGGCACCACGGAGCGCCAGTGGGTTTAAAGCATCACCACCGTCTTGTGATACCCTTTGCAATACTTGATCGTCTTAGCAGCACGCGCTCGACAAACAAGAGACCCACAGAACATCATATAGAACGCCAGTCGGAGCATGCCGATAATAAACATCGGTAAGAATCGCCCCGAAGATCACCTACTAGAAAGTTGGATCTCACAGGGCTAATAAAAGCACCTCCACCGCGCACACCCTGCCGCAGCTTTGCATCCACATTGAGCCAAATACAACATATGCCAACAACATAGAGCACGTGAGAGAGCGACCTTAATCGTCGAGGGCTATCAAGAGCACCAACAGCATTGCGCACTGGAAAAAATTGAAGGCGCGCTCCTGTGCTCTGTTATACTCATGGCGTTGCCGTGCTGATTGGCCGTGTTGGTCTGCTGTGCGTGGTCTGGCGTGCTCCTGTATGGTCTGCCGTGCTCTTGTGTGGTTTGCCGTGCTCCTGTGTGGTCTGCCGTGCTTCCGTGGGGTCTGCCGTGTCCTGTGTGGTCTGCCGTGCTCCTGTGTGGTCTGCCGTGTTCCTGTGTGGTCTGCCGTGCTCCTTCTTGGTCTGCCGT
This sequence comes from Prorocentrum cordatum, assembly GCA_963575745.1. Lineage (NCBI taxonomy): Eukaryota > Dinophyceae > Prorocentrales > Prorocentraceae > Prorocentrum > Prorocentrum cordatum. The sequence goes on along the minus strand of CAUYUJ010017116.1, from coordinate 32,049 downwards.
GCCCATGTGGGGTCTGCCGTGCTCCTGTGCGGTCTGCCGTGCGAACGTGTGGACTGCCGTGCTCATTTGGGGTCTGCCTTGCTCCTTTGTGGTTTGCCGCGCTCCTGTGTGGTGCCGGCCCAGGCGTTCGGCTCGAGCGCCGGCCCGGGTGCCGGAAGCGGCCCGGAAGGGGTTCCCGGACGCCGGGAGCAGAAAATCAATATTTTCGAAAGAAAAATATGTCTTGGAGTGGCCTTTTTTCGGCACCGCCTCGGAATTCAATTTTCCGGCGCCGGCCGGCGCCGGAACCGGCCCGGGCGCTGGCCCGGGTGCTGGCCCGGGCGTTTGGCTCAAGCGCCAGCCCGGGTGCCGGAATCGGCCCGGAAGGGGTTCCAGGGCGCCGGGAAGAGGAAATCAATATTTTCGAAAGAAAAATATGTCTTGGAGTGGCCTTCCTTCGGCACCGCCGCGGAATTCAATTTTCCGGCGCCGGCTTTTCCCCTGCGCGGTCTGCCGTGCTCCTGTGGCGTCTGCTGTGCTCCTGTGTGGTCTGCCGTGCTCCTGTGGTCTGCCGTGCTCATTTCGGGTTTCCCGCGAGCTTGTGGGGTCTGCCGTGCTCCTGTGGGGGAAACGCCAGCGGCGTTCGGGGTACAACAAAAGGCGCGTTTATGTTGTACCTGCGCGCGGTCTGCCGTGCTCCTGTGAGGATTGCCGTGCTCCTGTGTGGTCTGCCGTGCTCCTGTGTGGTTTGCCGTGCTCCTGTGGTCTGCCGTGCTCCTTTGTGGTTTGCCGTGCTCCTGTGGGGTCTGCCGTGCTCCTGTGGGGTCTGCCGTGCTCCTGTGAAGTCTGCGGTGCTCTTGTGTGGTCTGCAGTGCTTCTGTGGTCTGCCTGCAGTGCTACTGTGGTCTGCCGTGCTCATTTGGGATCTGCCGTGCTCGTGTGGTGTCTGCCGTGCTCCTGCGGGATCTGCTGTGCTCCTTGTGTCGTCTCTTTGGTCTGCCGTGCTCCTTTGTGGTCTGCCGTGCTCTTGTGGGGTCTGCTGTGCTCCTGTGTGGTCTGCCGTGCTCCTTTTTTTCCGCCTGCCGTCCTCCTGCTCATTTTCTGAGGACGTCCCGAGCGAAAACGTCATTTTTAACATAAGAGGTTATAAAACACCTCTGTCGGCATCTCATTTTTTCGAGGATGTCTCGAGCGAAACGCTCATTTTTCATGCAGAACAAAAATTTTTGATATTTTTCAACATCCCGATTTTTTGAGGATGTCTCGAGCGAAACCGTCATTTTTAACATAAAACGTCTTAAACGATAGCCTCCAACACCTCGATTTTTCGAGAATGTCTCGAGCGAAATGGCCATTTTGGGGAACCTGACCGGACAAGAACGGGAAGCGCAGTTTTTTATCCACCACGTGCGTCAGAGACCGTATTGGCGAGAACGTCAGAGAACATCCCTGTTGCGTTTCCTGGCTTCGGCGCCGTCTTGGAGGTATCTTGGACGCTCTTGGGGCTGTCGTAGCCTCTGGCCTCTCGGGGGCCTCTTGGGGGAGTCCCGGGGGGGGCCTTCGGGGGCTCTATGGGGCGATATGAAGCTCTCAGGGAACTCCTGGAGCCTTTTCGCGCGTTCTGGGGGACTTCTGGCCGCCTCTTTGGAGCCCCTGGGGGGCTTCTTGGGGGTCTCTTGGGGCGTTTTGGGCGCTCTGGCGGGCCTCTGGCCGCCCCTTGGGGGCCTCTTGGGGGTCTCTTGGGGCGCTCTGGGGGTCCTCTGGGGGGCCTTCGGGGGCTTTCTTGGGCCGTTTGGAGGCCCTCCGGGAGCGATTCCAAGATAATGCTGCTTCGGAGTCCCCTCCGGAGCCGATTTTTTGAGGACGTCCCGAGCGAAACGGCCACACAGGAACACGGCAGACCACACAGGAACACGGCAGACCACACAGGAACACGGCAGACCCCACAGGAGCACGGCAGACTACACACGAGCACGGCAGACCCCAAATGAACACGGCAGACCACAGGAGCACGGCAGACCCCCACAGGAGCACGGCAGACCACACGCTCGCACAGCAGACTCCACAGGAGCACGGCAAACGCCAGGAGCACGGCAGACCACACAGGAGCACGGCAGACCCCACATGAGCACGGCAAATCCCAAATGAGCACGGCAGACCACAAGAGCACGGCAGACCACACAGGAGCACGGCAGACTCCACAGGAGCACGGCAGACCACAAAGGAGCACGGCAGACCACACAGGAGCCCGGCAGACGCCACAGGAGCACGGCAGACGCCACAGGAGCACGGCGGAACCCACAGGAGCACGGCAGACCGCGCGCGGGTACAACATAAACGCGCCTTTTTGTTGTACCCCGAACGCCGCTGGCGTTTCCCCAACAGGAGCACGGCAGATCTCACAGGCGCGCGGCAGACCCCAAATGAGCACGGCCGACCACAGGAGCACGGCAGACCCCAAATGAGTACGGCAGACCCCAAAGAGCACCGTAGACGCCTCAGGAGCACGGCTGACCACACAGGAGCACGGCAGACCACACAGGAGCGCGGCAAACCACAAAGGAGCAAGGCAGACCCCAAATGAGCACGGCAGTCCACACGTTCGCACGGCAGACCGCACAGGAGCACGGCAGACCGCACATGAGCACGGCAGACCAAGAAGGAGCACGGCAGACCACACAGGAGCACGGCAGACCACACAGGAGCACGGCAGACCACACAGGACATTTGTTTTTGGGGGGCCGTACTGATGCCCTCAGAAACGTTTCCAAGACGACGTTAGACTCATTGTTTGTTTGATGATTGTTCGGCCGTCTTGAGGGCACTCTTAGGGCATAGTCTGCCGTGCTCCTCGTCTTGGTCTGCCGTGCTCCTCGTCTTGGTCATCCTTTCCGTCGTCTTGAGGGCGCTCTTGGTGCCTGGTCTGCCGTGCTCCTCGTCTTGGTCTGCCGTGCTCCTCGTCTTGGTCTGCCGCGGTCTGCCGTGCTCCTGTGGGGAGCACGGCAGACCACAGGAGCACGGCAAACCACACAGGAGCACGGTCCGTAGCCATTTTGGCTCAAGTCAGTTCGCGATCTAGCATGCTTGCTCGGGCGCGGAATGGCGATACGGGACGGCGCGGAATGCGCGCCGAGGAGAACGGCACAAGATCGCAAGGCCGCACGGCTCTGGGCCATTCGCTCAGCGGATAGAGCGGTCTCCAAGCTATCGGAAGAGCTTGGTCGTGTCAGGGAGCAGCACATGCAGTTGCTCGACTTCGTGGGCGCGCTGGCCGGCGGCGATGCGGAGCTGGCCGACCGCCTGTTGGCACTGGCGCCAGCACTCCAGGATTTGCTGCGTGGACGCCTCCCAAGCCACGTCAGCGTCCTCAGGCGGAACGTGGCGTTGCACTCCGACGCTTCTGGTGTGAGCATCGCCAGCGCAGGAGTGCATGCTCTCAAGAGCCTCCAGAAGGGGCCGCGACTGGAGTGCAGACAAGAGGGCTTCGCATGGAATCCTGAGGCCCCAGTTTTCGTTCCACAGGGCTCGGACCTTTTCGAGCAGTTCATGCCGACCTTTGAGGGCGAACAAGCGGAGATCCTGCTTCGCGAGCTCGGTCATCTGACTGCCCAGGCATCTCGTGCTGAAGCTGTTCATCCTGAAGCAGAGTCGGCTGAAGGCCCACCTGAGTGTGTAGAACCGCATGCACACCTTGCAGCCGACGTTTCTGTGGACTACCATGCCGAGCAAGCCGTATATGAGCCTGGTGCGGACGAGCATCGCCATCGTCTTCTGCAGTATCGGTCCCTTCCTGCCCCTGCAGGCGCATTTCCGGAGGGATCTGCTGTGGATCCGACTTCTCTGCATGGTGTACCTGGGTCTATTCGGCCTGAGCGTGCCGATGATTGTGTGAATGCCTCTGACGTGGATACGGCCTGCTCGGTGTCGGAGGCGGCGCCACAGGCCAGCAATGCGGTTCTGGCGTACCTGCACGCTCACCCTGCGGCGCTCCTCTCGGGAGGCGGCGGGGCCCTCGCGGCTCCTGTGGCTGGCGGTACTGGTCCTGGCGCTGGTTTCGAGGGCAGCCGCGTCCGCAGGAAGCGAGGTGCAAGCACGGGACGGCGCGCCCGTCGCGTCCGCTTCGACCTGCGTCCCGTCATCATCGGCACGGCCTTCGAGGAGGAGTCGGAGGAGGCCCCCCCGCGCGGAGGCGGGGCTGGCGAGGCCCAGGTGCAGGACGGTTAGCCTGCGTGCGGACGCTAATTCCGTTTGCTCCGTGCATTCGCATTTCTTGTATTTGAATGTGTACGTGAGCTTGCTTGATCTTCGTTGCAGCTTCGCTGCTTCTGCATGCCTCTCGGCACCGCCCGCCCTCGTGGCCCTGGGGCCTAGGCGCCCCAGTCGGCCCTGGCGGCCTGCCCTCGGGGAGGCCCGAAGCGGCCCCTCGTGAGGGTGTGTTGGAGGTTGGCCTGAAGCGGCCCCTCGGGGAGGGCGGCCCGAAGTGGCCCCCTCCTGCTGGCCCTGGAGGCTCCTGCGAGCCTCGGGCCCACCCTTTTTCCAGCCTTTAGAGGCCCCACCACACCACACCACACAGGAGCACGGCAGACCACACCTCGATTTTAGGAGGATGTCTCGAGCGAAATGGCCATTTGGCAGACCAAGACGAGGAGCACGGCAGACTATGCCCTAAGAGTGCCCTCAAGACGGCCGAACAACGGCAGACCCCATAGGAGCACGGCACCTGTGGTCTGCCGTGCTCCACACAGGAGCACGGCAGACCGCACGGCAGACCAAGACGAGGAGCACGGCAGACCAGGCTTAGGAACCGAGAGGAGCACGGCAGACCACACCTCGATTTTTTTAGGATGTCTCGAGCGAAATGGCCGTGGTCTGCCGTGCTCCACACAGGAGCACGGCAGACCACCTGCTCATTTTCTGAGGACGTCCCGAGCGAAAACGTCATTTTTAACATAAGAGGTTCTAAAACACCTCTGTCGGCATCTCATTTTTTCGAGGATGTCTCGAGCGAAACGCTCATTTTTCATGCATAACAATTTTTTTTTAAATTTTTCAACATCCCGATTTTTTGAGGATGTCTCGAGCGAAACTGTCATTTTTAACATAAGACGTCTTAAACGATAGCCTCCAACACCTCGATTTTTCGAGGATGTCTCGAGCGAAATGGCCATTTTGGGGAACCTGACCGGACAAGAACGGGAAGCGCCGTTTTTTATCCACCACGTGCGTCAGAGACCGTATTGGCGAGAACGTCAGAGAAACCCATAAACGCAACAGAACAGACTAAATGATGGCCTGCCGCGTTCCGACGGCCCAAGACGGCCCAAGAGGCCCCCAAGATCGCTTTAAGATCGCCCAAGAGGCCTTCAAGATGGCCCCGAAACGGCCCAAGAAGTCCCCAAGACGGTCCCAAGAGGGCCCTAACACGGCGCAAGAGGCCTCCAAGACGCCCAAGATGTCTTCCAAGACGGCCAAGATGGCCTCCAAGACGGCTAAGATGGCTCCAAGAGGGCCCCAAGACGGCCCAAGAGGCCTCGAAGACGGTCTGCCGTGCTCCTGTGGTCTGCCGTGCTCCTTTGGGGTCTGCCGTGCTCCTGTGGAGTTTGCCGTGCGAACGTGTGGTCTGCCGTGCTCCTGTGTGGTCTGGCGTGCTCCTGTATGGTCTGCCGTGCTCTTGTGTGGTTTGCCGTGCTCCTGTGTGGTCTGCCGTGCTCCCGTGGGGTCTGCCGTGTCCTGTGTGGTCTGCCGTGCTCCTGTGTGGTCTGCCGTGCTCCTGTGTGGTCTGCCGTGCTCCTTCTTGGTCTGCCGTGCTCATGTGCGGTCTGCCGTGCTCCTGTGCGGTCTGCCGTGCGAACGTGTGGACTGCCGTGCTCATTTGGGGTCTGCCGTGCTCTTGTGGTCTGCCGTGCTCATTTGGGATTTGCCGTGCTCATGTGGGGTCTGCCGTACTCCTGTGTGGTCTGCCGTGCTCCGGTGGTCTGCCGTGCTCCTTTGGGGTCTGCCTTGCTACTGTGGGGTCTGCCGTGCTCCTGTGTGGTCTGCCGTGCTCCTGTGGTTTGCCTTGCTCCTGTGTGGTCTGCCGTGCTCCTTTTGGGTCTGCTCTGCCGTGCTCCTGTGGGGTCTGCCGTGCTCCTGTGGGGTCTGCCGTGCTCTTGTGGGGTCTGCCGTGCTCTTGTGTGGTCTGCCGTGCTCCTTTGTGGTCTGCCGTGCTCCTGTGTGGTCTGCCGTGCTCCTGTGTGGCCTGCCGTGCTCTTGTGTGGTCTGCCGTGCTCCTGTTGGTCTGCCGTGCTCTTCTGTGGTCTGCCGTGCTCCTATGGGGTCTGCCGTTGTTCGGCCGTCTTGAGGGCACTCTTAGGGCATAGTCTGCCGTGCTCCTCGTCTTGGTCTGCCGTGCTCCTCGTCTTGGTCATCCTTTCCGTCGTCTTGAGGGCGCTCTTGGTGCCTGGTCTGCCGTGCTCCTCGTCTTGGTCTGCCGTGCTCCTCTCGGTTCCTAAGCCTGGTCTGCCGTGCTCCTCGTCTTGGTCTGCCGTGCTCCTCTCGGTTCCTACGCGCGGTCTGCCGTGCTCCTGTGGGGAGCACGGCAGACCACAGGTGCCGTCCCCTATGGGGTCTGCCGTTGTTCGGCCGTCTTGAGGGCACTCTTAGGGCATAGTCTGCCGTGCTCCTCGTCTTGGTCTGCCGTGCTCCTCGTCTTGGTCATCCTTTCCGTCGTCTTGAGGGCGCTCTTGGTGCCTGGTCTGCCGTGCTCCTCGTCTTGGTCTGCCGTGCTCCTCTCGGTTCCTAAGCCTGGTCTGCCGTGCTCCTCGTCTTGGTCTGCCGTGCTCCTCTCGGTTCCTACGCGCGGTCTGCCGTGCTCCTGTGGGGAGCACGGCAGACCACAGGAGCAGGCAGACCACACAGGAGCACGGCAGACCACACCTCGATTTTTTGAGGATGTCTCGAGCGAAATGGCCGTGGTCTGCCGTGCTCCACACGGGAGCACGGCAGACCACCTGCTCATTTTCTGAGGACGTCCCGAGCGAAAACGTCTTTTTTGACATAAAAGGTTCTAAAACACCTCTGTCGGCATCTCATTTTTTCGAGGATGTCTCGAGCGAAACGCTCATTTTTTCATGCATAACAAAAATTTTTGATATTTTTCAACATCCCGATTTTTTGAGGATGTCTCGAGCGAAACCGTCATTTTTGACATAAGACGTCTTAAACGATAGCCTCCAACACCTCGATTTTTCGAGGATGTCTCGAGCGAAATGCCATTTTGGGGAAATCCGCCAACGAACCTGACCGGACAAGAACGGGAAGCGGCCTTTTGTCCCCTGGGCTTATGAGATATTCCACGTTTTTAGTACGGCATACCACAGCAGTGCCACGTACCACTGCCGTGCTCCTTTGGGGTCTGCCGTGCTCCTGTGGAGTTTGCCGTGCGAACGTGTGGTCTGCCGTGCTCCTGTGTGGTCTGGCGTGCTCCTGTATGGTCTGCCGTGCTCTTGTGTGGTTTGCCGTGCTCCTGTGTGGTCTGCCGTGCTCCCGTGGGGTCTGCCGTGTCCTGTGTGGTCTGCCGTGCTCCTGTGTGGTCTGCCGTGCTCCTGTGTGGTCTGCCGTGTTCCTTCTTGGTCTGCCGTGCTCATGTGGGGTCTGCCGTGCTCCTGTGCGGTCTGCCGTGCGAACGTGTGGACTGCCGTGCTCATTTGGGGTCTGCCTTGCTCCTTTGTGGTTTGCCGCGCTCCTGTGTGGTCTGCCGTGCTCCTGTGTGGTCAGCCGTGCTCCTGAGGCGTCTACGGTGCTCCTTTGGGGTCTGCCGTACTCATTTGGGGTCTGCCGTGCTCCTGTGGTCGGCCGTGCTCATTTGGGGTCTGCCGCGCGCCTGTGAGATCTGCCGTGCTCCTGTTGGGGAAACGCCAGCGGCGTTCGGGGTACAACAAAAAGGCGCGTTTATGTTGTACCCGCGCGCGGTCTGCCGTGCTCCTGTGGGTTCCGCCGTGCTCCTGTGGCGTCTGCCGTGCTCCTGTGGCGTCTGCCGGGCTCCTGTGTGGTCTGCCGTGCTCCTTTGTGGTCTGCCGTGCTCCTGTGGAGTCTGCCGTGCTCCTGTGTGGTCTGCCGTGCTCTTGTGGTCTGCCGTGCTCATTTGGGATTTGCCGTGCTCATGTGGGGTCTGCCGTACTCCTGTGTGGTCTGCCGTGCTCCGGTGGTCTGCCGTGCTCCTTTGGGGTCTGCCTTGCTACTGGGGGTCTGCCGTGCTCCTGTGTGGGTGCTCTGTGGTTGCCGTGCTCCTGTGGGGTCTGCCGTGCTCCTGTGGGGTCTGCCGTGCTCTTGTGGGGTCTGCCGTGCTCTTGTGTGGTCTGCCGTGCTCCTTTGTGGTCTGCCGTGCTCCTGTGTGGTCTGCCGTGCTCCTGTGTGGCCTGCCGTGCTCTTGTGTGGTCTGCCGTGCTCCTGTTGGTCTGCCGTGCTCTTCTGTGGTCTGCCGTGCTCCTATGGGGTCTGCCGTTGTTCGGCCGTCTTGAGGGCACTCTTAGGGCATAGTCTGCCGTGCTCCTCGTCTTGGTCTGCCGTGCTCCTCGTCTTGGTCATCCTTTCCGTCGTCTTGAGGGCGCTCTTGGTGCCTGGTCTGCCGTGCTCCTCGTCTTGGTCTGCCGTGCTCCTCTCGGTTCCTAAGCCTGGTCTGCCGTGCTCCTCGTCTTGGTCTGCCGTGCTCCTCTCGGTTCCTACGCGCGGTCTGCCGTGCTCCTGTGGGGAGCACGGCAGACCACAGGAGCAAGGCAGACCACACAGGAGCACGGCAGACCACACCTCGATTTTTTGAGGATGTCTCGAGCGAAATGGCCGTGGTCTGCCGTGCTCCACACGGGAGCACGGCAGACCACCTGCTCATTTTCTGAGGACGTCCCGAACGAAAACGTCATTTTTGACATAAGAGGTTCTAAAACACCTCTGTCGGCATCTCATTTTTTCGAGGATGTCTCGAGCGAAACGCTCATTTTTCATGCATAACAAAAATTTTTGATATTTTTCAACATCCCGATTTTTTGAGGATGTCTCGAGCGAAACCGTCATTTTTGACATAAGACGTCTTAAACGATAGCCTCCAACACCTCGATTTTTCGAGGATGTCTCGAGCGAAATGGCCATTTTGGGGAATCCGCCCCCCGTGCAACGAACCCATAGATATAAAGATATATATATACCCCCGTAGCCCCGCAACCCATAGATATAAAGATATATATATATATATATATTTACTCAAGGATTCAGCCAGAACGTCCCGCTTGCTTCTCGTACCTCGAAGACGCTTCCCGTCATTCCCCCGTGCGATGGCGCAACCCATAGATATAAAGATATATATATATATATATTTACTCAAGGATTCAGCCAGAACGTCCCGCTTGCTTCTCGTACCTCGAAGACGCTTCCCGTCATCCGCCAACGAAAACCCCGTGCGATCCCGCAACCCATAGATATAAAGATATATATATATATATATATATACTCAAGGATTCAGCCAGAACGTCCCGCTTGCTTCTCGTACCTCGAAGACGCTTCCCGTCATCCGCCAACGAAAAATCCCGTGCAATCCCGCAACCCATAGATATAAAGATATATGTATATATTTACTCAAGGATTCAGCCAGAACGTCCCGCTTGCTTCTCGTACCTCGAAGACGCTTCCCGTCATCCGCCAACGCAACCCATAGATATAAAGATATATATATATATATATATATACTCAAGGATTCAGCCAGAACGTCCCGCTTGCTTCTCGTACCTCGAAGACGCTTCCCGTCATCCGATAGCCAACGATTTTTCGAGGATGTCTCGAGCGAAATGGCCCCGCCAACGAATGCCCGTGCGCGCGGCAACCCATAGATATAAAGATATATATATATATATATATATATATATTATACTCAAGGATTCAGCCAGAACGTCCCGCTTGCTTCTCGTACCTCGAAGACGCTTCCCGTCATCCGCCAGCGAGTTGCCGGGTGCAATCCGTGCCCCACAAAAAGTTGTTCCCACCAATAAACGGTCCACGCCGAAGGCGCTTCCCGTCATTCTTTGAGAAAAACGGTCCACGCTCCTCGTTCCTCGTACGCGCTTCCCGTCATCCGCCAGCGAGGTGCCCCATGGGATCCGTAGCCCTTAGTTAGAAAAAATAAAGCCCCAGAACCAACGGTGCACGCCGGAGGCGCTTCCCGTCATCCGCCAGCGTAGTTTCAAAGTGCAGCGCGTACCCGAGTATTAATTTTTACCACCGACAAACGGTCCACGCCAGGGGCGCTTCCCGTCATCCGCGACCGTGCCTACAGCACGCAGTGGAAGGCTCATGCAGCCCTGAGAAGTTCAGAGGTGTAAGGTTCGAACAAGTTTCAAGGGCCTGTGCCACCGGTTTCACAAGGACTTCCGAAGACTTCTGGAAATTCCTATGGATTTCTGGGCATGTCCAAGGATTCCCCAGGCGTGTCGCGCGCGTCCTCCGGTAGCGCAGCCGACCAAACATGGGCCAGAAAAAGACCCCAAGAGGGCCGAAGGTGCCCCCGAGAAGACCCAAGAGTGCCCCAATACGCCCAAGATGGCTTCAACACGGCCCAAGAGGCCCCGAAGACATCCAAAGAGTGTTCCAAGAGGTGTCCCAAGAGGGCCCCAAGAGGCAAACATCATCGATGTCCCTTGGTTTTTGTTTTTGTTTGGTTTTGGGCCCTCTCGCCTTTTCGGGTTCCGTCGCTCCAAGACAGCCCAGGAGGCCCCAAAGTTCGCCCCAAGACGGCCCCAGATGCCCTCAGGAGGGCCCGGAGACGGCACGAGGGGGCCCCAAGAAGGCCCAAGAGGCGCCCAAGACGGCCCAAGGGGACCCAAAGACATCCCCACGAGGGGGCCCAGGTGGGGAATCCGAACGGACCTTTCGAGCCATCGTCCCCGAGGGCCCCCCAAGGAGGCCCGCAAGAGGCCCCCAAGAGGCCCCAAGAAACTCCCAAAGAGGTTCCCAAGAGACCACCCCTCCTCCTCCTCCTCCTCCTCCTCCTCCTCCCCCTCCTCCTCCTCCTCCTCCTCCTCCTCCTTCTCCTCCTCCTCCTCCTCCTCCTCCTCCGCCTCCTCCTCCTCCTCCTCCTCCTCCGCCTCCTCGAGGCCTCCAAGACGCCCAAGACTCCTCCTCCTCATCTCCTCCTCCTTATGTACCTCCTCCTTCTCCTCCTCCTTCTTCCTCCTCCTCCTCCTCCTCCTCGTCCTCCTCCTCCTCCTGATCTTCCCCGCCATCTTCCCCGCCGTCTTCCCAGAAGTGTTCCCCGAAGGGTTTCCACAACGGTGGGGGGAACACATGGTCCGACAGCTTGGCAGAGCTCTTGCCACAACGCTCGGACACATGAGCGCTTTCAAACCTCTTGCTCCCCCACGCGTTCCCCGAAGGCTCTCCAAACCGACTCGGGGAACAACTGGCCCGCTAGCTTGGCCAGGCTCTAGCCCAGCTGTCAGCCACATAGGCGCTTCCACAACGGCAGGGGGCGGCGGTGACTCGCCGTGGGCGTCTTCGATATTTATCACGGGGGTGCCTGGCGTGCTGGACACTCCCTCTGAGGCTTCGGCCCAGCGCGCCGGCCACCCGAAAGGCCCCGCTGCTGCACAAATGACATCTCCAAGATGGCTTACATGACCTCCAAGATGACCAAGATGGTCCCCAAGAATGCCCAAGCGAGTCCGAGATGCCTCAAAGTCCGCGCAACAGGCCACCAAGATGGCCCAAAATGGCTCAAAGATGTCCAACAAGGTCCGCAAGAGGCCCCCAAGAGGCGAGGCGGCCCAAGAAGCCCCCAAGAGGCCCCCAGGAAGGCCCGAAGAGGCCCAAATCATTCATGCTCCTTGAGTTTTTGGAGCGAGTTTAACATTTGCTTCTTTTCGGCCTTCCGACGGCCCGAGACGGCCCAAGAGCCCCCAGAGATCGCCAGAGAGGCCTCCGAGACCCAAGAGGCCCCCGAGAGGGCCCCCAGACGGCCCGAGAGGCCTTCAAGACGCCAAAGATGGACTCCAAGACGGCCCTGGAGCGCCCCAAGAGGGCCCCAAGTCGGCCCAGAAAGGCTCCCAAAACGGCTTCCGACGGCGTCAGACAGGCCAGGAACGTCCTAAGACTGGCAAAAGAGTCCCCCAAGAAGCCCCCAAGAGGCCAAAGGAGGCCCCCAAGATGCCTCCAAGAGACTCCCAGGAAGCTCCCAGGAGGCCCCAAGAGTAGGCTTCCAAGATACCCCCTCCTCCTCTTCCTTCTGAGCTTCCCCGCCATCCTCCCCCCAAGTGTTCCCCGAAGAGTTTCCAGAACGGCTGGGGGAGTCTATGGTCCGCCAGCTTGGCAGACTTCTTGCCACAACGCTCGGCCACATGGGCGATTTCAAAAGGCAGGGGGCGGCGGTGATTCGCCGCAGTCGTTTTCGACACTGTCCGCGAGACTTGTGGATGCCACGACAATGGATACCCTAACAGCCCTGTCATCGAAGTAAAGATGTGTTCAAAATGTCAGAATATGTCCTGGAAATGTTTCAAACATGTGTTTGTTTGTGTGTGTGTGTGTGTGTGTTTTTAGTATCTAGTTCTTGTAAATAACAAAAATAAGCAGGTTTAACACATGTTCTAGACATCTGGCAAGTATTGGGCAACATGCTTCCTCTCCATTGATCGCCCTCCACAACGAGAGACCCTCTTGAGGGTCCCAAGAGGAGCCACTCAAGAGGGGGAGCTCGAAGGGGCCTCGGGAGCCCTCCCCCGCAAGACGGCTCCCAAGGCCCCCACCGTGACCCCAAGCGAGCCCAAAGAGGCGCCAAAGAGGCCTCCATGGAACGCAACAAGACATATACAATAAGACTTCTCGGTGCGCGCGTCGCCCCTGGGGGGGCGACGCACGACGCCGACTCCAGAGACAGACATGAGGCATCCAGGAAGGCCAACAAGGCCCTTTTGTAAAACCGCGTTGAAGTCCCCATGTGAACGCACGCCGTGCGTCCCAGTAGAAGCGTCTTGGCGCCGTACGTCGCGCGGCGCCGACACGCCTCTACGTCAACGCCCCCCCCGGAATATATGCATCCAGGGCTCCGAGGGGACCGCGGTGCGGCGAAAACCAATGAATCAGGCAACTCATCCCTGTAAGCCCGCACCGACCACACTCCAACAAAGGCATGGAACTCATGCAGTAGGGGCCCAACCACAAGAAGCCTTCCACAAGAAACCAGCCCCTGAGTGACCCCGGAACGTCCATGGATTTTTGGGATGGCAGCGTCACGCCTTCCATGGCAACACCATCGAACCCCCCGAAAAACCCAGGGCACCCTGGAGACAAACAAGGTGCTTCTTGGCATGGGCCTCCACTGTATGACGCCCAGCGTCGGCAAAGCGCAACCGACAGCATGCGAACGATGTGCCCCGGCCACCGCTGCCGCGCTAGGCCGCGTTTGGTGTGCTCTTGCCGGTGCCGCGTGCCGCTTTCAGCCTGCTCAGCTCCGCAAGCACCTTCTTTGCCTGGAGGGGACGCAGGCCCAGCTCCCTCTCCAGGTCCCTCTGCCCCAGCCCGTCCAGCATCCGGCCGTCGACCTGGGGAGTCACGCTACGTACAGGTGGGGGGGGGCTGGCCTACAGAGGGGGCGATGGGCACCCCGACCCTGGAGTCGGCGACGTCGTCGAGAGGTCGGCGACGAGCCCCCGACCGCGGAGCCGCTCGCTCCCGGGCGGCGCTGGGCCATCGGGCCCCCCCCCGCGGCGAAGAAGGGGGCAGTGGTCGGTCGAGGCGGCCCGCCCCCGAGCCTGCCACCCCCCCCCCTCCCCTGGCGTTGCCGCTGACGACCGCGTTCTCTCGGAAGTGGTGGAGGCAGTGGCCGAGCCCCAGGCCGGAGATGAACACGGCGACCTGCCGCACGGTCCACTCCTCCACGGGGGCCTGCGGCACCTCGCGCTCGGGCGCGGCGACGGCCCTCGTGGGCGACGGGCCGCCGAAGAGGTATCCCCTCTTGCTGAGACCTCCCCCCGTGTCGAGCAGTTTGCCCCAGACGCCGCTGCGCTCATTGTTGGCCCCTTCTTCCCGGTCAAGGTCCTCTCTCTCCTCCCTCCCAAAAGGGTCCATGTTTTCCAAGTCTTGCGCCAGCACGTTCCGCCAGTGTACCCTCTTCTGGGGCTTCTTGAACCACGTGTACAGCAGAGCGACGGTCCATGCTAGAAGAATGCAGAGGCCTGTGATATTTTCCACGACATCAAGAATCCATTTCTTCCATTCACTCTCCCCCGCGAATCTCCAAGGGTACAACGATGCGACGGAGCAGACGAATATAGTCACAACCCCACCAAGCAAGAAATAATCAGCATAAGTCAAATATGGCACGCATGGGAGGTGGTCTGACACCCCGTACTTAAAAGCCACAAGTGTGAGCATCCCTGCGCTGTACAGACCGATGCGTTCCGCCAAGGTGTCGGGATTGGGGGGCATGCTCAGCGGCGAGACAGACAATAAAACGATCAAATATGAAACAAGAAAAACCTGCCACAAATAGAAATGATGCTTGCGTTGAAGCCGGAGGTGAACCGTGAACTTCGACGCGTACGTCGGCGCGCGTTGGTTACCAGCTCTGCCACCGTCCACCAGGGTCTCGTTAAGCTGCCGGATGTAAGGGGGAAATGCCTGCCACTCAGGAAGCATCGACGAAGTGCGCACTTCGAAAGACACGAGCCTCATGGCCTTGAAATAATCGTCGTCGTCCTTGTGAGTTCGCCAGACAAACTCCATCCTTTCCAGCTGCAGGGTATGTCTGTCGTATGGGAAATCCGCCATGTTGAACGATTTAAACCCATCAAGCGACATTAAAGTGATGCCTCTCCAGCACAATGTCTTGCTCGTTGTGGCTGCCGAGGAGTAGTCGCACGACATGTCCTTCCATATCCTGCTCTCCTCAACTGTCACGACGAGGCCTGGCATTCGAACTCCAGGAACACCTCGCAGAGCAATCTCGGCCTCCTCCCTCGAATTGAGAGTGCGGAAGACCCACATGCACTTCATCCTGAGGGTGAACAATAGGGCGGACCTGCTCACGGGGGACAGTAGACCTGGAATCGGTCATCCTTCGCCGATTGATAAGCGGTAGCCCCGCGAAAACGAAACCACATGTTCCTGGTGTCGGGCCCGCATCGGCGACGAATAGGCGATTGGCGGTCGATGCATCTTTAAGCCAGAGTAGTGGGTCTGGCGCAGATGGGTCAGCGGGCAGAAGTGCAAAAAGACTTGGCTCAACAGATGGCGCCTGGATGCACCTGTCCAGCCCTTTCGCACGCAACAGTTGGCAGGTTCCGGAAACCCCTGACCCCAAAATGTGGTCATCCCTTGGGAGGTCGACTCTTGCTTCCGCTTGCTTCCGCCGAGCTTCCGCCAGCTTCCGCCGGCGGAGCCGCCGCCGATCTACTTACGCCGCCTTCCGCCGGCCATCCGCCTTCCGCCGAGGCAGAGATGGCGACCCTCCCTAATTTTGAAGGCGAGGCCCTTCTTGGAACCCTCCCACTGTCCCCCGTGCAAAGCTTCGCGCCCCCCCCCGGGGTAACAGCCGCGCACTAACTTTAAGTCGGGGCCTGTCCCTCTACAGGAGGACTCTACAGAAATAGTAAACAAAAAATAACCTGGGGACGATTTCTGGACTATGTTTGGCCATGCTTGAATATGTTTTGACTTGTTGGAAGATCTCCGCACGAAACCCGCCTGTAGGGGGATATGCCCGGCCTGATGCTGACTGCACGCGCGAGAGTGCCCAGAAGCCGTGTGCGCGATGGCGCCTCTCGCGCCGCCGACCCCTTCGGAGGCAGGCATCGGGCGCGATGGCGGCGGGGCTCCGCGCTCGAGCAGGGGATCGACTGCAGACTTGACTTGCAGATTCCCGTCGAGCCTACGGGAATCTGATACGGTGGGGACATTGGACACGGAACCCTTAGATAAGGAATCCAGGATCTGGAGGCCGGTGGAGTTCCAAGCGTGGACCAGCCCTGGGTATCACCGCCGCCCTCATCAGTTAAGGAATCCTCCAGGGTCTGCGGCCTCCTGGGCGCATTCCTCAACGAACGCTCCCACCGTGTTGGCACGAACCCCGACCTTGGAGGACAAAGGGGCGTGACTTGCGAAGAAGAGAAAGCCAAAGAAGAGGACGCCAGTAGAGCGCATCATGCTGATTCTCGTGCTCCTTTTGACGCTGTGCCGCTTTGAGGCGCATGATGTTGGTTCCCGTGTTGACCGATTAGTTTACACATTCCCGTCGAGTCTACACGAAAAAACGTAGAATGTTCGCTGATGCACGGGTACTGTTGCTTTTTTCAATGGGCTCGACCGAACCATGGCCTTTGGGGAATGCAACTTTGCAATCGATCCCCTGTTCGAAATGTGGCCGGCCCGGTGGACGCCACCACAATCAAGGAAGTCGCCGCCGACCCATCGGCACCACACCCACTGCTCCAGCTCCCCTGAGATCCTGGCGACGATTATTTCGAGCCGGGCGCTTTCGCTTCTTCTCCGGCCCTGGGACCCTCACAATTCGACCCGCCTCTAAAGATGGCGCAGAAAGATGGTGTCCAGGGTTCCGGGCGTGATGGTTTAGGATGTCGCAATGTTTCGCTACGTCGGATCTCAAGGTTCGACCAATTCCTCCCAAACTGATCCCCCCCCTCACGCTGCCCCTCACGTCCGCAATCGGTACGTGCCCTTCTTGGGGTCCAGGTCCACCACGCGCACGAAAGCCCGGCACTTCGCCAGCTCGAGCAGCGTCGCGTCCTCGGAGTCCCAGAGGTCCTGGGGCTGTGGCAGCTCGGACACACTGAAGGGTTGAAGAAGTCGGGACGGAGATCGACATGCATCGGATCGGCGGACACCCACAGGCATGTACGTCGGATCGACAACAATCGGCAGGCTGGTAAAGCCTCCTTGGAGACCAAAGCCCACATCGGAATCCGAAGTGGACCCAACTCGAAATCGGCATCGAACTTGATCGCATCGAACCGGATGGGGGGGAGTCGAAATGAGCCCTGCTGAAGGAAGGGCTGGGCGGGGGGCCCAACAACGAGGGGCAACGCTTTTCAGGCCCAGTACTGACATGAGGGGCTCCCCCCTCTTTCCTGACGGGGGCCTTGACATCCTGGTGTCGTGTTTTGTTCGCGCCGGGCGACTTCGCTTTGTTTCGGACGGAAGAGGGGCCCTCGCAGGTCGATCTGGCCCAAAAGTCAACGGCGAGCAGGGGGGAAATGAGGACAAATCCTTTTCCAAAAGCGGCGGGACTTGTCAAATCCCTCGTGCCTTCTAATGGGTTCCGTGCGTCTTCGGGAATAGAACTTCGCAGACGGGCGGGCGACTTCCGAGCCTTCTGAAAAGGACCTTCTCCCTCTCACTTCCATCCCCCCCCTCGACGCCGAAAAAAATGCAACAGAAAACTGGGGTTTAGGGCTCTGGTCGCAATTTTCCGCGATTGATTCTGCAGTGTCGGATTCCATGCGGAACGATGAGGTGACTGGCTCAGGAAAGGGGAAATCGACTTAAAATCAGCGATGCATCGCCGATGAATCGGCGATTGGCCTCCGATAGCGAACCTGCGAGTTCTTTGGCGGGGTGGGCTGTCGGGTCCCTACTGCTCGACCAAAACTACAACAACATCCCTCAAAAGCATGAGACCATATGCGTGCCAAGCTGACAGGACGCCCATGGGTACCCCCCCCCAGGACGCACAAAAACATCCAAGAGGCACGAAGAACATGAGGGCACCCTCCCCGAAACGACCTCGATGTTATACCTCGTTCCGATTGTGCCGGGGATCGGTGGGCGATTGGGGATTGACGCGCCCCCCTTCTGCGCCTGCCCCCCCTCGCGCGGCTCCTGAGGGAACAGCCAAGCAGAACCCCCTCACACCGTACTGCCATGCACTTCTGTATGGCGCATCGCAGCGGCGGCCACGGCGACACGCTGCGCCCTGCAAGCAGATGCCGCGTCGCCGGCTTCGCGAGACGGGAAAATGGGACATGCTCCGGACGTTGACGCTCGGGGGGTGGGACGCGGTGAGCGACTCGCCCCGAAACGTGGCGGGCCAGAACCATATGGACCATAGGCACCACGCGCTATGCGAAAGTTACCGACCGCACCCATTCCCGACCATGCCCCTGATGGAACAGCCGCGCGGATCCCCCCCACATCATAACAACATTTACGCGATTTACGCTATTTATTTACGTTTCTGATGGGTGTATGTTTTTGTCCACCAATTCTCGGAGACCTACTGCCCCGGGTCAATCGAAGCCCAGGTAAGGCGCGCTTTGCCGGGTCCTGCAAGATTTTTGAAAGACCCCGCAGGAATCTGCACGCAAGCCCCGGTCAGTGCAGCCCTGGCTCTGCAGGATCCTGCAACATCCGGCGCTCTGGCGGACCCCCGTTTGCCTTGGGACTCTCGTCTCAAGGCTCCCGAGGTCCCGTCGCCGTTCTTGTTCTGGTCCCGTCGCCATGTGTCTTTTAATTCCGGATATGGTTCCTTCTCCCGGTTCTGTCTTCACGCAGTCGGACCCAGACCAACAGAACATCCATCAAGAATATGAGACCCTCCGTCGGCAAAATACACAGAACTTCCAAGGCCACACTCCCCAGCGTACACACGAACGTCCAAGAAGCACGAAAAACGCTAGGGCACCCTCCCCGAACCTACCTCGATATTATACCTGGGTCCGACTGTAATGCCCTGCCACTTCGTAGGCTCAGGCCCCGCCCGACACCCGCCGATGGTGGCCGAACGACCCCAGGTCCTTGGGTGGCTTGGGCTCGCTCTCGTACACGAAGCGGATGTCCTCTCGGGAAGACGTAGGACTCGGGTTCGGGGAACGGCGGCGGCGCTAGCGTCAGCGGCGGCGGCGGCGGCGTCGCCGTCGTCGTCGCCGTCGTCGTCGTCGTCGTCGTCGTCGTCGTCGTCGTCGCCGTCGTCGTCGTCGGCACCGTCATCGTCGTCGTCGGGGTCGGCACCGTCGTCGTCGTCGGCACCGTCGTCGGCACCGTTGTCGTCGTCGTCGTCGTCGTCGTCGTCGTCGTCGTCGTCGTCGTCTTCGTCGTTGTCTTCGTCGTCGTCGGCGTCGCCGGCACCAACGTCGTCGTCGTCGTCGTCGTCGTCGCCTGACGGGGCCATCGTTAAAATGACGAGACCGAATCTGTACTTTGATGCGACTCCCGCTGCAAACATACCAAGGCAAAAACTGGACCGAAATCCGGGACGCGCCGGCAAGCCCCAGCTCCGGCGTACTCGAGTCTTCTGTACGTTACCCCGATCCTCGAACACGTCGTCGTGGCTGTCGAGGTAGTCCTCGGGCAAAGGCTTCAGGATCGCGGGCAGCAGGTCGACTTTGCTGACACACTTCGACGACGTCGCCACCCGCGTCGTGCGGACGCTCCCCTCGGCAGCTCCCCCCCTTTCCTCCTCCTCCTCCTCCTCCTCCTCCTCCTCCTCTTCCTCCTCCTCCGCCTCGAAACACGCTCGCGTCGTGCAACAACAAACACGACGCGAGATTGCTGCTCTTTCTCGGCAGCTGGGGCGCCCTCGCCAAGCTCGGGGTGCGCCAAAAAATCGCTCGGCATGAGACGCCGGCCCCGGGGCCCGGGGGAAGAGGTCGGGACTCTCCCGGGGATCCCGTACGGAACACGTTCAAGACGTCGCACGTGCGGGCTCGCATCTTCCCCCTCTCCAGGAGGAGGAGGAGGAGGAGGAGGAGGAGGAGGAGGAGGAGGAGGAGGAGGAGGACCCCTCTTCCCTCATTTTGCCCATCTCGTCTCCCCTCGCGCCACCGCTTCCTCACCTTCGTTTGCCTCTCGCCCGCCTCCTCCATATCCTCCTCGTCCCCCACCCCTCCCCTAGCCACTCTGGCTCGAGGCGCCCGGCAACCGCCAGGTTCGCTCGCTCGCGCCGCGCGGCCCCTCCGCTGCAACCGGCCTACGGGGCGGCGGTGCGCAGGGCTGGACTGGACGGAGCCGCTGCTTGCTGAGCGCTCCTCCGTGCCCGGGGGACAGCGCAGAGGCCTGCAGAGAACCCGCGCCAGCAAGCTCCGCGCAGCCTCTGGGTGACGACAGAAAGTCAAGCAGAGCATGGCCCGAGGGCGAAGTGCTCCCCAGACAAGTGGCGACTGCTACAGTCCTCATGTGCGCTGTCACTGGGGTTTAGTCGGGCGTGTCCCCCTACAGGGGGATTTTCGACGAACCCAAAAAAATCCAAAAACCAAAAAGGTCAAAAAATACAATATAAACAAAACAAGACTATTTTTAGACTATTTTGTTGACTATTTTGGGGGTATTTTTTGGGGTATTTTTTTTCGTCGAAAATCCCCCTGTAGGGGGGCTTCGCTGTCGCAGTGCGCGCCAGCTGCCAGGTCGCGCGGGGTGTTCGCCGGGCGGCTCCTCGACGGCCGCGGGGCGCGTTGAGATCAGCTGCAGCGTGCCACGGTTCCTCACAAGAAGCACGGCTGAGGTACACACAAGGCACTGTGTAGGACGAGACGACAACTGCACAGGCCTAAAGCTTCTAGATCTGAGCGGGTATTCATTGGATCCGCGCAGAGCTCCGAGTTTACGCGTAGCTGCTGGCGGAATTCGGAAACCAAGCTGCAGTGCAAGTCGTAGCGCTTCACGCCGATGCTGTCTGCGCGAGCAGAAAACGCGAGGCGTGCAGTCGTGAGTGCAACAGACGTACGGAAACACATCCGATGACAGAGGGGGAAGACGAGAAGGGGGCCGTGCGGGCGATGGCCCACGAGGCCTTGCAGTGGCAGCGCCGTGCCAATCGGGGGGGGAGAGAGAGAGAGAGAGAGAGAGAGAGGTAAACAAAAGCAATGTGCAGTCATCGTGCCGGTGCAACTCGAGACTGCAGCCGCGGCGACTGAGCAGAAGCCAACAGACGCTCACCACGACAAGCCCTTCCCTGCACACGACTTCGGACGGCAAACGGACTGTAAATCGGCAACTACAATGGGTGCGGTTTGCGAAGGGTGCGGTTTGCCTCCCGTCATATCTACCCCTCCCGCCCCCGGGAAACGGATGACACTGTCACACAATGCGACCCTATCACATGACACTGTCGCTCCTTCTAGTACAATAGAACACACATCGGGGATGACAGTGTCGCTCGAAACGACGACAATTATGACATCGTCTCTCACAAAGGCCCCGGAAAAGCCGCCACAAAGAAACTCGCAAACCGCACCCCGGCGTTACCGCACCCATTGAAGTCGCCGAGTAAAGGCGTCACTCGCAGCCGCAGCGCCGGCCTCACCTCTGCGCCGTCGCCCCCGCCTCGGTGCCGCCCGACCGGGCGCCCGACCAGCCGCCTGTCTGCGCTCCAGGGCGCAAGCATCGTGCTGGCATCAGAAGCGCTAACATCCGGCTTAGGACGCCCGGCCCACCACAAGGGTGAAAAATGGAAAGGGCGACGCCTTCTCACACGGCGACAGACCGGGGATGTGTGCAGCCGGACCACTAGGACACAAAAGGTCTGTTCTGGCCACGGCTCCGACTCGGCGACGGAGAGGGCTCCCCGACCCAGACCTGCTCCAGAGCCCCCCCCCCCGATCGGGCCGGAGGGTGCCTCCCGGAGCCCCTGTGGAAGTGGTCCGCGCCTCCGCGCCTCGACGGTGCAGCCACGCCCTCCGCACTCCGAGCTCCGTGGCTCTGGCGCCGGGGGCGCGGAGGCGGGGCGCCACCCCCGGCGGGCGACGGCCCCGCCATGCGGCCCCCGCCGCAGAAACCACCGCGCGCCGGAGGCTCTCCGACAGGCAGCGCGCGCCCTCGGCTCGCCGACGCGAAGGCCGACATCCCGCGGGCCGCTCCCCCCCCGCCGTCGTCCCCCCCCACGCTCGGCAGGGAACGCTGAGCAATCGGAGAGGGGAGCACCGAGCGCGGCAGGTGCGGTGAAAGAAGTGCGAGGTGCGAGGCAGCAGCGGCGATCGTGCTTCTCTCACGGGGGCGAGGGCAGAATGAGGATCCCCAGGCCGATGACGGCAGAGGAAAACCAAAGAGCAGAAGTCAAACGAGCCTGCTCGGAGCGGTGATCTGCTGCTGGGCGCTGCGTGACCAAGCCCGTGCGGCCGCACAGGGCACGGTCCGACACAGTTGGGGCCGGACCCAACATGTGCGGCGAAAGCGGCACATCCTGCAACCTGCAGGATGGGGGCACACTCAAAACATATAGGGCCAGTCTGGCTGAGCATGTGGCTGCAGTAGAAAAAAAAAAAAAGAACACGGCGTAAACATATTTTTTTGGCGCTCCGTACGGATTTCTTGGATCTGCGCTGGGCGCCTGGAGCGCGCCATGGGCGGCGCCGGAGGCGCCGCCAGGGGGGCCCGGCGCGGATCCAAGAAATCCGCGCGGAACGCCGAAAGTTTATGTTTATGGCGTTTGTTTATGTTTCTTCTACTTCTTATTATGCTTATGTACGCTTGTGGCGCTTTTTTACTCGATGCAGGTCCTGCTGCGCGAGGCAGCTCGTGTGTCAGTTTTCCACGAGCAGGGGGGCGAGCCGAGGCAGCATAGGGCGCGAGAGAGCAGGCGGCCCCTCTGCGCATCGGGACTGGGGAGGTGAGATGAGCTGTGAGCGCGCTGACTTTAGACGAGCGCGTTCCACTGCTCGCAAAGTGACTACTCGCAAATGGCAAGGATCCGCCGCAGGGAATACACGATACATTACACACCTGCAGACGTATGTTTTTTTTTTTTTTTTTTTTTTTTTTTTTTTTTTGTTTCGTTTGCGAGTAGGCACTTTGCGAGCAATGGAACGCGCTCGGCGATACTTCGCCAAGGAGACGCGCTGGCTGTGGGACGCCATCTCGGATGCCGGTACATACCGTGGCGATGTGCGAAGTACGGCGCGGGCAGCTGACTGCAGCCATGGTTGGCTACACGGGCGGTCTTGCAAATCCGCCGACCCTGTTGGCGTGTGGAAGGTGCTTTTCCGTACGTCGTGAACGTCGTCGTCGTCGTCGTCGTCGTCGTCGTCGTCGTCGTCGTCGATGCTCTTCCGTTCGTCGTCGTCGTCGTCGTCGTCGTCGTCGTCGCCCTCCCCTCAGGCGCGCCAGCCAAAGCGAAACCAAGGCGAAATCGAGCAACGTCGTAGCTGAGTCGAAGGCGAAGCGAAATTGAGCAACGTCGTAGCTGAGTCGAAAGGAAGCCCCTTCCCTTTGATCCCTTCCCCGCCGGGTGGGGGGGGGTCCACGGGGGGGTCCCGGGGGGGGATCCCGGGAGGGGGTCCCGGGGGGGGGTCCCGGGGGAAGTCCGGGGGGGGGGGGGGTATCTTTGTGTAGGTGGCTTGTGCGTTTTCTGCTTCCTCATTGCCTTTCTCGTTTTCTGTATCTTTACGCACTTCTCTTTCTCATTCATTCATTCATTCATTCTCTCTCTCTCTCTCTCTCTTGCATGCCTCCAGGTCCAAGTGGGTTCGCCTCGCCGTCTATCCAAAGATGCCAGTGATCATGTACTCTGTCATGCGAGCGCGAATGGAACATTTGCGGGATCTGGTCGAAACGTGCTTCGCCAGAGGAGCTTCGCGGGAGCCGAGCGGGAGCGGTCGGAAGAGAGTCGGCGGGCTTCTCGGGCTGAAGACAGCTTGGAATCATTGCAGAAAGCGCGGGCAGAAGCGCCATGGTTTCTAGATTTGGCGCTGCAGGAAAGCAAACATATGCATATCCACGCGTGCGCGTGTAATACATATATATTGTATATATATATATATATATATAATATATATATATATATATCACGTACATTGGCACGCGCGCAGTGGTAATGACAACATCTAAAGCACGCCCGCGGTATACTTTACAACGGTGCTTATGTAGGTTTGGGCTCAAGTCTTATCGGGGTGCCGAGCCCGAGGCGGTCTGGCCTTGTTTCGCCGCCGCGCCAGGTCGGCGCGAGATGGCCGCCAGCTCAGGCGCGCAGTCCTCTTCGGGCGCGCCATTGACGCTGGCCCAGCAGTACGAGCAGGAAGAAGATAGCCCGATCTCCTTCGAGCTGGCGGTGAAGGTGACGGGCGCGCTGGTGTGCGCAACAACCAAGAAGCCCGACCACCACGACGGCCCGCGGCGGGCCATCCAGCCGGTGCACCTGCCGCTCATGGACGAGCTCACTTCGCGCGCAAAGCCAGGCACGCTTCCCGTGACGCACCTCGTCGACCAGTTCTTCCCCGTGACGAAGCGGACGACCAGTTCTTGCGCAGGAGCGCGGGCATCTTGCGGAGCGGGATCGAGGCCAGCCCGTCGTGGGAAAAGGAGAAAGCCAGCTTGGCGAAGAAGTCCGGCACGTGGCTCGACAGGGACCTATTGATGCTACTTGACGGCAACGGGCAATCGAGGTACGCTCTCCGGTTGGACGAGCGCCACTACCACAGGATCAGCGCGCAGTACCTCTGCACCGACGCGTTCCTCGTGAACTTCCTGGCGACGCTCCTGCACCCCGCCACTAAGGGCGCGCGGGAGCGCGTCTTGTCTTCGCTCGGAGAGAAGTCTGATTATACGAGATACTTGCTTCCTGAGTGCCATCGCATCTTCCACACCCTCGCCGAGGGCGTGCTCGCGCACCCGCTCGTTCGCTCGGAAGCACTGTGTTTTACAGCGCTTCCGTGAAAAAATAATAATAACGCTGTGGTTTCCAATCGTTCTATGTGAAATTACATAAAAAAACGTTGTATGTTCTAGTTTGTTCCAGCAAAAAAAAAAACGCAAGGTTTTCCAATCTTTTTATTTTAAAATAAACAAAAACGTTGTGTTTTCAGTGTCTTCTTTTTTTCTTTTAAAAAAATCAATAACTGTCTTTTCCAGTTTTTTAAATTAAGAACTAATAAAAAGGTTGTGTGTTCAATGCTTGTAATTGGAAATCAATGAAAGCGTTGTGTCTTCCAATATTTTTATCCAGAAATCATTTTTTTTTTATATATATATAAAAAAGGTTGTGTTTTCCTATTGCGTAAAGCATTTTTTTTTTAAAAAAAAAAAAAAAAAAAAAAAAAAAAAAAAAAAAGGCTGTGTTGTCTAATTTTTGGAATTCCGAATAAATCAATAAGAACGATGTGTGTTTCAATATTTTCATTCAAAAACTAATAGAAACGCTGTGTTTTCAATGCTATTTAAATTAAAAGTTAATACAAGCACTGTGTTTTCCAATATTGTTATTCAAAAATCAATAAAAACATTATGTGTTCCAGCTGTTTAAAACAAGAACCAATAAAAACGCTGTGTTTTCTAATCTTTTTCGTTTAAAATAAAAGAAACGCTGTGTTTCCCGATTTTTTAATTAAAAATCAATAGAAACATTGTGTTTTCCAGTTTTTTATATAAAATCAATAAAAACGTAGTGTTGGTTCTCGATGTTTTCATGTATAATATTATATATATATATATATATATATATATATATATATATATAGAGAGAGAGAGAGAGAGAGAGAGAGAGAGAGAGAGAGAGAAAAAAAAAAACGCTGTGTTTTCAAGCTTTTTTAATTGAGAATCAATATCCGACGGCGAGCGCGCCGGCGAGCGACCAATGATTTTCGATGTCTCGGGATCCGACGGGGAGCGCGCCGCTGGAAACATAAAAAATCATTGGAACATTGGGATTACAATGATTTTCATTGGAATTCATTGGAATTCATTGGAATCCTTGGAATTACAATGTTTTCCAATCAAAATAAATAAAAAAAAGTTCTTATTGATTTTCAATTAGAAAAGCTTGAAAACACAGCGTTTTTATTAGTTTTGAATGAAAACACAGAAAAAACACAACGTTTTCATTCATTTTTATTTAAAAAAGCTGGGAAACATCATGTTTTTATGTATTCTTAAATTAAAAAATATGAAAACCATAGCGTTTTTATTGACTTCCATTAAAAAAGTTTGAAAACACAGCGTTTTCATTAGTTTTTGAATGAAAACACGGAAAAAACATAACGTTTTTATTAATGTTTATTTAAAAAGGCTGCAAAACACAATGTTTTTATTTATTTTTAAATTAAAAATATGGAAAACATAGCGTTGTTATTGACTTCCATTAAAAAGATTAGAAAACACAGCGTTTTTATTTGTTCTTGCTTTAAACAGCTGGAAAGCACAAGGTTTTTATTGATTTTTGAATAACAATATTGGAAAACATAGTGCTTGCATTGATTATTAATTTAAAAGCATTGAATACACAGCGTTTTTATTAGTTTTTAATAAAAAAAAGCTTGAAAACATAACGTGTTTATTGATTTTCCGATATGAATCCTCTTGATGCGTGATCCGCCATTGTTTTATTGAAACCCAATTGGAATCTAATTAGAATCCAATCAGAAATCCTCTGGATCTGGGATCCGCTTTCTTCCTATTGAAATCCTATTAGAATCTAATTATATTCCAATATAAATCTTCTGGGTGCGTGATCCGTCCCGTTTTGATTGAAATCCAATTAGAATCTAATTGAAATCCAATTGGAAATCCTCTGGATCTGGGATCCGCTCCCTTCCTATTGAAATCCGATTAGAACCCAATTAGATTTCAATCTGAACCCAATTGATACGGAACCGTCGCATTTCTATTGAAATCCAATTGGAATCTCATTAGAATTCAATTCAGAGAGATAGAAAGAGAGAGACAGAGAGAGAGAGACAGAGAGAGAGAGAGGGAGAGAGAGAGAGAGGGAGCGAGAGAGAGAGAGGGACAGTGGAAGGGGGCGATACAGCAGGAAACACACACAAGCCACCTACACAAAGATACCACCCTTACGGGGGGGGGGAGATACGCACCCCCCCCGGGATGTCCCGGTACCTAGAAAAGCTCCCAGACTGGCCAAGAGTGCCCCAATAGAGGCTTCCAAGACGGCTCCAGAGGGCCCCGAATCGCCGAACCATCGGTCGAAGACGCCAAAGTAGCCTCCAGACGGCCCAAGAGATTGCCAAGACGCTCCAAGAAGTCTCCAAGAGCACTCCCAAGAGGGCACGAAGAGGGAAAAATCAATGATTTCCTTCAAGTTTTTGACAGATTCTGGCGTTCTCGCCGTCTCAAAGTGCCGACGCTCCAAGACGGCCCCAGATGCCCCCAAGATTGCCCCAAGATGGCCTCAAGAGAGCCCCAAAATGACCCAAGAAAGCCTCAAGACCGCCCACGATGCCTCCAAGATGGCCCCAGAGGCTCCCCAAACGGCTCCAACAGGGTGCCCAGACGGGGGGCCCGACGAGCCCTCGGCGACAGAGGCTCCCAGGAAGCCCCAAGATGCCCCCAAGAGGCCACCACGAGACCCCCAAGAGGCCCCCAGGAAGCCCCAAGAGGCCCCCCCCGCCACATTAGAGAACGCAGGGGCCGCGCTCCAGGGTCGGCGGCACCGGCCGTAAGGCCTTCGCAATAGCAGTGGCCCTCCTCCTACTCTCCTCTTCCTCCTCCCTTCTTCTACTCCTCCTCGTAATCTCCTCCTCCTCCTCCTCCTCCTCCTCCGCCCCTCCTCCTCCTCCTCCTCCTCCTCGCCGCTGGTTCCTCGTCCTCTCACTTCCCCGTGGCCTCTTCTTGCCTCGCCTCCCGCGGGGTTCGAGCGCGGGGCATGGCCGCGGCCGCCGAGGGGGGCGCGCCCCCCTCCCCCTTCGGCGGGGGCACGCGGCCGCAAGAGGAAGAGGTGGAGGAGAAGGTGGAGGAGCGAGGGAGGGAGGGAGGAGAAGAAGATTAGGAGGAGGGCCACTGCTGGGAGGAGGAGGAGGAGGTTAGGAGGAGGAGTAGGAGATTAGGGATGAGATTAGGAGGAGGAGGAGGAGCAGCAGGGGGAGGAGATTAGGAGGAGGAGGAGGAGGAGATTAGGAGGAGATTAGGTGGAGGGCGAGGGGGGGTCCTTCCACTGTTCAAAAGCGGCACCACACGCAATGCCGAGCACGGCCACGTCTCAAGAGAGGGCACCGACAGGAACAAGCGCCATCCGAAACCCAGGAAGGACAACCCGACCCCAGAAAGTTCGAAGGGACCTGGGAGCCCGACTAAACACCTGGGGGGGGAAGGCGGGAGGAGGGAGAAGAGGGGGAGGAGGCCTGGCAAGAACGAGATCGGGGGCCTGTCCGCACGACGGCACCTCTACAAACTGAACGATCATCAGCTGGCAGTGGCGATAGCAGGCTATGCACACAGCAGTTGCCAGACCACGAAGTCCCAGTTGATAAGGTAACATATTAGCGATGCCTTGTCGAAGAGCCAGCGCCCCAATGTGATTGGCTAGCTGGCACTTCGCCTTGTAAAAACCAAGGGTGTCGATACCACTGAGACGGCAATATGTGAACGATGCTGGAAGGTGCTTGCGGCACTGTGTTATCCAAACCCCTGTCCAGGAGCGAGAAGGAATCATAGCCCAGCTGTTCGGTACTTCCTCAATCCTCGTCGGCGTATGTCTGGGGTTGATTATTTGTGAGGGTATTCGAATGTGTTGTCGCAGCCGAGCTTTGAACAGTTCGTCAGCATGGAAGGACCAGCAACAAAAGACAGCACGACATGGAGAACACGATCGCATTCGCGTAAAGGATATCACCCCGCAATTTCGTGACTAACGCCACAACTCAAATGTGGCGAAAGCCACGGCGACGGACATCCTCGCCACGAACCTTGCGGCACCAACGACGCATGAGATCCCCGACCGATCCGGTGAAAACTGCGACGGTAGAGATCCAGACCCCGTACCTAGCCCATCACGTGGCTCAGAAACGGGCGGTGCCAGCCGCTACGGAACCTGAATCAAACGTGATGCGATGCATACATCGACGCACGGAATCCGGAACAGCCACAGGAGAGAAGACAGCTTGCACTCCCCATTCCGACGATCATCCACGGAATGGCTTGGTCGCGAGGGCCCTTGCCGAAGCAAGACGGCTGTGCCTGGGGAGGCCAGTGGCCATTCGCTCGAGGCGGGGCACGCCAGAAAGTCGGTGCCATCATGCGTATGTCCAAGCAGCCAAACTGTTCAAGAAGCTCATCCGATGTCGCCGAGGCATTGCGGATCACGTGGGGCACGTCACAAACATCAATTCCACCATCGCTACCGCTCCTTGCACTTGTACGTGACACAAGCGAGAGCCATTTTGCTGCTCCAGCCGAAAACTCTCAGCGGAAATCATTATTCGGACATCTCGTAAACCTTGCTACCAAGGGTCACTGCTGTTGTCAATCACAGAACAACTTATCGTAATCAACGCGAGCTTAAGCTACATAAAGGCAACACTGGACGCAGGAGGTCCGTGATAGCTGACCTCAACCGCGCACAGATGGGGCCTGACATTGAGGGCAATGCATCGGTCCACTGCATCGCGATCGTGGCTCCAGCTCCAGCTCCGACTGTGGCTCCACCACGTAAGATGGCAACTAGACAATATGCCCAAGAGTCCGCCACATCACGGAGGAGAGAACGATGCATTAGCTTTTTGAGGAGGGGGTGAGGATTAGGCGGGAAGGGTGGGGGAGGGAAATGAGGAGTGGGAGGAGGGGAAACGAGGATGAGAATGATGGTGGAAGCTGGATGGGGAACAGGGGAGATTGGAACGGATGAGTGGCGAACGAGATCGTTTTCGTCCTCCTACTCCTCCCTCTCCTCTTCCTCTTCCGTCGCGCTCCCGCATCCCCATCGACTCCCTCAGCATCGCCCACTCGCTCCCTCACTCATGGCGGTCGACCGTCGTCGTGCAGCCACCCGTCCTGCCCCTCCACCTCGGCGGTGGGCCCGAGGTGGAGGGCTCGAGGGTGAGGGCCGGGGGGGTCGTTCGGGAGAGGGCGAGAAGACCCTCAGGCATCGCTCCTCGTCCTGGCTCCCCCCCTTCTCGCCCGCCCTCCGCCTGCCCCGTGCCCCCTCCCTGCGACCCAACGCCGGAGCGGCGGGCGCTCCGCATTTGCTTTGCTTTGCTTTGCTTCGATTTGCTGCTCCTGCTGCTTTGCTTCTGCTGCTGCTGCTACCGCTGCCGCTGTTGCTGCTGCCGCTGCCGCTGCCGCTGCCTCGGTCCGCTGCCGCGGCTGCTGCCGCGGCCGCTGCCGCTGCCGCTGCCGCTGCTCGCCGTCCTCGCCCGCGGCCCTCCGACAGGCCCTCCGACAGGCACCGGCAGCGGCGGGAGCGGGCGCCAGCAGGGCGATATCGTGCTCCCAGCGGGCCCCTGCTCGCGAGAGCTCGCGGTCCCCTGGGGCCTCTGCCCTCTGGGCCTGCGGCGCGGGCCCGCGCTGTCCACTGGGCGGCACGGCGCGGGTCCGGGCCACTTCCTCCCGAGGCACGGGGGCACTGACGACTGCAGTGTCGTTCAGACGTACGTAACCATCCCACTTCCTCCTCCCTCCTCCTCCTCCTCCTCCTCCTCCTCCTCCTCCTCCTCCTCCTCCTCCTCCTCCTCCTCCCTCCTCCTCCTCCGTCCTCCTCCTCCTCCTCCTCCTCCTCCTCCTTCTACTGATCCACCCTCCTCCTCTTCCTCCTTCTCCTCTGTCCTCTCCTCCTCCTCTTCCTCCTCCTCATCCTCCTCCTCCTCCTCCTCCTCCTCCTCCTCCTCCTGCTCCTCCTTTCCTCCTCCTCCTCATCCTCCTCCTGTTCCTCCTCCTCCTGATCCCCTTGTGGTCAGCCTGCAGGTTCTTCCGCTGAACGAATCCCCTCATCCTCCTCTTCCTTCTGCTCCTCCTCCTTTCTCCCTCCTCCTTCCCCTCGTACCCTGTCGCAGGCGCCCGCGGCGGTCCCTGGCGTCTTCGCGGTGAACATCGATCCGAGAACCTGCGACCGCGCTCGCGGAGGGTAGGCTCGGGGGATGGCTCCTCCTCGTCGTCGCAGTCCTGGAAGGGGGAGGGGGAGGAGCAGGGGGGATCAGAGACCAGAACATCCACCCTCATAACAAGCACCCCGATAGGCGAAGCTGTTTCGCACACGCACCCAAAGAAGCGATCGAACAGGACGAGGGCTGTGTAGTAAACGCCCAGGGCCGTTTAGGCAACGCCAATGATGGAGGTTGAGTGAAAAGGACGAGGAGGAGAAAGAGAGAGAGAGAGAGAACACATAACATAACAACATACATAAACAAAGAGGGAGGGGAGAGACAAGTAGAAGGCGGAGGAGGAAGATGGTGGGAAGGGAAGAGGAGGAAGAGGAGGGGATGAGGAGCAGAGGGTTGCAATAGAGGTGGCGGCGGAAATTGGTAGAGGCAGTTGTGATGGAGGGAAGAGGACCAGGATAATGATGGGGGAGGAGGAGGAGGAAGAGGAAGAGAAGGACGAGGAAGAGGAGGAGAAGGAGGAAGACGAGGTGGGGCTGAGGAGCGGAAGAAGAGGATGTGGGAGCAGGATGAGGAGGATGGGGGAGAAGGAGAACTGTGGGATCGCGGGTGGGCAGGATGAAGACAAGTGAAGGGAAGGGGGGGAAGATTGAGGAGAGCGATGCGGGGGAGGACGGGGAAGGGGGGGGGTGCTCGTTGTGGTGGCAGGAGGGTGGGAACGATGCGAGGGATGGTGGTATTGTTACTGGTGAAGGATAGGCGCAACGCGCTCATTGTATCGGCATCTGAAAGGGGTGGCGAGTCGATTGGTGTGCAGGGTTCAGGATCGCGATCTTGCCCACATCCTCGAAACATCATGCCTGGTGGGAGAAGCTCCGCGCGCGCTACGCCGCGTGAGTCGGACAGGTGTCGGAGGTGGAGGGGGCGGGACGGGCACAGTCGACACCGATCATAAGGATGGGTACGCAACCCAAGGGTACCCCTGCATCCGTGCCCCTTCGGTCCATCCTTAACCACTTTCGATGGCCAGCCCCTTTCGAAAAGCTTCCACATGCGCGTCCAGGGGGCTGGCATCCTTCATGCGCGTCCTTGCTATCAGTTTCGGCTGTACGTGGGTGAGGTCTGGACGGTCGGGGCGGTATGGAGGCCGCGGATGATAGTGAGGGGGGAGGTAAGGGAGGGGAAAGGGGGAGGAATGGAAACGATGGGAGGTGGGGCGTGGTGAGGGAGGGAGAGATGGATAGGAGGCGGGGAGGTAGCGAGAGGGGGGGGTGGGGAGTGGAGGGGGAGGTGCCTGGGCAGGACGGGAGCAGGGATCGAAGGAGGAATTTGTTTGGGAACTCTTTGG
>CAUYUJ010017115.1:833760-913989 GCA_963575745.1 Prorocentrum cordatum | reverse complement strand
GGAGGACAAGGAAGATGCCGGTAAGAGACATGGCCTTGAAGCCGAGCCGAATCGGCGAAGGAGTCGCGCAGGCAGAGAGGCCACGATGACTTGGGTTGCGCCACTGGACGAATAGCGTGGGCCAGGTATATCTCGCAATACCCCCTACGGTCAGCACGCATGAGACGGGCCTCGGCTGTCTTCTGGAACGCGTAGCTGGCGCGGCACGCCGGGCACTGGTTAGTGACGACACCTCTGGCGTAGAACGAGAAATGTCCGCGGGGCCCATCCTGAGCGCGCGCTTTGCGAGCGACCAGCGCCGCAGAGTTTGCCATCGAAGGTCGTGCAGTTGCAAATGTAGATACGTCCCTCGGGCCCCAAGGCGTCGCCACTGTTCTCCATGGCGCACTGCGGGCCAAAGTCATTCGCGCCCAGAAGATCGCTGCCGCGTTGCCATAACTTCCGCACAAATACATCAACATCGACGAACAAGTGCGAAAAACATAATCGTCGTGAGATGGAGCTTGCACATCCTCCCCCCGCGTAACCCCCCGCTCTTCATAATCAGACAGTAACTCGAACTTGCATGCATCCGTGACGAAGCGAACGACGAACGGGTTGGCGCGCTAAGTAAAACGGCCCTGGACCAGGGGGGGGGAGTCCTCGAAGCCGAGCTGACCGATCAAAAGCGCGATGACCTGAGCAAGGGCCCGGGGCCACTTGACAATTCCATGATACCACCTCAAACGCTGGATCAAAAGCTCCACCGCGCTCGGGACACTCTTCATCCACTTCCAGACCTGCCTCGAGGTCCAAGACTTGGGTGAGCTCCAGTTCGGTCACACATGGCCCCCGCCGCGATGCACCTTATCTTCCCCAGCAGCGAAACATCCAGCAAGACCTCTTGGGTTTCGGCGAGGACATGCGGGGTGATTCCGGGCAGGAGCGCACTTTCACCCGCAGATATGAGTACGAGCCTCTTCGCCTTAAATAGGGCCCCCGAGGTCAACATAGATTTGAACGAAAGCCATCCCCTGTTGGCCGCCTGCTTATTAATTAACAGCTGCTGGCACATAACTCCAGAAAAGGGAACAAACTGCGGCCCCCAGGAACCGCGTATGCGGGGCTACGCTGGCCCTTCCAACCTCGGCCGAATAAAGCGAACTGTTGGCGCTATAGCCGCAGAGGCGAGGGACCAGAGTTTGTGTTGTCGCATTCTGCTTGTAGCCCGAACGAGCCAGGGCATGCCTCGCGTTGGTTGCGATACTTGAGTCGCCTGCGCTGCTGCGTCGAGGAAGCTGCGTCGAGGAAGCCCTCGCGCGGCAACAATAAATACCTATGCTAAAGCATTCACATACCTAAACAGACCAGCCTGAACCTCCTGAGAAAAACTGGGGCACGTAGCATCGAGGGCGGGGTCGAAGAACTCTGCTCCATCCATTCTCTCAGGGGTCTGGCAAGATCTTCGCGAAACTCGTCTGGGAGGAGGAGGAGGAGGAGGAGGAGGAGGAGGAGGAGGAGGAGGAGGAGGGAGGAGGAGGAAGAGGAGGAGGGTCACCCCTTAAAGCCCCGCTCGTGAGATGCAGGGCTGTGGGAGTCCATGCCATCCACGTGCAAGAGATAAGTGGTGCGCCTGCCTTTGAGAAGGTCCGCAGCTGTCCACGGGGGAACGCCGGGCAGCCTCCGACCCATGCGAGCATAATCGGAACAAGCGAACTCCAGATTTCGTAATAAAGGGAGGGGGGTCTCATTTCGGGGGGGGGTCTCTTCCAGGCTATCTTGGAGGGCCTGGGGGGTCTGGGGACGGTTTTTTGGAGGGTTCTCCCACGGGGGAGGTCTGAAATGGCTTGTCTTGGAGGGTCCAGACCCCCTCCCTTTTATTACGAAATCCGGAGAAAGCGTTCTTCGTGTCATCGAAAACAGCGATGTGCCACACACGTGCGCTGCGCAGCCGTTCGGACAACACGCGCGCACTCAAGACGGCGTCATCACGCCTGCGGTGTGGGATGCATCCGTGGTCGTACTCAGCGGGCGCTCCGTGATCCGTCTAGCGACTGCGCGGAAGACGGGGCAGAGGCCGTGCAAAAATCTGGTGCCACCGTCGGCCTTGGGAGTCTGCCGACCAATCGAGAAACCGGCACACGTGGGAAACCTCCCCGCCACCCGCCAACAAGTGGCCAGACTGCCCAAGGCCAGCTCGATGGTCTCCACCTCTGGGGGGGCCATGGGGGGGGCTCCCAGGCCGAAAGGAGAAGGACGCGGCTTGCTGTGATACTTCGGTTTGAGCAACATCAGCCATATCTCTCCTGGCAGGGACCATGCCGGCACCGCGCGGCGGCGAGAGACCTTCCGGAGCACCCACGCAGCTCGACGAAGGTCCTTGAGCCCCAACTCCCCCCGCCGAGTCCCGACTCCCCCATCCCCTGAAGCGCCAGGCTGGCCCCGGCAGCTAAACAGTCATCTACATTCACTGGCACGGCGGCGAGACCTCCTTGGTTCCCAGGCAGCCCCAGAGCAGACGCAATTCCATCCGCCGACGCAATGTGTCTGCCACAGCCGAGCAAGAGTGACGTTTTGGCCCCATGCCAGTGCCAGCGCCGTCTTGAAAAAACAGGGCGTGTGCTCTATTTCTCTTGCGCCAGGCCTCGTGCGGAGGAGAAGGAGGAGAATGAGGAAGAGGACGAGGGGCAGGAGGAGGACAAGGACGAAAACGAGGAGGAGGAGGAGGAGGAGGAGGAGGAGGAGGAGATGGACGACGACGAGGACGAGGACGAGGTCGACGTGGAGGGCGAGGGCGAAGAAGCGGAGGAGGCGTCAGCCGCGCGAGATGGCCCTGGAGCGGTGCTCGGCCAGAGCCGCGGCCTCGGTGCGCTCGCGCACCACGAGCCGCGGAGCGCGGTCGGCGCCGTCGCCAGCGTCACCTCTCCGCAGAGGCACGCGAGCGTTTCGTTTCTCCTTCCCCTTTGCCTTCTCCTCCTCCTCCTCCTCCTCCTCCTCCTCCTCCTCCTACCTCCTGCTCCTCCTCCCCTCCTCCTCCTCCTCCTCTTCTGACCTCTTCCCCCTCCCTCCCCCTCCCGATCCCAGGGGGACGTTTCCGTCCATCCTCCTCCTCCTCCTCCTCCTCTCCTCCTCCTTCCTCCTCCTCCTCCTCCTCCTCTCCTCCCCCTCCATCTCCTCCATCTCCTCCTCCGCCTCCGCCTCCGCCTCCGCCTCCTCCCCTCCTCCTCCTCCTCCTCCTCCTCCTCCTCCTCCTCCTCTTCATCCCCCTTCCTCCTCCTCCTCCTCCTCCTCCTCCTCCTCCTCCTCCTCTATTTCTATTTCCCAGGGCGGAGGAGGTCAGTGACTCACCACAGCCATACAAGAAGAGAAACCCACTCTGCTGGGTGACGCTCTCGGGAGCGCCAGCCACCTATGACACCAGCAGGGGGGGGGGGAGAGAGAGAGAGAGAGAGAGAGAGAGAGAGAGAGAGAAAAAAAAAAAAAAGAGAGAGAGAGAGAGAGAAAACAAAAGAGAGAGAGAGGGAGGGACCCGACGGGAGGCGGGCCTGCCTGGCCTCCAGCTTCGCCTCCTGGGTCGCCCCTGCCTCCCTGCGGAGGCGGTCCGCCTCCATCGCCAACTGTTCAGGCGTGAGGCCGAACCGCGCCGCGCACTCCGCCTCACTCCACCGCTCCCCCCACGAAGACGGCGACCACGACCCCCACCTCCCACCGCCCAGGGAGAGATCGGCCGAAGACGCGGTGGCAAGGATAGCCACATCCGAAGGAATAGCTGGCTTGATTGGGCCTATCATCACCCCTTAATGCGGTGGGGCCCAAGACGGAAAACTGTTTTTTTGTGTACAACGCGGTGCAAGTGCCTCTTTAGGGCAACCGTGGGTGGGGTGCAGGGACGGTTCAGTGATTGGGCCGCCCCCCGACTGCAAGCCCCACAGTTAGTACACACCAAAACGGTCCCCCCACCAACAAAACGCTCACCATCATGCCCAAACGCCGTGGCTTTGCGAAGCGCATGTCCGAGCATGTTGGTGAGGGCGACCAATTCAGCATGCTGCGGATCAGTTAAGACAAACGGACGGGCCCCACTCCGAACACTCGGCAAGGCTAGCTGCTGGGGACGGATTCGGCCCTTCTCGACCCCGTCGGGCCCGGAGAGGTCGCCGCAGTCTCGCAGCTGTCTACTTGCTCTCTGGGCCTCGCGCTCACCTGCCCAGCGGGCTGCCTGGCTGACAACAGATTCAAGGAGCCGAAGCTTCAGCGCGGCCTGGGCCGTCGGAGGGTGACAACTGGCGCCGAGCCTGGCCAACTTATCGGCCTCGCCCGAGCCACGCTTATGTAATGGGGTCGACCGCCCACGCTCCACATCGACCCTCGACGAATGAGCTCGGACTTTCACCACAGGGGGAGAGTCTCCGTCGTGGGCGTGGAAAAAGCGAGACCACAGATGGGCACGACTACAAGCCCCACTGACTGCGAACTTGGGGGATCTAGCCGCGCACACCGTGGCAGCACAGTCAACGTGAAATGTCGCGGGCCCCGTCACGCATCCGAGGGTGGCCATATACATTGCATAATCCTCCCATCTCTGGCCGCCTGCCACGGGGCCATCTCCCATGGGGCGGCCCCATAGCAGCCCGCGAAGAAAAAAAACGTCATCGTCTACCATGGCCAGACCCCACCCCGCTCGCGTGAGCAACGGATTGGATGGGTCGAGGGCCGAGCCGTCGGTGAACACGTTGCCTGAAAGTCCCCCATCCTCAGGGCGGTTGACCCAGAGCACTCCAGCCTCGCTGCTGACAAGGGGGGGGGGGAGGGAGCCAGCTCCAGAACGAGGGGGAAGAGGCCAGCAGCGGCCTTGTCCAGGTCCTGGTTCCTGGCTTCAAGGTCAGCCATACAACGCATTAGGAGCTGGCTACAGCATGTCGTGCGCTGGGCCTGACTCGCATCACATCGATATCGCATGTGAAAGGGCGGCTCCACACTGCCTGCGCAAGGGCGATTCTAAATTTCCGTGCCTGCGTAGACTCTCTTGAGGCCAGTGGCACTGAGAGACGCAACTCCTTAAAGCCTCCTGGTTGTGGGGTCCCCAGAACGCCGTCGTGCCAGACGTGGCCTCCTTGGGCCCTTCCAGCAGACCCAGGAGAGGTTTCCACATGAAGGGCCTGGACCAAATCTGGGAACCCGAACGCGATGCGAGGGCAACATTGTCGACCGAAACAGAGAGGCGCGCTGAGCCAGCCACCCAACCTGCACGGGGGCCTAGCCAAGCAGGTCGATTGGCATGCCCGTCTCCGACCGTAACGATCGCGCAGGCTTGATGGCCCGCACGTTGGACTCCATGAACGTGAGCGGGGCCCCGAAGCCGACGAAGCCGCCAGCTGCGATCGAGTCCTTTGCGGAAGCGAGCAGCCAGGGTTCCTGCGCGGCGAACGCGAGCACAGGTCGCATCGGACCCCAGGTTCCTAGTCACACTTTGCCACTTGAACCCCAGGCGGCCCCAGGCCTCCTGGAGCTTTCTACAAAGGGAGGGGGTAGAGGTCAGGAAGTGGGATATACTGCCAGCCAGGACCAACTCCAATTTTCTGCGCCCTTGGACCAGCCTCTTTCCGACAGCCCCGGGCCCCTGGGCAATGTGCTTCTCAGTTCCAATACGCTGGGCATGCGCATTTTCAACAACATTACGCAGGCGAACCGCGGGGTGCCCTGCGCGCAGCTGGCTGAGCAGACGGTAGAGCATGACCTTCGCCAGCGTCGTCGCCAGCGAACAACCCGCTAAGATGGCACCGACAACTCGAAAGATGTCACTGACACTGTTTTGGAAGCCCTACACTCTGTCCACTGCGCGGCTGGCAGGCCGCACACAACAAGCGCAGGGGCATGGCCGTGGCAGAAGACTCTGACATCACCTGCTCGCGCGAAACCCTCTCGTAAAACTTAGAGAGGTCAGCGACCAGCGCGCCATTGAGGAAAGAGGGTGTGTCAGACAAATATGCGCACGTGTTGCTCCCACCCCGCTCGCTCGCACGTCTTACCTTTCACGCCCCAGACCGCTGGCAACTCATGTTCGACCTCCCAAGACTTCGCCAATTCCTGACGGACCCTGGCCCAGACCCTCATCCGGCCGCATGTCAGCGCAATCGGTCGGAGCCCCACACCATCTGCCTTCCCAGTACAGACGATGATACTCGGCCATTTCTCGGGTAGCTCAGGCTGGCCCCCCCAAACGCGCAGGGCACCGATGATGCGGAGGAGGGAGGAATCGTCTCGTAAGAGCCAACTGCGAGGGTTAACCCCGTTGACTCCCAGCCCGGCGTCGCGGCGGAATCTTGTCTGCACTTCCTTGAGCTCATCAAGCGTCGGCACTGGCAGGGTCGCACTCAAGGCAGCCCTCTGCAAACCTGAGGAAATCGTAGATTTCTCGCCATTACAAAACTGCTTCCATTCCGTCACCAGGTGCTCCAACGCCCGACCCCCTTGGAGTGGGAGGCCGTCTTCACCAACGGGTTGGGCGAGGGGGGCCTGGCCCCTGGCACACTTGCGCGCTGCCTCCCCCCACGAGCGACGGCGTCGCGGGCCCAGGCTCGCCATCGCTGAGAACGAAGGCGGGCAGCTTCGCGAGCAACATCTGCGGCCACTCGATCAATCAACTGCCTGGACGAACGGTGCCCCACCGATCGCCGCTACATGCAAAAGCCGCGGCACATCTCCAACGGCTGCCACATCGGGCCCCAACACTGACGTGTCCAGGTTCAGAATTCCCTTGAAGTAGCCATCCAAGGAACTCCAAAATCGGTCGGATTCGGGATGCCCCCAGAGCCCCTGGATCTTGCAGAAGATCGACTGCAGGCCCTTCCAGGCCTTGGCCTTGGGAGAAGTGCCCTATTCCCAGCGGCGAGCCAGCAACGTCTGGAGTTGGACCTGCTGCCTGCGAATTCCACTTGCCCTGCCGCGGCAAGGGTCGTCGGCTCCATCGACTAGGTCGACCCTACTGCACATTTCGTCCTCATGTGGCCTGACCGTTCGCTCCGCGCGGACTCCAGGGGCCGATCATGTAAATCAGCACCCGCGCCCCAGGCCCAGGCATGCTGGATCGGCCCCCTCACAGGACCCACAGGCGCCTCAGTGGGAGAAACCCCCCACGTCACCCGAACGCTGATAGCGGTACGGAGCGAGAGGCCTCGGAGGGTGAGTTGGACAGGCGCATAAGGACCACGCGGCGCAGAGCGCAGCGCGGACAGGTCGGCAACGCACGTCTCAAACCCCCTCGAGAGCACGAAGAAGTCTAGACAGCGCGGCGGTCCACTCCCTCCTGCAAGCGTCGCACACGACGGGGCAGCCACGCTTGCTCCTAAAAGTTGGCTCCAGCGAGTGAGGCTGTGGCTGTCCGGCCCCATGTCGAAGCCCCCCCCCGCTGATCCAACGGCGCCCACACCCCTGCAAGTAGGCCCCAACGCTTTCCAGAGGCAACAGTTTCTCCCCGGTGCACTCAAGCCCCACATGCCGGTAGATGGCAACCCAGACGATCCCCGACGGGACGACGGCATCAATCTTGAGCGCCGAGATGCGACCTGCAGCGGAGCCGTTGAGCCCCATTTCCTTAAAGGTGAAGCCTCGACTCCTGACACGATTGGCAGCAGCTGCCATGGCCCCAGCACTGATAGTCATGGTCCCCCGTGCGATTGGCTAGCGCGAAACTCCCACGGAGGCCCCGCTGGGTGTGCCATCGTGAGGCCCCTGAGACTTGGGCAGCCTCAAGACGGGTCTCCTGGGCCCCCCAGAACTGGGCCTTACGGGTCCCTTGG
Source organism: Prorocentrum cordatum (assembly GCA_963575745.1). Taxonomy (NCBI): domain Eukaryota; class Dinophyceae; order Prorocentrales; family Prorocentraceae; genus Prorocentrum; species Prorocentrum cordatum. The sequence goes on along the minus strand of CAUYUJ010017115.1, from coordinate 906,211 downwards.
GCCAGCTGCCACTCGCGCGCGTCCTGGAAAGGCGACCAGGTGTTGGGGTTGACAGAAAGGAGCCTCCATTCAACTCCTTTGCATCCCCTCGCCTGGCGATCCCGACGTGGGCGGGCCGCCTCAGGCTCGGCCGCGCGCAGCTGCCGGCAGGCGGCAGGCTGCTGCAGGGCGGGGCGCGCAGGACGCTGTTGATGCAGCTCTCCCCCTGCGCCGCGTGCTGCATCCCCGGCGCCGTCAGCAGCTCGAGGAGAGAGGTAGTAGTGGTCTCCGCCCTGACCATGGGTTTAGTCGAAGGTGACTTGGTCAGGAACCCCTGCAGAGACATCTTCGGGTACTAGGTGAAGCTGGCCGCCCTGAGGGTCATGGTCGCGCACTGCGCCACACCATCCTTGGGCTCCCACTTCGCGTCGTACAGTGTGCGACCGCAGTCTCCAGGCACTCGACGGAGTGGCCCGCAAAACCGAATGACAATCCTCTGTGTACCCAATTGTCCTATACTGGCTGCTAAACCCGTGCTACGTGGTCCTCGCCTCCGCCAGTTGCACCCTTCTTGGCGTCCAGCTTGGCCTTCGCCGCCTGGATGGTCGCGTTGGCGGCCATGGCCTTGGGCTTGGCCTTGGGCTCCGTGTCCTCCGCCGACTGGCCAGCCTCGCCCGCAGGGGCTGCGGCCCCAGGCGCCCGCTGGCCTGGGGCTCCGCCAGCTGGCTCGGGGCCTGCGCTGGCAGCCGCCGCCGAGGCGCCAGTGGCAGTGGACCGTGCCCTCTTCGCCGCCAGCCGCTTGGCCTGGGCCTCCTGCTCCTGCGTGACCGCCGCGGCCTTCGCGCGGAGGTCGCCGAACAGGGGGGCCCGCCGCCTGCTTGAACTGCTCTTGGAGCTGTTCTTTTCGGCGAGCAGCTGCCTTGCGGTCTTCTTCTCCCGCGACATCCCCCAGCTGTTCCAAGCCGAAGAGCCCCCCATCGTCCAGCTCGAATTCGGCTCCGTCCAGGATCTTGGACAGGTCCAGCTTCGGGGTCCACGTTCTTCAGGCTCTGGGTCGATGACGATTGTGTGCAGGCGCCGCACCGCTGACTCGCACTTGGCCCTGGCCTCATCCAGAGCTTTGGAGTCTGCCTCAACGTCGGATTTGGCGTCCACCAGGAGCTGCTCAACACGCTCACATTTGGCGATGGACTTGCGGAGCTGCTCCTCAGCCTGTTCACACTTCGTCTTCGCCAGCTCGACGGAGACATCACTGTCCTGCTTGGCTCGGCGGTGCTCTTCGCGCCGGGCCCTGTAGGAATCCGCCACCGCCGCGTCACCAGAGAGGGTGAGGAGCTCGACCAGCTTCGCCAGTCGCTCTTCCTCTGGGACTGCCTTGGCTCCTGCCTGCGCACTGCCCCTGCCGCCGGGCACCTCCGGCCCCATGTCGAAGGAGACTCGAGGTGGACGCCCCCCCTGCTGCCACTGGAGGCCCTCTCAGCGGACGAGCCCTTGGCTGGCTGCTGGTCGCCAGGCCGACTCCATGGGGGCTTGGGGCGTCCTGCTGGCGAGCGGGCACGGCGCTCAGGGCGAGGAGGACGCACAGGCGGACTCTCGACTGGCACCAGCTACCCTTTGCAGTGTTTGCACCACTTTCACCACGCCTGGTTTCGGCCGCAGCCGCAGCTGCCGCACTTGACCAAAAGGGCGCCATCCATCCCGGGGGGATGGTGTTGCAGTCCGAAGCTCCTGTCTCCGCACCCGCTGGTGCGCGAGAGACCTCAGTGGTGGGAAGAAGAAGAAGAAGAAGAAGAAGAAGAAGAATAAGAAGAAGAAGAAAAATAAGAAGAAGAAGAAGACGAGCGCCCACGGCCGCACAAGGGCTCGCCGTAAATATTGTGAGGGAAATTGCCTGATGTAGGGATGCTCGCATCGAGCCAGCCCCTCGGCCGCATGCAAATACGAAACCGCAGGGCCACGGTCGTACTTGAGCCACACTGGCTTGAGCCAAAAGGGCTACGGAACCCCCTGATCCTCCTCCTCCTCCTTTTCCTCCTCCCCCTCCCCCTCCCCCTCCCTCTTCCGCCTCCTCCTCCTCCTCCTCCTCCTCCTCCTCCTCCTCCTCCTCCTCCTCTCCTCCTCCTCCTCCTCTCCTCCTCCCTCCACCTTCCTCCTCCTTCCTCCTCCTTCCTCCTCATTTCTCCTCCTTCCTCTCCTTCCTAGTCTTTCCTCCTCTCCTCCTCCTCTTACTCTCTCCTCGTCCTCCTCCCTCCTCCTCCTCCCCACCTTCCGCCCCCCTTCCTCCACCTCTTTCTCCTCCCCTCCTCTCTTCCTCCCCCTCCTCCTCCTCCTCCTCCTCCTCCTCCTCCCCCTCCTCCCCTCTGCCTCCTCCTCCTCCTCCTCTTCCTCCTCCTCGTCCTCCTCCTCTTCCCTCTCTTGCTCTTCCTCCTCCTCCCCTCCTCCTCCTCTCCTCCTTTCCTCCTCCTCGCTCCTTTTCCTCCTCCTCCTCCTCTTCTCCTCCTCCTCCTCCGCCTTCCTCCTCCTCCTCCTCCGCCTCCTCTCCTCTCCTCCTCCTCCTCCTCTCCTCCTCCTCTCCTCCTCCTCCTGCCTCCTCCTCTTTTCCTCCTTCCTCCTCCTTCCTCCTCCCCTCCCCTCCGCCCTCCTCGCCTCCTCCGACCTCCTCCTCTTCCTCACCTCCCTCCTCCTCCTCCTCCTCCTCCTCTCCTCCTCCTCCCTCTCCTCCTCCTCCTCCTCCCTCCTCCTCCTCCTCACTTTCCTCCTCCTCCTCCTCTCCTCCTCCGCCTCCCTCTCCTCCTCCTTCTCCTCCTCCCCCTCCTCCTCCTCCTGCTCCTCCCCCTCCCGAAGTACTCAATATGGATACTACTCTCCTCTCTTCCCTTGTGACGTCCGGGAGATGTCAGGCCCCCCTCCGCGTACTTGCTTCACAGGATTCCCTGTAATTGGGTTTCGCTTCTGTTGTTTTCGAAATGCTGCTCTCGCTGAAACGCTGGCCTCATTTTCGGGCTGCCGCTCGTTCCGAATCGTGCTCCCGCTGCATCGCTGGCCTCATTTTCGCGCTTCCGCTCGTTCCGAATCGTGCTCCCGCTGCAGCACTGGCGTCATGTTTTCCAGCGCCATGCCACGGCATGGATCTCGGTCCTTCCAAATAGGCCCCAGAATTTGAAGCATTGCCCCCCGAGAAAACCATCGGAAGTGATTACACATTCGTTGTCGATTCGTTGATTTGTTTGACCGTAGACCCTCCCTGGGACCTTAAAAAACGATCCGGCTGGAAAATGCCGATTCGGGTCGCCGATCCTACTTGACCCCGTGGAGGGTCCAGGGGCCCAGTGCGAACCCATTGTTCAAGGAAGCCAGACCATCGAGCCTGGCAGCCCGCCGTACTATTCCCTGACATCCGTCCTCGCCCGTCGCAGCTTCCCCCGCCACCGCCGCCGCCGTCGTCTGCATCGTTCTCGCCGTCGGCAATTTCTGTGCATTCCCTGGAGCTTCCGGAAGTCGCTGGGCCATCCGCCACGCCGCGTGCAGAGCTGTCCGGGGAGCCCAAGGAGACTTGGAAGGGGCTCGGGGAACGCAAGGCAGCGTGTCGAAAGGAAGGGGGGGGCGGGGGCTTACGCTATTACAGTACCCCTACCAGACGGCACTTGGCATTCCAAGCGCCCACATCGAGCAAGCACGCTTGCGCAGGATATGGAACCAAGATTCCGGACAGGCCTACTCATCATGTCGTACACGGGTCATTTACCCTCCATGGAATCCGGTGCCATGCCATGGCATGCAATGCGATGTTGTGTTGTGCTGCGCTGTGCGATTCCATGCGTTGCGATGTTTCGCTTTGTGATGCAATGCTACACTACGCAATGCCAAGCCATGCTATGACATGCTCTGCTCTGCCGCGCTCTTCCACACCATGCTATGCTGCTATGCCGTGCTTTACCATGCATCGCAAACCCTCTCGGGATGTTTGCCTTGCTCGGCATCAGCCTGTGCGCATAAAGAGGAGATCTACACCATGATAAAGGGTTGGGAGGGAGGGGTATGACGACAGATATGACGCTAGCGCACCTAGCTTGTCCTCCTCCTCCTCCTCCTGGCTTTTTGTTGGTAACAGTCACTACCCGGGGGAAGCGGGGGGGTGGTTCGGGTGGGAGGGTTAACAATAGCAGCGGCACAGCGGCCGCGGCGTGCACCCGCCAGGGGGAGTCCGCGCCACGGGCTCAGTCATCGCCTGCGTGCACCACAGCAGGTAGGGGGGGGGCCCAGGCAGGCCCCCCAGTGCGATCGTTAGCTTTACCTGGGGGGGGGGGATTAGGTCAAGGTAGCGGGCGTGACCCTGGAGAGAAGATAACACGCTCACCGTGCAAGGAGGGCACATCAGGCTGGCCTCGACCTCCGCTGCTCGGGCGCAGCTCGCGTGCATGCTCTGCTACGGAATCCCTACGGGTCCGAGCGGGCTCTCTATGCGGCTTTCATGGTCCGAGCGGGCTCTGCTATGCGGCTTTCATGGTCCGAGCGGGCTCTCTCTCTCTCTCTCTCTTCCCCCCTCGCTCTCGTTTCCTGTCCGCCTTCGTGCCTCAGTTCGCTCCAGGCGCACATCACCGCTTGCTGACCGGCGACCGACTGCCTTGGACCACGTGACGCCCGCGGACTTCGAAGTGCAAGGGGGGCGGAGGGGAGATGGAATCGAATACCCCTGAGATCCTGGCGTAGCTTTTATGTCGCAGCGGCCTCACGGGTCAACCCCGGTCGAAAAATGATGCAGAACGATGGGGTCTATGACCCTGGTCATGGTGTTTCGCGATGTTGCATCTTTTGCGCAGCGTCGGATCTCAGGGGTGGATTTGGCACGCAGGCGCGGGGGGGACGGGCCAGAACCCGCCGCCAAGCGGGGACCCATCGCTGCTCCACGCGCCTGGCGGTCAGGAACTCTTTGGGCAGGGACCGACCGTCCGGGCGTTGAGGCCTTCCACGAAACGTTCTGAGAACGCTCCGTGGAAACAGCAGGAGCTTCTCAGAACATCGTCTGCTGGGCCTACAGTCAGGGGGACGTAAGACCTGGGTACAGGGCACTCGGAAATCCCCGACGAGGTCGTCAAAAAAATGACGAGGCCGAGCCTGCATTCTGACGAGGCCTCCCGCTGCAGACGTCCCACGAAACTCCTCCTCGTCAAAATCCGAGGCGCAGTCGTCAAAAAACGATGGCGAACCCGAGTCCTGGCACACCCGGGTCTTACGCTCCCCCGAGATTTGTTCACGACGTCGACCCCCAGAGGTCTCGACCCGTTCCCAGGGACCGGCTCTCCATCCTGCGTCGTCTCGTGACGGTCCCGAGGCCCGGTGAGGGCCCCCGGAGGCCGAGAATTCGCGAAAACCTCCCGTCATGATTTCTTCATGGCCCGATGGGGGTCTGGGAACAGTGATTGAACTCGTGGAGCCCTCGCTCAGGCTCCGGTCTTACGCTCCCCCGATACAGGCACGCCAGGACGCCTCGTCACTGCCTGAACTCTTCCTCCGCGTGTCGCGGCGGCGGCCCGGCGCGACGCGCCGCACCCTGCAGGCGGACCGAGGGCCCCTCGGCTCCTCCTCCTCCTCCTCCTCCTCCTCCTCCTCCTCCTGCTCCTCCTCCTCCTCCTCCCTCCTCCTCCCTCCCCTCCTCCTCTCCTCTCTCCTCCTTCTCCCTCCTCCCTCCTCCTCCCTCCTCTCCTCCTCCTCCTCCTCCTCCTCCTCCTCTCCTCCTCCCGCCTCCTCCTCCTCCTCCTCCTTCCTCCCTCCTCCTCCTCTCCTCCTCTCTCCTCCGCCTCCTCCCTTCCTCCTCCTCCTCCTCCTCTCCTCCTCCTCCTCCTCCTCCTCCTCCTCCTCCTTCCTCCCTCCTCCTCGTCCTCTCCCTCCTCCTCCTCCCTCCTCCTCCTCCCTCCTCCCTCCTCCTCCTCCTCTTCTCCTCCTCCTCCTCCTCCTCCTCCTCCTCTCCTCCTCCTCCTCCTCCTCCCTCCTCCTCCCTCCTCCCTCCTCCCTCCCCTTCCTCGTCCTCCTCCTCCTCCTCCTCCTCCTCCTCCTCCTCCTCCCTCCTCTCCTCCTCCTCCTCCTCCCTCCTCCTCCCCTTCCCCTCCTCCTCCTCCTCCTTCCCCTCCTGAACCCCGCGGGGCGCGGCGGAGCAGAGCTCGGAGGAGGAGGAGGAGGAGGAGGGAGGGAGGAGGAGGAGGAGGAGGAGGAGGAGGAGGAGGAGGAGGAGGAGGAGGAGGAGGAGGGGAGGAGGAGGGAGGAGGGAGGGAGGGAGGAGGGAGGAGGGAGGAGGGAGGAGGAGGAGAGGAGGAGGAGGAGGAGGAGGAGGAGGGAGGAGGAGGAGGAGGGGAGGGAGGAGGAGGAGGAGGAGGAGGAGGAGGAGGGAGGAGGAGGAGGAGGAGGAGGAGGGAGGAGGAGGAGGAGGAGGAGGAGGAGGGAGGAGGGAGGAGGAGGAGAAGGAGGAGGAGGAGGAGGAGGAGGAGGAGGAGGAGGAGGAGGCGGGGCCGACGAGGAGACAGCAGTGACGCCGCAGGCGAGCGCGGTGGACGATGCGTGACGGCAGCTCGACGAAGAACGATGGGCGAGCGCGACGGACGATGGACGATCACGATGCACGATGGGCGGGCACGATGAGCAATAGGCGAGCACGACGTGGACGATGGGCGAGCACGGTGGACGACGGAGGCGGAGAAACGCCACAGACAAGTGCATAACCGCAAACTTTCGGAGGCTCGCGCGGGCATCCGAAAATCCATGTTGATGCCGTCCTCGTTCTTCGAGAAGCGGACGAGAACGCGGGAGGCAGGCGGGCCAGGCGGCTGGGACGTGAGGCCAGATTGTATCCTCCCTCTTCTGCGCCCTGGCGTGCCTGCAGCAATGCAGACCTGGGGGGCCGCAGGCACGCCTGGTGTCAGCCGGCCTCTGCAGCTGGCCGTGGCAGTGACCGACAAGGTGGGGCGTGAAGGGCGAGGGGGGGCGGACAAGAGGAATAGAAGGGACAGCGACGGCAGCGCCAGAACGGGGGGGGAGAGAGCGGGGGAGGAGGCAAGCCGGGTGCGCTCGCGCCATATCGCCTCCCTTCGCGATGATTGTTCTCTGTCTGGCGGCAGGTATCATAGCGGACCTGGCACCCTCAAAAGGACCCCACGTCGTATTGCGCGCAGTCTAGAGGATGATGAGGTGGTGGATGAAAGGGGGAAGAGGACAAGGAGGTCGAAGACGGGAGCGAGGAGAAGGGCGGCGACGACTACGAGCAGCAGCAGAAGCAGGCATCGCTGCTCGTCGTCGTCAGTTGCCTCCTGCTAAATCAAAACGTAACATGTGCTTCGAATCACTTTGGCGCTGGGAGTCTTCTCACCCGTGGCGGTATGAACAATTCACGCAATCACGATCACAAACATCATTTGCATCTGTCTTTGCCGGGAAGCGTGTCGCAGCAGTCTCCAATTATTGGGGCCGACATGTAGTCTTCGCCCAAACTCCACGAGACAGCTTCATTTCAAGGCACAGCTCAGCCTTTCTGATGCGAAAGCTGTCGCGCCTGTCTACCATCGTCAATGCATTCGGATAGTTGCTCACAACTGCCGCTGGCGAGAAACCGTACTGACACTGCCCACGCATACCAGGATGTCTTTGGCCACAACATGGCTGCGCAATACACAACGGGTTCGCCGTGCGAGGTTCTACACTCCCCGAGCCTGCATCCTGTAAGAGTTTACCTCAGGGCTGAGCATCACTAGCATCACGCTCACATGTTGACGACGACGTCCTCGTCCTCGTCCTCGTCATCGCCATCGTCATCTTCATCGTCGTCATAAGCATCGTCATCGTCATGGTCATCGTCACCTCCGGCATTGAAGGTGTTTTTGAACAAGTTTCTTGATTATAATTTTGCTAGTGATCAAACCTGCTCCTTGCCCACCCCTTCTGCACGGCAGAATTGGGCCCGCTGGCCTGCCAAGCTCCGAATGCCCCGTGCCGAGCACTGGGCCGAGAGACTGTAAAACAGGCTCCAGCAACACGGCGACGCCCAGCTGCGCAACACGTCACGACGATCTGCACACAGAGGCATGTACCTCCAGGGATGGCGACGGTGTAGAACGTCGCTGGCTCGCAATGGTGATTCATACACCACCACCCCCTGATGCCCAGCAACAATCCATTGAAGGTTTTTTTTTCTGGCGGATACATGGCATCGACGTCGAGACAACAAGAGCCTTCCGAAATCACGATCTCGAGCGCTGCGTCGCTTTTCCTGCGCGCTTCGTTCCATCTCTGCTGCGCCAAGATGTGTCCGTCCTCGAAGAAGCCGCAAAGAACCATAAAGCACGAACGTAACCAACGGCGGCGGATGGGCCAATCCGTGATTCCATTTGTCCAGGACCGCAGGCCAAGCACGTGATTAGTTACAACGCCATTCCCGCGCAAGTCTGCAACGGTCCTGGTGCCAACTGTGCGTATGGTCCCCCATATCGCATTGCCTTCCAGTGTGTGCTCGGCTCTCACTCTCCCGGCATCACCTTAGCCTCCAGATCGTCAGTGCAGCACTGACCAACAAAAACAATACTGGAAGGAGAGTCGTCACATGCCGACCGAGCAATCCTGCAATGTAACACCTACGTGCAACTGAGGTCACAGATTTCATCCCGCATCGAGAGAAGGCAACTCGATAGCCGTTTGCGTAAGCTACAACTGCTCGAGTGCTGCTGGAGTTGTAGCGAAATCCGGTGAAGATCAGCTCCATTGCTAACTGTAGGCTCTGCTCAACCTCTGTGAGAACCACGCCGCATGTATGTTCGTGGCCGACCGTCTTCGCACTGGCACTTGCCCTGTTGACTTTCCAGCGCATCGCCTGGCACGTCCTGGATTCGCGCCCTTGCACTTGGCACAGCGGGACAGCTGGCTATGTTACAGACTTGAGCCGCAGCAATTTCACCAAACCATAGTAGGAGTACTCGCCCTCGCGCTCAGCTCTACACGACACTTGAGCCACAAGCGCTTGAGACAAAACGACTGTGGAGGCATCCTTTTCGACGTTTTCGTCGTTGTCGACATCATCGTCGTCGCCACCGTCGCCGTCTGTAGACGTCGTTGTCCGACAACGATCCGCTTAGAATCGGTTCCTGGACCCCCCCTGGGTCCATGAGGGGCTCGATGTAAGCACCACGCCGTCTGGACGACCATGGAGTTCGGTGTATAGACGCCTCAGCTTCGCAAGCTGCGTGACTCTGGAGAACGTACATATACACCGAACTCCTTCGCCGAATTCCCTGGCTCGTTGGCCGGCCAAACGAGCCCCTCCCAGTCCACTCTGGCCAGGCTCCCGAGGCGTATCAAGCCTTGGCGCAGAGTGCCTCTGGAGACGCCCACAAGAACCTTTGGAACGAGGACGACGCCGTCGCCGCCGCCGCCGTCGGTCTCCACAGCGCGCCCGCAGCTCGGAGGCGCCATCATCGCCATCGTCATGGTCGTCGTTGTCGACGTCATCGTCGGTGTCGACGTCGTCTGAATCCTTGTCGACGTCGACGTCTTCGTCTTCGTCGATGTCGCCGTAGTCGTCGCGACCCTGCAAGATTCTGCACGTGGCCGCCTTTGGGGTGCGTCTTGGCAAGGACTTTAAGTGGGAGTCCAGCCGTAGCGACGAGAGGCATCCCGACAGCTTCCGGATGGCAGAACGCCGTCAAAGGAAACAGACCCCCAGAATCCCTGGCCCCTTGCCCAAGGCGGGCGCCCAACCTCGAGTCGTTTCTCGACGGCCCTGGAAGCCACAACTGGGCTCCGAAGGCCAATAATGAAGGGGTCCCAGGACGCACAAATAAATACACACAAATAAAAATATTCTCCATATTTTCCTATATTTTCTGGGTTTCTGTCTTCCCCCCCACTTCCCATATTTTCCCATATTTTCTGGGGAATCGACGATTAATTGTGTCTGTGTGTTTTTTCCCCTCCTGACAGAGACCTGGACTCCATCTTGTTGCGCCGTTCTCCAGACCGGATCGATCCGTGAGGGCCCCGGGGCCCGAGACGAGGCCAGCTCTCGCCCGCCGTGAACGCACGCGACGCCAGGATCTGAGAGGAAAGAACACAGGACCGGGCGCCTCGATTTTTCCGAGGCTGAGGGTTGCGGATGCCACGACAAGGGACACCCTGACAGTCCTATCCTTGAATTCCAGGTGTGCTTGACATGTGTGGAACATGCTCTAACCAGGTTTCAAGCGTGGTTTTGCATATTTGAAACATGTTCGAACCATGTTTTCGACATCTGGAAATTCTTTGGCAGCACGCTGCCTCTCCATTAATCGACGTCCACAAGCTGAGGGGCAACGATATGGGGGGGGGGGCGACTGGCATCAGGGGGGAAGCATCGAGCTGGCATCGGCGACACGTCGCCGACACACCGGCGCCAAGGCCCCATATCGTGAGGCCGCACGTTCCTGGGCAGGCGTTCGGACTATCGGGCGCCCATCGGCGATCAATGGGCGAGTGGGGTCGATGCATCTCCCCCTACCCTGACCTTCCAGGAGGGCTAAAAAATAGCACCCGACCTAAAAACCTATCCCAGAGCCATTCTACGTCTTGGTTTTAGGCTGTTTCGTTTAGTTTTTTAGGTTTTTAGGTCTCCAGTGCTAAAAAATAGCTCTCAGGAAGGTCAGGGTATGCCTACCCCCCCCCCATCGTTTCCCCTGATGGAGGTTTTCGAAGATCTGGGTTTCGTTTGTTCTCTTGGTTCGCGACGGCTGTCCAGCCCCGGGGTGCCCTCCAGCGGCTGCGCCTCGCCGAGGGCAATCCGGAGTTGTCCAGACTGTTCCGATGCCACGAGGGGGCCGGCTCACGGGGAGAAATGTCGGGGTGGCATCGGCGATGCATCGTCGATGGATTGAGGACAGGCACCCGATGCCGAGTCGGCCCGTTCCTGGGCGGGGTGGGCGACCAGGCCCCTATCCGATCGATGCGCTCCCCCTGAGCCTATCCCCCCCTAGCGTTGCCCCTGCTGGTGTTCGTGCCGCAACTTGTCTCTCTGGCGGCCGCTGAGAGCGACTCTGGCACCCCTGGAACGCCCTCGGCGATGCACAGCTGCTGGAAGGCAGCCCGCGGCTGGAAACCCGCCGCGGACCGATGCCATCGCCTGAAAAAACCTCAGACCTCGAAACTTCGTCCCCTCGTGCGTCTACCCCCCCACCCCTGGGCGGGGTGGGCTACCGTCGGGTCGGGCGAAAGGGGGGGGATAGCAAAGGGGGGGGTTGAGAATCAGCTCACGCAGCTGCTTCTCCCGGCGCCCCCCGGCGCCTGGGGGCGCCCATGTATATCGAGGAATGGGCCCGGCGGCGGGGCCGAAGCCAGCTGCACGCAGCAGATTTCATTACCCCCCGTTTCCCAATCCCCCCCTTTCGCCCGACCCGATACCGAGAGGCGCCGGACGCCTGGGACCGGCGCGTCGTCGTCGGCGACGTCGCCCCGCCGTCGTCGTCGTCGTCGTCGTCGACGTCGTCGTCGACGTCGTCGTCGTCGTCGACGTCGTCGTCGTCGACGTCGGCGTCGTCGACGTCGTCGTCGTCGGCGACGTCGCCCCGCCGTCGTCGTCGACGTCGTCGTCGCCTCCGCGGGGCGCCGGCAGCTCGCAGTCGCCGGGCCCTCCCGCCTCGGCCGCCGCGCGCGCTGGCGCCACCGGCCGCGCGCCGGCGGCTCCCGTCGCCGTGGCTCTGCTCATCGTCGTCCTCGTCGTCCCGCGTCCCTCGTCAAAGTCGTCGTCGTCGTCGTCGTCGTCGTCATCGTCGTCGTCGTCGTCCTCGTCCTCGTCCTCGTCCTCGTGGTCGTAGCCGTCCTCCCGGCACCTCCACCTCCTCCTCGTCCTCGTCGTCGGCGCCGTTGCCGCTGTCGTCCTCGTCTGCGTCCTCGTCCTCGTCGGCGGACGAGAATCGAGAGACGAGCAGGGATGAGGAAACTGTGATGGGGAAGGAGGGGGAACAGGGGAGAGAGTGGGGAAAAATGATCGGCCCCTCCAGGCTCCTCCTCTCCTCCTCCTCCTCCTCCTCCCGCCTCCTCCTCCTCCTCCTCCTCCTTCTCCTCCTGTCCGTCCTGTCCTCCGCATCCTCTCCTCTCCTCCTCTCCTCCTCCTCCTCCCTCCTCCTCCTCCTCCTCCTCCTCCGATGCTCCTCCTCCTCCTCCTTCTCCTTCTCCCCCCTGTCCCTGTCCTCCTCTTCTGCATCACCCGTTCCTCCTTCTCCTCCTCCTCCTCCTCCTCCTCGAAACCGCACCGCTGCGACGAGTGACGGCTGGGAAACGAGCACGAAGATCGTAGACGAGCCTGGTGGAAACAGCGACACCAACTCCCTGGAGCCACATGAGCTGCTCGTTGCACATAAACATGTTCAGTTCCTCCTTCTCCTCCTCCTCCTCCTCCTCCTCGACTTGGTCTTTTGGCCGAACCGCACCGCTGCGACGAGTGACGGCTGGGAAACGAGCACGAAGATCGTAGACGAGCCTGGTGGAAACAGCGACACCAACTCCCTGGAGCCACATGAGCTGCTCGTTGCACATAAACATGTTCAGCCCCCGCGTCCTCCCACAGCTGGGGAAAGCAAAGACCAGCCCGGCACCCAAGCAGGCGCTCGTCCATATATGATGTACTGCAGCAGACGTCGCGGCGCCCGATATCTACAGAGGGATCCCGCGCCGAGAGGGGGAATCGACGGGCGTCCTCCCACGCCTCCCAGGAGGGAAAGCGAAGAGGAGGACGAACCAGGAGAACGAACAAGGAGGATGACGAGGAGGATGCGGGGGAGGACGATGACGATGATGAGGAGGAGGCGGATGAGAAGGAGGAGGAGGCGGAGGAGGAGAAGGAGCAAGCAAGCAAGACCTGGGCTGCCGTGAGTGAGAGTGAGAGTTCTAGCCACGACAATTGCTGCTGATGGAATCATTGCGCTTCTCGGGCAAGCCTGCGGGACCTTATAGCCCATCTCGGATCTTCACTTCATTCAACTCGCGCAGAGTTGAGGCGTTGAGCTCTGGGCACATAACCTCAGCCTCGGGGCTGAAAAAATGGGAAGGGGGAGGCCCCTTGGGTTCAGGGGGTCGCCGAAAGCAAAGCAAAATGAAAAACGCTACAGACTCTTCAAGCCATGAGAGATCATCATCAGTGCGTGCGCCTCCGTGTTACTTAGTTATTCACTCGTCTCCCCCCCTCCTCACCCCCCCACCCTCCCCGTCAAGTGAGCGGCAGCGGGTCGCCGAGAGACTTGGCAAATTCGCTTGACACTGACGCGTGCTCGCTTCTCGAACGATCTGGGCTCAGGTGATGAATGAATGGGCGGTATCGGTCGCAAAACGTAGCCGTTTGCGCCTAGCAGCCTCAATGGCACGCTAGGGCTTTACGTTCGAACGTCCCTCCCGTCAACCAGAGACTCTCCAACTGCTTATACGTGGCGACATGTGCCTAGCAGCCGCAACGACACGCTAGGACTTTACAGTCTAACGCAACTCATGCCAGCCAGAGCCTCGCTGCTATCACCCAAAGAGCTCACCAGTGTAATTGAGTACCTGCTTCCCAAGGGAGAGGACGAGGTGAGAGGGGACAGTGTGGTAGCTAGAAGCGGCCGACACGCACGCAAGCAACTTGAACCCTGGCCCATGCCAGAAGTCAAAAAGCACTGGCCGACGGAGGAGGAGGAGGAGGAGGAGGAGGAGGTGGTGGAAGAAAACTCACCAGGGTAACTGCATCCAAAGAGATTATCCAATCAAACTGAATGCCTTTCATCAGAGAACCCACCAGGGTGACTGAATGCCGAAAACTCACCTAGGTGACTGAATGCCTGTCTCCAGAAAACTCACCAGGGTAGCTGAGGAGGAGAAGGAGGAGGAGGAGCAGGAGGGCGACGACGACGACGACGGCCGCGACGCAGACCTCTGGAGCTGGTGCCAATGCCAATACTGACATGTTCAGGGCCGACCTGCCCTCGAACAAGGAAGGCCAGTGCCCCCATGCACGGCCTCCACAGGGACGAGGGAGGGGGGAGGAGAAGCAGGAGAAGTAGGGTGAGGGGGAGGGAGATGGGTGGAGGGAGATGGGTGGAACAGGGTTAGGAAGAGAGGACGAAGGAGGAGGAGGAGGAGGAGGAGGGGGTGGAGGAGGACGAGGAGGAGGAGGAGGAGGAGGAGGAGGAGGAGGAGGAGGAGGAGGAGGAAGGAGAAGGAGGAGAAGAGGAGAAGGACGAGAAGAGGAGGGAGGAGGAGGGAGAGGAGGAGGAGGAGGAGGAGGAGGAGGAGGAGGAGGAGGAGGAGGAGGAGTGTGGGGGAGGAGAAAGAGGAGGAGGGAGGGGGAGGAGGAGGAGGAGGAGGAGGGAGGAGGGAGGAGGAGGGAGGAGGAGGAGGAGGAGGAGGAAGGAGGAGGAGGAGGAGGAGGAGGAGGAGTGTGGGGAGGAGAAGGATAAGGAGGAGGCGGGGAGGAGGAGGAGGAGGAGGAAGAGGAGGAGAAGGAGGAGGAGGAGGAGGAAGAGGAGAAGGAGGAGTGTGGGGGAGAAGGAGGAGGAGGAGGAGAAGGAGGAGGAGGAGGAGGAGGACGAGGAGACGAGGAGGGCTCCAAACCTTTCCTCCCCCTTGTCTGCCTGGCACCCCCTCCTCGGCGACACGCAAGAGCTGCACTAGGCAAGAGTCACCTCTGGTGCCCGCTTGCGGATCCCCGCAAGCAGTGCGGCCCCCTCACGCTTCCCGAAAGCTTTGCACAAGAGGTCCGGGGAAGGGTCGCTCTCGCGTGGTTCGTTGCAGAAAGATTGAGTCAAAAAACAAGTGTGCAGCTGTGAGAGGGCCGATCGTTTCTTCCGCCAGTTCCGCCAGCCTGCTGCCGACATCCGCCAACCCAGCTGGCTCCGCTGTACTTCCGCCAGCCTTCGGCCGAGCAAGCGGTGTCAACTCCCGAGCTACTCGAAGGCGAAACCCTTCTCTGGAGTGACTCACATGGGGGCGCCCAAGAGGGGAGGGAGCCAAAGAGGGGGGTCGCAAATCTGGGTCATCCCGAGGCGATACGGTGTCCAAAAAGCAACGAAAACAGCCTCCCCCCTCCCCCAATCGACGACGAGACTGAGTCATCACTACCTTGGCCGCCCCCGACCCACGCGAGGCCGAAGCCCTCCCTCCCACCTCTTGGCATGAACGTAGCGGGTCCTGAGGGAAACGGGTCCTGTACCCCGAGGCCTTACCCCTGGTCTAATTCTTAACCCCAGCTCGCTCTTTGACCGGAAGAAGAAAGAACGGCATCAACATAAACTTTTGGCGCTCCGCGCGGATTTCTCGGATCTGCGCCAGATCCCCCCCTGGCTCGCGGAGCGCGCCAGGGGTGGCGCTGGAGCCGCCACCGGGGGGGGCCCAGCGCAGGTCCAAGAAATCCACGCGGAGCGCCAAGAAAATTATCTTTATGCCGTCAGGGGCCCGTGCAAGGCCCCGGGAGGCCCACAACGGCGGCAAATCCGGCGACCCGTCTTTCTCAGGACCCGATTCCTCGGGCGGCTGGCAGTGGGGGTGACTCAATTGGGGTGTGCAGAACAGGGCTCTCTACAGGGCCCCTTGAAGGCTTTTTCCTTCACCCCTCGCTTAGGTCACCCGCCCGCCCAAATTCCTTCCTGGCGACCCCTGCCGGGACCGCGCCGCCCGCCAGGCGGGCCCGTGCGGCGGCGCCGTCGGCAGGACCGGGGGCGCCACCTGCGCCTCGCGCACCTGCAGGGGACGCGCAAAATGCGCGCACGCGCGTGCGTGGCTGAGTTTCTCATCATCCTCCGCCTCCTCCTCCTCCTCCTCCTCCTCCTCCTCCTCATCCGCCTCCGCTTGCTGGTGCCAGACCCCCGACGTCGTGATTTTGTCATGACGTCGACCCCCAGAGGTCTCGACCCACTCCCTGGGACCGACACTTCGTCCCGAGTCGTTGTGTTGACGGTCCCGAGGCTGGTGAGGGCCTCCCGAGGCGGAAAGCCGCTGCGAGTTTTTCATGATTCGAGGGGGAGGAGGAGGAAGAGGAGGAGGAGGCGGAGGAGGAGTAGCAGGAGGAGGAGGAGGAGGAGACTGGGGGGGAGGAGGAGGAGGAGGAGGAGGAGGAGGAGGAGGAGGAGGAGGAGGAGGAGGAGGAGGAGGAGCAGGGGGGGGGGGAGGGGGAGGAGGAGGAGGGGGAGGGGGAGGGGGAGGGGGTCTGGGGTCGTGGGTCCTGGTCCTGCCTCCCTCTCTTCTGACCCCTCCCCTGGTTGTCCGCCAGCTCCACCGCCGCTGCCCTCCTGCCCTCCTCCGCCCTCGTCTGCGCTGCTCCACCTCTCCTCGTCCTCCCCCTGCTCCTCCGTGAGCTCATCCTGCTTCTCATCGTCCCCCCCCTCCTCCATTCCGTTTCCTTCAAGTCCGCCGAGCCGGCGTGTGGGTTTCTGAGAGCGTGGACTTCAGCTCGCTCAAGCTTCGCTCTGCAAGGGGGGGGGGGGAGACGCCATTCCCGACGCCATTCCCGACGCGTGTAGTGCTCGGGGCCGGGGGGGCCCACGCCATTCCCGACGCCGTCCCGACGCTCTGACCATGGGGGGGAGGGGGCCGACGCCATTCTAGACGCCATTCCCGACGCATGTCGTGCTCGCAAGACGCCTCCAAGACGCCCCAATAAGTATCCAACCACCTGCGAAGACAGACCCACGAGGTCCAAGATGGCTCAAGAGGCTCCCAAGACGACCCCAAAACTACCCAAGAGGGCGCCAAGACGGCCCAAGAAGCGCCCAACCGGCCCAAGAGGGCTCCAAGACGGCCCCAGGAGAGGCCCAAGAGGGGGAGCCCGAACCGAAAATCCCAGCCTTTGCCCTCACGACGTTCTCAAGACGCTCCAAGATGCCCCCCAAAGGCCCCAACAGGCCCCCAAGAAGCCCCCAGGAGGCCCCAGAAGGCTCCTAAGAGGCCCGAAAGTGGCCCCAAAACGACCCTCAAGAGACTTCCCCAGGCCCCTTGCTCAATCCCCTGAGCCTCAGTCCTCAAGCCTGAGGATTCTTAATGGGCCCGGACCCCAAACTCTCAAATCTCTTGGGGTTCCCCGCGCGCCCTCTGGGGCCCCCAGAAAGTTCCCACATGACTTTTTCGAGCCCAAGAGAAGCCCAAGACGGGCAAACAGGACCCCAAGAGGCCCTCAAGACGGCCCAAGAAAGCCCCGAATCACCGAACGGTCGGCCTAAAACGCCCAACATGGCCCCATGGCCATTACCATGATAAACATCATCATGGTCATCATCATGGTCATCATCATCAGCAGCAGCAGCAGCATCATCAGCATCATCATCATCTTCTTCATCATCATCATCATCAGCAGCAGCATTGTCATCATCATTATCATCATCATTATCCGGAGCGCCCCGGATCGGCGGCACTGGCCAGAGGCCAGCACACTAACTCCTTCACGTCGCACCCCGAGGCCAGACGGAAAGGCGGACCGGGCGTTTCGCCTCAAACTTCCGTACCACTCACGATGCTGAAGCTTCAAGACTGGAGCCAGCTTCGCAAGACTTGCAAGGGGCTTCACGAATGGAGCGCGGGCCGTCTTCAAAATGTGGCTCTCGCCTGCGCGGCACGTGCACTCGTCGGAGAAATTTGCAAGAGCTTCACGGATGGAGGGCGGGACGTTCCCGAGATTCGGTTATCGCCTCAGCGCCGCGCGTGCTCGCCTTCAACACGTGCAAGAGTTTCGCGGCCTCCTGTGGTCAACGTACCAGAAGCCGCTGTCTGGAACGATTCAGGATTGTCAAGGCGCAGCAGTTGCGTTGATTCGCAGTGCTGAAGTCCCAGGAATGGTGTTTTGGCGCGCGATTCAGGATCGTCAAGATGCAACAGTCAAATTGATTCGTAGCGCTCCCAACGAGGCACATCCCTCAGTGGAAATGGATCCTTGTAGTGGCCTGCGAAGAGGGAGCTTGGAGGGAGGGTGTATTCCAGCATCGTTGCTGAGTCTTGAGTTTGCACTGGTCCTCCGCGCCCTCATCTTCGTCATCATAACCATCGTCACAGGAATCATCATCTCTCTCATCGTCAACTACCAACGTCATCATAAGCACCATCAGCATGATCAGTATCAACATCAGCATCATCATCACCAACATTACCAAATCATCAGCAGCATCTTCGTCGCCATCATCACCATCATCATCACTATCACTAACCTCGTCATCACCATCCTCGTCCTCGTCCTCCTTCTCATCAGCAGTATCAACACCACCGCACTATTCCTCATCATCGGCATACTCATCATCATCATCATCATCGTAATCACGAGCATCATCATCAGCATCATCAAATGCAACATCATCGTCCCCATCATCATAATTTTCATTCACCGTCACCAGTCATCACCCGTCGTCATCATCACCTCCACTTTCATCATCGTCATCATCAACATCGCCACCACCATTACCATCATCATCATCATCATCATCATCATCATCATCATCATCATCATCATCATCATCATCATCATCACCATAAACAACAACATCATCAGCAATATTATCAGAAACACAATCGTCACCGTCATCGGCATCTGGTTCCCCGTCATTATTCTCCCCCTCATCTTCTCTCTCTCCTCCCCCCACACCTCATCCTCATCGCTCCCTCCTCTTGCACGTGGCCGATGACCTGGCCCGAGCGTAAAACTCATCAGTCCTCCTCCTCCTCCTCCTCCTCCTCCTTCTCCTCCTCATTATCATTTACCTCTTCCTCCTCCTGCTCCTCTTCCTCCTGATCCTCCTATTCCTCATCCTCCTTCTGTTTCTGTCATTGCAGTCACAAGCGTCATCGCGGTCGTAGGCGTTGCTCCGCTCTGGGCCTTCTTCCCGCACGACATGACAACCGGCTTGGCCTGCCGGGGGGCTGCGCGCCGCCTGGTTCTCCGTCAGTCCGCCAGTCCGCCCGCCTGTCGTCAAGGCCCTGTGCCCCGCGAGGGAACGAGCGCCACTGCGGCGAGCGCAATCCAAACCACGGGGATGGACGTGTAGCGCCGCAGCGCTCAGTGTGTCTTCTCGGCGAGAGTTTGTTGAAAATGATGGATGGCGCTGTCTTTGTGGGTCATGTGCCCACTCCGTGTTGTAGCTTTGAACCCGTGTCTTCGAGTACCTACACGGGTCGTCACACCACATCTTCCAAGCTATCTGAGCCAGGGCGCTCAGATCATCCTAACTCCGGGACGCGTCGGCCGAGGCCGCCCTGTCCCTTGTCGGTGACCATGGCGAGGCCCGAGGGAAGGATGCCGAAACGCGTCCTTGGGCTCGGCAAGGCATGCGGCATTAGGGTGCAAGCCCGAAATTGTTGGCTGTCGCTCCGGGGGTGAGGGGGGGGGCCTGGGCTCGGGGAACTACGTCGCAGCACCGTTCAACGATGAGCTGTGCACCAGACGCCTCCCAGGGTGGGCCCTTTCCCGAAGCCGCTCTGCGGTGCGGATCTTAAGCGTGCGCTGTCTCCGTCTACGTCGCTGTCGTCGGCGTCGTGGTCGTTGTGCGTGGGGCTTGACTCGGGACTTGCTTCACTTGAGCAGTGACCACCGCCACCACCTTTATACTTCAACATTTTGCTTGCATCCTCCTCCTCCTCCTTTCGCCTCCCCCCTCGTCGTCCTCCATTTACTCCAGCTCCGCTCTCCTCCTCCTCTTCCTCTGCGTAATATTATTATTATTATTGTTCCACCTTTTCCACCTCCTCCTCCTCATCCCTCCTCCTCCCTCCCTCGTCCTCCTCCTCGTTCCTCCCTCCTCCCTCCTCCCTCCTTCCTCCTCCCTCCTCCCTAATCCCTCCCTGCCTCCTTCCCTCCCTCTCCTCCGCCTCTGCCTCCTCCTGCATTCCTTGTCCCGATACAAAATTCTCTCCGTCGCACCCCGGGTCCAGTTTTTAGGGCGGACTGGGCGTGTCGCTTCAGACTTCCTCACCATGGATGGCTCCGAAGCTTCAAAGCTGACAGCAGTTTCACAGATGGAGGGCGGGCCGTTTTCAAAGTGTGGCTCTCGACGTGGCGCCGCGCACATTCGTTCCAAAACTTCGCAAGAGTTGCACGGATTCAGAGCGTGTCGTTTTCGAAATGCGGCTCTCGCCTACGCTCCGCGCGCCGTCGTTGTTTTAAATGTTCGCAAGGGCTTCACGGGTTGAGGGCGGGTCGTTTTCAAAAGGTGGTTCTCGGAGGAGCGCCGCGCACATTCGCTTTGACGATTTGCAAGAGTTTCGCGGATTCAAGGCGGTGCCTTTTCCTCTCGCCATAGCGCCGTGCACATTCGAATATGACATGTGCAAGCACCAGATTTGATATGTTGGAGGGGTTCAGGAGCATGCGGGTGCAACAGTTACTTTAATTCGCGGTGTTGAGGTCCAAGGAACGGCGTTCTGGAACGATTCAGCATCGTCAAAGCGCAACAATCAGGTTGATCCGTGGCGTTGGAATCCCGACACACATGTTTTGGTATGCGTCAGGGTCTTCATACGGTTGTCTTCCAACGAAGCAGTTCCCTCAATAGAAATGAACCGTTGTAGGGGCCTCTGAAAAGGAGCTTGTAGGGAGGGTTGACTCCAACATCATTGATGACTCTTGGGTTTACACTGGTCCTCCTACTCCACCTCCTCCTCCTCCTCCTCCTCCCTCCTCCCTCCGTCCATCTCACTTTTTACGCCCTCTTCTTCCATCTCCTCCTCCCCCATTCCTCCTCACCCTCCTCCCTCGCGGGCGGGGCCGCCCCAGCACGCATGCTAGCGCGCTACTGGAGCCATCCTGCGTCGAGACGG
The DNA here is from genome assembly GCA_963575745.1 of Prorocentrum cordatum. Taxonomy (NCBI): domain Eukaryota; class Dinophyceae; order Prorocentrales; family Prorocentraceae; genus Prorocentrum; species Prorocentrum cordatum. The sequence goes on along the minus strand of CAUYUJ010017115.1, from coordinate 885,469 downwards.
GCAAGAGCACAAGCAGGAACAGGAAGGAGCGGGAGAGGGGGAGGAGGGGAAATGGGTGCGGACGGCGGGCCCCGACGGAGGCCCCGCAACTTCCGCTCCTCTTCTTCCCTCCCCCTGCATCCGCCCGACCCCCACTGCCTGCCCCATCCCCCCACTTACTCCGCAGTCTCCCCTCCACGTCCTCCCGTCGCTTCCCCCCCCCTCTCTCTCTCGCCGCCGCAGTCCTCCCTCCCTCCTTCCCCCTGCCGCCCTCCTCCCTCCCGTGGCGGGGTCGTGGGTTGTCTGAGCCCAGTCCGAGGAGGAGGTGGAGGAATAATGAGCAGAATAAGCATGAGCGTACTTAGACGACTAAACATAACGAGAAGGAGGACACAGCAGAGAGTGGGCGGGGATCGTCTCGGCCACGATCGCCCTCCTCCAACAAAACCCCCAGAAATGCCAGGGCAGGGCCTTGGACCTGCCTCCTCCTCCTCCTCCTCCTCCTCCTCCTCCTCCTCCTCCTCCTCGTGTTCCTCCTCCTCCGCCTCCTCCTTCTGCTCCTCCTTCTCTTCGTCCTGCGTTTCTCTCTCCGTCCTCCCCCCTCGCTGGGCCCTGGCCCGGACCGCCCCCCGCCGATCCCCCCCCCCCGGACGCGCGCGCCCTCACGCAGTAGACGCCGAACGTCCACTCGTCCCGATTGGCCCGGGACCTGGCCCCGCCCGCGGGCATCCTCCTCTCTGGCCCCGCTGGCCCCGCTCCCTACTCTGTGCTCCTCGGGCTCCGACTCGTCCTACTCCTGCTCGTCTTCGTGTCAATCGCCTGCCTCCTCCTCCACTCTGCCTCCCCCCTCTCCTCCCCACTCGTCCCCCTCCCCTCCAACTTGTTGTCCTCATCCCACTTCCCCTCCTCCTTTCCGTCTGGCTCCGACACATCCGAAGCCCGCACCGCTCAGTCCTCCGCCCCCTTTTCCTCCTCCTTGTCCTTGCTGGCGATCCATCCTCCTCTTCCTCCTCCTATTCCTCCTCCTCTTCCTCCTCCTCCTATCCTCTAGGCAGAGTGTCCAAGCGTTGTCGTCAACCGCCTCCGCGATGGCCACAATACCGCCAAGAGCATGCCATAATCCCCATGGCGCAGCCGCCTTCTGCTGCTCAGGCGCGCCCAGCACGAAGTTCGATCGCCATGCCGTTGCGGCGTGCAGCCACGTCCTATTCGTCAGCCCTCTGGGCCTCCACGATCTTCCCGGCCTCCTGCCTTCATGGCCTCCTCTGCCTGTCTGGCTTCTGGTCTCCTCCCTTCCTTCACCTCGACGGCCTCTTCGCCCTCCTCCCCCACCTCCTCTTCCTCTTCCTCTTCCTCCTCTTCCTCCTCCTCCTCCTCCTCCTCCTCCTCCTCCTCCTCCTCCTCCCTTCTCTCCCCCCCTCGCTCATCCGCCTCCTCCCACTTTCCCTCCCCTCCCTCCCTCCCTCCCTCCCTCAATAGTGCACGCCCCCGGCGAGTTCCGAGTTCCTTCATCCTTCCTTCCTTCTCCCTCATCCTCATCCTCATCCTCATCCTCATCCTCCTTATCACGATCCCCGCCAATAACACCATCGCAAACACAACACCCATCAGCATTAACACCATCATCACCAACGTCATCATCAGCATCACCGCAAGCATCATCATCAGCAACATCATCAGCAGCAGCATCAGCATCATCATCAGAAAACTCATCATCAGCATCCGCATCATCATTATCATCATCATCGTAATCACCATCATCATCATCATCATCATCATCATCATCATCATCATCATCATCATCATTATCAGCAGCATCATCATCAGCATGATCATCATGATCATAATCACCATCATGAACAGCATCATCATCAGCATCGGCATCGACATCATCATCAGCAGCATCATCATGAGCAACAGCATCATCAGCAGCATAATCATCATCATCATCATCATCAGAGTCATCATCATCAGCATCATCATAATCAGCGCCATCATCATGATCACAATCAGCATCATCACCAGCATCACCATCATCATCACTATCACCAGCATCATCATCATCACCACCAGCCGCATCACCATCATCCCCACCACCATCATCGTCAGCCGCAGCATCAGCATCATCAGTACCATCATCACCACAACCCCCATCATCAGCATCATCATCAGCATCGTCATCGGCATCGTCATCGTCATCGTCATCGTCATCATCATCATCATCATCACCGTCACCATCACCATCACCATCACCATCACCACCATCATCATCATCATCATCATCATCATCATCATCATCATCATCATCATCATCATCATCGCCACCATCATCATCAGCAGCAGCATAATCATGATCATCAGCGGCAGCATCATGACCCTCGTCCTCATATTAGTCAGCATCATCATCACCAGCATTACAACGATAACAATAAGAATCATCATCAGCAGCATCATCAGCAGCATCATCAGCCGCAGCAGCGTCGTCGACGTCGTCCCTCTCCCCCTCGCAGGGAAAGCCCATGGTGATTGAGGGAGGGAGGAGGGGTTGAGGAGGCATGGTGCGGGCCCGGCGTCTTCCAGCTACGCCTCGTTTGTCACAGACCTTGCGAGCGCACGGGCCCGTCGGGCGGCTTGGGGGCGCTGAGCGGAGGACGTCGTCCAGCTACGCAGGGGCACGGCACCTTTCGATGACCCCCAGAGCGTGCCAGCGCCAGCGTGCAGTCGGGGCCTTGACCTAAGGAGCCCAAAAAAAATAAGGAACGAGGCCTCTTTTTTCCATAAGTTAAACTTCGATTTCCGATCGAAAACATAAGGAAAACCTGAGGCAAGCTGCGAAACACTTAAGGAACGCGGAGCCCCTCCCCAACGAAAAGGGTTCCTTCTTCAGGGCCCCGACTGTAAGCTGGCCCACCGAAGCCCTCCAACACGACGAAGGTGCAACGGACCGCCGACACAGGCCGAACGGTGCAAGCACGCACTGGGCGCACACACGCCCTGAGAATCCTCGGGCCCCTGCCCCCGCTGCATCGGCGGGGCGTGCCGCACACGAGGGCAGCACGTCGCCGACCCTTCACCACCCGCCTCCCCCAAACACCCCCCCCCCGACGCGGACGCGGCGCCCACTCCTTCCGCGGGGCGGCCCCGCGAGGGGGGCTGGCCGGTGGCGCCTCGGCCTCGGCGCCGACGCAGAACTCGAGACCGCGCCGGGCCGCCGCCTCCTGGCCCCTCGTGGGGCGCCATCATGAAGATCAAGGCGGCGTTCGACGCCGCGGAGAAGGCTGGCAAGATTGACGCCCCCCAGCTGCAGGCAGTTCTCGAGTCAGTCCGTGCCCAGGGAGGCTCAGAGAAGACCCCAACGCAGATGGCCCAGTCGATGACGCGGAAGCTGGGCCAGAAACAGAAGGTGCTCGAGAACCACAAGGTCGCACTCGAGCAGCTGATCAACGAAGCGATGGAGGCAGAGCAGTTGTGCAAACTCAAGCAGGAGAAGGTGCAACAGAGAGAGAGGCAACGATCAAGCAGTGCCTAGACGAGATCGCAAAGATCGAAGCAGACCAGAAGCTGTGGCTCTTGAAGGCGAGGGGCGAGGAGGGTCCGAAGGCCCCACAGGTCCAGGCGTTCGAGCCGTTCAACGGGATAAAGTCTGCGTTGGAGTCCATGGGCCAGGCGGTTTCGGCGGATCCCCAGCTCGCCCTCGCCTTCACGGCGTTCGCGCAGGCACTGAAGCCGCACGCCCAGCCGCCAGACACGCCACAGGCGGCCCAATAGAGTACAGCAGCGAGTTCAGTGGTCGCCCCGGTTGAGCCAGGTGAGCCACAGATGGCACCAGGCGGAGGTGGAGCCTCGCGCCCTGCGGTGGTGGATGCGACTGGCGGTTCTGCGACTCCGCAGGCCGCGGGTGCCCCTGGAGGCCCAACTGGGCCAGACCCCACCCCGACAGCCGCAGCCGCCACCACGGGAAGCCGCCTGGAGCCGCCTGCGAACAGAGTGGGGGGGGGGCAGGCCGGAGGGGCGCAGAGTCGCTCACCTCACCGTAGCGGAGGCACCGCCCCCCCCCTCCCCCCCAACGTTAATAACCAGAGTTGCAGAAGCAAGTGCAGACCACTCACGTTCTGCACAGTGAATGGGTCCTGCTGGACCATGGTGTTTGACTTCTTGGCTGACTGCAATGCGTCTATTGCATTTGTCCAGGAACATAAACTCAACTCAACTTGGTAGGAACTTTTGAGGCCCGCCAGAAACTCAGTAAAAAAGGCTGGGCCTCTTTTTGGGAACCGTGCCTACTTGGGCCCGCTGGTTTCCCGAGCGGGGGTGTAGGCATCACAGCTAGGAAGCATCTAGATCTCTGGGTGGACCCCCGCAGCCTTGGCATTTTGACCCCAGAGAGGCTCCTGCGTGTGTACTGTAGAACGAAGGCCCATGGCCTAGTGAGTCTGTATTCGAACTACTGGGTATCTGGCACGGGACTGGGCCCTGCGAGAATCTGGCTCAACATGACCTTGGGGCAGCACATCCTGGAGACGGGGGTGCCGTTCGTGGCGGGGGGGGGGCTTCAACATCGAACCTGACATCTTAGAGAGCGCGTTGGCTCCAGGCAGATTCGGAGGGGTAATCTGCAGAGCAACGGTCCCATTTTTCTTGCGGAGACTGAATCTAGCGAAACTCTGGACTCGTCATGGCCAGAGGCTTTGAGCTTAAAGGCATGCCTTAAAACTCAATCTCCCCGAGGGTGGGGGGGGCGGGAGACCAAAAACAACTTGAGCGGAGAAAGGCAGCAGGGTGTTGGCGAGTGCACACCAGTGACAGGCAGCATATTCTATTTGCCCAACATCACACGTAGAGCAACGGTCCCATTTTTCTTGCGGAGACTGAATCTAGCGAAACTCTGGACTCGTCATGGCCAGAGGCTTTGAGCTTAAAGGCATGCTTAAAACTCAATCTCCCCGAGGGTTGGGGGGGCGGGAGACCAAAAACAACTTGAGCGGAGAAAGGCAGCAGGGTGTTGGCGAGTGCACACCAGTGACAGGCAGCATATTCTATTTGCCCAACATCACACGTATGGCCCCTCTGCTCAACCCGTTCTAAAACCTCCAGAGCAACGGTCCCATTTTTCTTGCGGAGACTGAATCTAGCGAAACTCTGGACTCGTCATGGCCAGAGGCTTTGAGCTTAAAGGCATGCCTTAAAACTCAATCTCCCAAATCATCCCGAAGCTATCCAGGTAGGATGTTCGCTAGGGTGGGGAGAGAAAGGGTGGGAGTGACAAGCTCGCTTTTCAACAGTACTAGCTAAAAGGGTAGAGACCATTGCTCGTGCCAGACCAGGAGGGTACTCAGAAGCAATGCGGGTACGGCGGAGGCCGCCTGGCCCCCCGCCGCTGAGTTGCCAATGGGGTTTCCCAGTCTTAGAACATATACAGCCTTTTGGTCGGCATCGACGGGTGAGCTTAATTATATCTTCGTGATTCACGTGTGCACAGAGGAGCCGTGTGGGCTTCTTCCATCTTGCTCCATACTGACACTGGTCCAGTTCAGCCAGATAGACATGTCTATGGTGCGATAAGTCGCACACCTCAGCAGTATGCCACAGCCGGCTCGTCAAGGGATGTTCGAGGATTACGGGAACTCCCAGCTTCAAAAAGAATCTGAAGAGGGAAAGCGCAACCCGAGCGAGGCGGTTGCCTAATTCCACTGCTTCGGCATCGGCAGGCGTCAGCTCGGAGGCAGGGAAGCCCCATGGCTTCTCGCGGCTGCGCACCGGCCTCGACCTGTCGTGCGCGAGGGAAAAAGTCTGGCATGGGGGGGCCATTGCCGCGGCCACCAGCCGGCCAGCTCGAGCGTCAGATTTGATCGCCCGCAGCACGGCCGGCGACAACAAATCCTGCCACTCTGCATCATAGATGACGTCCCAGCTTCTCGCACGGAAGCCCTCGGCCTCGGCCGCCCGAGACACAGCTCGGCAGCCTGCGAAAAGATCGCCGAGGTACTGGCCCTTGCCGAGGCGCGAGCGGCGAAGGCGGCCACGGGAGCGGCCTCCTCGGTAGCCCAGGTGTAGCTGGCTCACTTGCGCCACCTCTGCACGTTGTGGGGACGGTCCGTCAGGATGAGCGCCAGCTGCCTCTCTGCCTCCTCGCACGTCGCGCGCAGCCGGGGGTCGAGCTTTGCATAGTCGCTGCCGAGCCTGCTGCTGTGCTCGTAGCGGTGCATTGACTTCGCCTGCGTCCACTCCCCGCGTCGCTGAGCCGAGGTCAGACTGCGCCAGCCCTTCGCCAGGTCGATGCTGGCGCCCGAGTGCCTCATCTGGTACAATGTCACTGGGGCCACCCCGAGGTCCTCTGCCGCCTCCTTGAGCAGCGTCGCTGCCTCGGGGTAGCTGAAGTTCCACAGCGGCTCCTTCGACGTCGTCGAGGCCAGCCGCCCGAACACCTCGTCTAAGCCCTGGAGGTACGGCGAGTCCAGGGGGCAGCCCTCGTCGAAGTGCCCACGCTTGCTCGGCCTTTTCCGCTCCAGCGGGTGGGTCAACAGAGCCCAGTGCCGGCTGACACCAGGGGACGGAGGCACAAGGTCGCATCGCCGGGCGGCCAGCAAAGTCGAGGGCCGACCATAGATCGATACGCCTATCATCAAGAAGATGCCCAGGCGTAGGTGTCCTCGCTGCGCCAGCCTCCAGGCCAGCCCGCACCAGACTGGAAGGGCAAGGGCCTTCCGCCGCCTGCCCGGAGTCAGCCTGCGCCAGGCCTTCAGCGCCCGCCAGGTCCGCGGCAGCTTGCGACCTCCCACGCGCCCGAAGTCCGGGTTCGCGCTGACCCAGGCCGCGACCGTCTGGTCTCCGTAGTTGCTCTGCTCGCCCTGCAAGTATTTCTCGGTCATGTAATTGCACATGAGCTCGTCGATCTCCGTGTCCGGCTTCGCCAGGATCTCCCTCCGGCTCAGGCCGGCACGAGAGTAGAAACGATCGAGATATCGCTGGTACCTCACCTGCGTCGCCTGGGTCACCGCCAAGGTCTCCAGGAGGCTCACGCCCTCGCCCTGCGCCGCCAGGATAGCATCGGCGTACAGCTTCGCCCGCCGGTGCGCCCTCCGCGCGCGCAGCTGCCGCATTCGGGCCCGAGTCCGCCCCAGCTGCTCCACCACCGAGTCGGAGCCGCTGGAGCTGCTGTCGCCCTCGGCGTCCTCCCCGGCGTCTCCAGCGAGGTCCAGCCCGTTCGCGTCCCTCTCGTCGAGGGCCGAGAGATGCCGTCCAGCCTGGCTGGCCCTCTTCCTTGAAGGCAAGAAGGGGGCCGGCGCCAGCACCCGCGTCCGGCCCAGCGCCCCGGGGCTGGCGATCGCCCTCGCACCGCTCGGGTCCGAGCGCGAGCCCGCCTGCGCTGCCGCGCCTGCCAGCGCACGAGTCCGTGCGGCCGGCCGCCGAGCGCCTGCCCGCTGGGGGGGCGTCCGCGCCTGCGGCACCAGCTCGGCCAGCACCCGAGCCCTCTCGGGGGCCATGGCCTGCCGTCTCTGGCAAGTCGGGCGCCTCGGGAATCTCAGCCAAGAAAGAATGGTGTGGGCCAAAACGGCTACGGAGAGGATCCCGCGTATTGTCTTTCACAGGGACGGCTCTTGGAGGACGGGTGAGCAGATTCAGATCGGCCTGGAACTTCTCATCCAAGAGGGATGTGAGAATATTACTGTCACTCTCAGAAAAAACCCTGCTGCCTTCATCGCTTTCATTAAACTCCGAGGGGATCCATCGAATAGCGGGCGTAAGCCCCAACGCAATCGCATAGGCGTAGAATCGACGGATCTGAACCAGCAAGCTGAAGCGGGACGAACGAGCCCTGGAAAAGGATAGCACCACAGACATATTGTCGGACAGAAAGAGCTGTCGCACACAGACCCCGTGCGCGGTCTTTGCCAGCCGCTGGATCGATTTTACGAGGGCCCTGGCTTCAAGGATCAGGATGTCCTCAGCAAAACGCCAGACCCCGGACCGGACGGTCTCCCAGGCCCCCTTTCGGAGCCACTGCCAGGGCACTTCAGCGAACCCGGGGTCGAGCTCCCACGAGGACAGGGGGTCAGACGCAAGAGAGTCAGGATTCTTCATGCCCTCAAAACTGCACAGGGCGCCCGAGCTGTCCCGAGCAAGGTTGGCGGCAGCGAGCGCGCTCTCTCGCGCCGGTCTGCCCAGCGCCGAACGAAAACGGGCTCGCTCAGGCAGCCGGCCAACCTGCTCCACCACGTGCTGCGGCCAGAACGACTGCGCCATCCCCCAGCCGCTCTCGCTCGCGTCGGTCTGGAGTACGCAGCAGTTCCATGGCCGCCACCAGTCCTGAACCATCAGGGTGAGCAGCCCGCGGAACATCCTGATCTCCTTCACGACTTCTGCCCACAGCCGGGCGGGCTCCAGGTAGTGCCGCTGGATGAAGCGGTACGAGGCGTGCCAGCAACTCAGAGACCCTCGGAGGGCCAGCCCGCAGAAGGTGCAGTGGCCCAGCACCACCTCCAAGGCGCGCCCTGTCGCTCGGCCGCGGGCTAGCAGGCCCCCCAGTCCCAGGTACACCTTCCAGAACCGTCCGTCGCTCACGCCCGACCTCATCAGCTCGAGGTCAAGCTTGGTCCCGAGCGCCTCGCACGCGCCCGAGCCCACCGAGCTCTTGTGCAAGTCAAGGCCGACCCCCTCGAAGAGACCAGTCCAGCTCTCGAGGGCGCTCTTGGCGAGGCCCTCCGAGGGGGCGAGCACCCCCATGTTGTCGACGTACACGTAGGCACCCCCGTGCAGCCCGGGCTCAACCTCCACGACGAGCGGCGGTCCGCGATCACTCATCAGGACCCGCTCCGAGACTGCCATGTCTCCCCCTGGCCACGGATCAGACCGGACGACCCTCTCCTCGTTCGCGTCTTGGGCGAGGAAAAGGGACCAAGAGAATCCCATGGGGAGAGCCCCGATGCAGGGGAAGACGAGGGTGTCGCAGCCCAGCCTCGTCCCCTCCAGCTCGTGCCCCTCCAGGCCCAGCACGTGAGCCGGGGCGGCGGGCAGCGAGAAGAACTTCGCCAGGCTCACCGGGATGCGCATCCTGTAGAAGCAGTCCTTGACGTCCGTCATGCCCAAGAAGAGCTTGAAGCCGTTCAGCAGCTCCTCTCCCCGCGCCGAGCCGAAGGCGACGCCCTCTGGGAGCTTCACCTCCACCCTGCCGAACCCCTCGCACGACAGGAGCTGGACACTGGGGGGCACGCCGAACCAAGCGTTCGCCCGGCGCGCATCCACGATCATGCGCATCTTGTCGCTGTCGGCCTTCTTCACGAAGAACAGGCCAGCCTGCTCTGCGGGAGACAAGGTGGCGAGCAAGAGCCCGCGGGACGAGAGATCCTTCAAAAAGTTGTGGTACATCTTCTTGTTCCGCTTCAGCAGCGGGTCAAAATAAGGAGTCGGCAAGCTGTCAAAATCGATCTCCTCGATCGGCCGCCTCATACGCTTTTGATTCTCCTTCAGGTAGGTGCGGCCGGCCTCGCCCACGATATCGTCCACCTGGAGGCAGCCGACAACCGAAGGGGGCAAGGACACGCGCTCGCGGACGAAGGAGGCCAGGTTCCTCGGGGAGCCCGACGTGTCGTAGATCGAGCACCCCTTGAGCAACGCACTGAGCGATGCCTCTTGGGACGGACAGGGGCTGGGAGCTGCGGCTTGGCGCCGAAGAGCTTCGCTGGCCACCCACTGCACGATCCCAGCATGCTTGCCCCCCATGGTGTCCAGGGAGCGCGGCGGGCCCACGTCGTCAGGCTCCCATCCAGCAAGCCAGTTGAGAGAGTCGATCGCGCCGTTCACCAATTCGTGCTCGCGCCGCCGCCGAGCGCCAGCAATCCGGGCGCGGCTGCCGCCCCTGCTGGCGGGCGGCCTGGCCAGGCGAGGGAGGGGGAAGAGGTCCCTATCCCCGCTCGCCAGGGCCAGCGGCGCTCGCCGGGCCGATGTGTTAGCCCAGCCGGCAGGGGCCCACTCCGCCGGCTGAGACTGGTCCGTCATGCCTGCACGGGCGGCGCGAGGGCTCGCGCCCGGGTCTTGTTACCCCGGCCGCCCCCGCCGCCGCCCTTGCCACCCTTGGCCGAGTCATCGGCCCCCTCGCGCGGCGGAACCCGCGCGCCAGCCGACCCAGCAGCAACCGCCTCGGCCTTCCTGTCGCCCTGCATCAGCTCGTACTCCTCCTTGGCGCGCCTCGACACGTGAGACCGCAAGCCAGGAGCCATCAACTGGTCCACGTCGGTCAGCGGCGAGAGGTACTTCGCGTTCGAGTACGAGGCCGGCCCGCTCTTGTGCGCGTCCACCAGCAGGTTCAGCCGGAGGGCGGCCACTTCCAAGCAGGCCAGTCCTCCGAGATTGATCTGGTCAAACTCGCCTGCTTCCTCCAGGATGTCGCACAACACTCGGAGTTCGTGCGCAACTCGATCCGTAGAAGCTATCCCCTTTTCCCTGAGAAAGCGCTCCAGCCATGCGCGCGGGGACCCACTCAAGTTCACCATCATCTTGCACGTGTGGAGGCAGGTGCGGTCGGCGGGCAGCCTGTGATGGTCCCACTTCACATCCGAGCTCTCAGCCACCGCCCGCTTGAACTCCTTCCTGCGTTCGCCCTGCTCGTCCCAGTCGACCCACAGCGTGCGCGCGTCGCCGCTGGCGTCGTCCTTCCCTGCGGCCGACTCGGCGGGCTCCTCCGCGGTCAGCCCCAGCTTCTCGCCTAGGCGGTCGCCTCCAGACGAGCGAGCCTCGCGCAGCGGAGGGGTCTCAGTCCCGCCGACCGGCTCGGCGGCGCCCATGGCGTCGGGCTCCGCGCCGAGGTCGAGCAGCAGCTCCTTCGTCCTCTTGGCAGCCCACTCGACGATCTGGCCCTCGTCCACCTGCTCGAGCCTCGCCCAGCGGCCGCAGCTCGGGAGCAGGCTGAGGGCCCGGCTCCCGTCGCGCAGCGCCCCCACCGGGAGCGGATCCACCACGGTCCCGATGGGCATGCCAGGGAGCGGCTCCGTCAGCACCCACGGGCGCGGGGCCACCAGCCACGGGAAGTAGTCGTAGCCGGGGCGCACCGCCCCGTCGGCCAGCACCACTCTCGTCGGCCCCTCCGCCTCGGCCTGCCCACGCCTGAGCATAGTGGCCCGACACTCCGCCGCCAGCTCCACAACCTCGTCCAGGCTGGGCCGCGCACGGAACCGATAGAGGCGGCGGCCGTCGGGCGGGTTCCCCGTCGCCTGGTCCAGCAGCGACCCGCCCGACGGCCCAGTCGCTGCATTCCTCCCGCTCAGGTCCTCCTCCCAGACGTCGCCGTCCGCGGAGAGCACCCAGTAGGCGTGTCGCCCTCGGACTCGTCGCCTCTGGTCCATGCGGCGGCAGGGCCACAGCACGACCCTCGTGTGGTCCATGGTCTCCCCGGCGTAGGAGACCCGGACCAGCGTGCCGACCGCCAAGTCAGCGCACCACTCCCCCTCCGCGGCGAGCGGGGGCAGGGGACGGTGCGCGATCATCATCTATCTCGGCGTCAGCAGCACGCCCGCGGCGCGGGGCGGCGCGGCCGAGCCCCAGCCCAGCCGCGATCCCAGCGAGAGTCCCCCAGCACGCCGAGGGTGAGTCGAACTCGCCGGCTCCCACGATTCCCCCTGCAGACGGGCAGGAGAGGTTGACCCGCGGCGCCGGGCACACTGGAGGAGGGCAGGGCGGCGGCGCGCACGTCAGCGCCGGGCAGACCTGCGGCGGGCAGGTCAGGTTCGCCAGCGGGCACGCCAGCGACACTGCCGGGCACGGCGGCACCCCCGAGATGATCGACTGCCGCAGCGCCAGCAGTTCCAGAGCACGTATCCCAGCGGTCTGGAGGTGACTGATGAGGGCCGCCGGGGGGCCCATCAGGCCTGCTTGAGACCAAAAACAACTTGAGCGGAGAAAGGCAGCAGGGTGTTGGCGAGTGCACACCAGTGACAGGCAGCATATTCTATTTGCCCAACATCACACGTATGGCCCCTCTGCTCAACCCGTTCTAAAACCTCCAGGCCTGACGCGCCGAAACCAGTTCAAGGAGACCACTCTCCCATTATCGAATTTTACATAGTGAGCAGAGTACTGGCGCATGGTGCTCAGCCATGTCGAGTGGATCTCGCAGCACACGCGCCTCCGCATCGGAAAGTCTACCTAGACATTGTCGAGGACACTCAGGGGCTCAAAGTGTTAAAGTTATGTAAGTACAGAAAGTTAGGGGTCCTCCAACCTGTGGGGCCAAACCCTGAACCCCCAGACTATCAGGACCTCTTAGAGTCCCTACCAGGGCCCTTGGAGGAATACCGAGCTGAACCAGGATTGCTTCACCCTGTCCCCGCCGAACGAGCTGAAGAGTTTCAACAGCTCCAAGACAGAGTGTTTGCAGATTGGGTCAGTCGTGCCTGGGGGGAGCTGTAGGGCATTATCCAAGCAGACGGCCTCGACAAGCGCCAGACGGGGGGCGCGCCTTATAAGTTTACCCAGGTTTCACGGGCCACGCTTCTCATAACTCGCAGCAGTCCGTTCAAATCGGTTTCAAAGGCGATTGGCTGGGTCGCTCGAAGGTTGCAGGAGTTCAGTAGTTTGGTAAAGAACGGCGTATCCCCCGCAAGTTCACATTACTTCACTCGCCTGCTCAGAGATCCAGCGAGCGGACTCCTTCCTTCTCGGCGCCACTGGCCTGAAGGTGATTTTTTTCGGGACGTACATTTTGAAATATTTCGGCAAATGAATCCTGAAGACAAAGCGCCGCCCCTGGACCACGGTTTTGGAGGAGCTAGCGGCGTGGATTCAGTTTGCGAAATTGCTGGGACATTTAGCTTTCAAGACGTAAAAAACCATCAAGAACGCTTCCTGGACGACCTGGTGCTCGGAGGCTCTGGAGGGGTGGGGGGGGGGGGCATGCGCGCACCAAGCTGACCACCAATTTCAGGGAGGAGATCCTCAAACCAGCTGAAGGGGGAGACACAAGCTCATTCAGTGCCAGGTTTCAAGCGCAACAAGATATCTGGAGCACGGCATGGAGGGCGACACCTGTGCAGCCGACCAGGCAGTTTTTGCAGCTCCCGCCAGCTGCGCTGGCGCCAACTGCTCAAGGGAATCTCTAGTGGAATCAAGAAGCATGCGATCGCCACAGACGGGAGCCACCCCAAGCATTTCAGCCTCCTGTGCCCCAAGGCGCTCCAAGCCATGTCCAGCCCCCTCTCCATGCGGGTGGCCCTGGGTAGAGGACGTCTCAGTTGAGAATACTCCTGGTCAAGTTGTTTGAGAAGCCTGTGTCGGGGAGGAGACCGATCGGTTTCCTCCACGGTTACTCCAGGATGTTCTCCAAGGTCCAGGGCAGCGGTTGCAAGGTCTGGGAGAGCTCCGCCAGGCACCTCAAGGCTTTCAACGTGGCCCCTGGGGGATCCACCACCGACGGGGTTTGGAGGCAAGCTGTTGGGACTGCCCATGCTGATGACACAGGCGAGGCAATCAGTACCCTGTTGTGCGATTTGAAGCAGTGCCACGAGCGCGCGAGCCACGGGCAGCTCTGGGACGAGTGCAGTGCATGTTCTTTCCCACTCCACAGCCTCAGCTTGGCGCTGGACAGCTACACGTGGCCGAGAGTACCCACGATGGAGAGAGCTTGATCCCCCGAGCTTTACCCGATGAGGGGCATTGTTGCGGGGTCCAGCACGGTAGCTTTTGATATGCAAAGTTGCATGGCTCCAACGGTGGAAGGGATGAAAAATATTCCAGGGACCAGTTTTACCAGTCACGTAGATGACTTGGAGTTTGGCTCGCACCATGTGGTGCCAGGGGAGTGCCTCTACCTGCGGGGCACAGTCGCCAACAACCTGATCGAGGCGCGCTCCTGCAGGCTAGCTTTGCCGATCGCCCGCAAGAAGGGCTGTTCCACCACGAACTCGCAGCACGTCATGGAGTTGGCACCAGAGGCTCTTGGAATGTACGGGTTCACGTTGGCTGGGGAGGTGGCCAACTTGGGGGTGGATTTCTCCGTGGCCCCCCTCACGCAGCGCAAGAAGAAGGACCCCGAGAAGCCCAAGCAGTCCCCAAAGGGCCAGCCAGGCCCAGGCAAGTTAGCGAAACGTAAGGCCCGTTGGGCCGCATGTCTCCGACGCATGCCCAAAATCAAAGGGACGAAGGGAGAAGCTGGTGCCAAAGCTGAGCTCTTCTTCCTGGGCCAGAAAGCCTAGCGTTACCTACGGTAGCGACGTTGCGGCCAAAGCCGTTATCAGACTGAGGGTCGCGGGGGCGAAGGCTCTGGGCATTTGGAGCCCCACCAGCCCTCTGAAGGGCCCCATTGCCCGCGCTGCTGACGCGCGCTGTTAGGTGCGCGCGGGAATGGTGGGAGTCTTGTGATGCTGATACTCGGGCCGCAGGCGGCCTCGCGGCGGGGCAGCCCTCGAAGGCCTGCCGCGCGCGCTCGCAGAAGCCTGCGGACATGCCCGTCTCACGGGTATGGATGAGGCGCGGGGCGCACCCCATCCTAGATGCGCTGTTTTGGGGGAGTCGAAGCAGGATGGAAGTTTCACAGGGGCAGCTCCCTTCACTTCTAGAGAAGGGCATGAGGTTCGGCTTGCCGGCTCTCCACCAGCTCTAGCGCGGAAGATTGTCAAGCGGGGCATCCAGGCCAAGTATCTTGAATATTCGATTTCCAGATTGTTGGCGAAGGAGAATCACCCCAGGGCCCTTGACATCAAGAAAAAGGGGCTCTGGACTGAGCCCATTCAGCTGTTGATGAAAGCAAAGGACCTGACGGACCCGGGGAAGGGGATCCCAAGGCAGTCTCTCTTCACAAGTGGGGGTTCCAAGTCTCGCCGAAGCGCCGCTTCTGCCCCAACCTGGACACGGTGTGGCACCGAGTCTGGACATGTCCGCATGGAGCAGCTGAGCGTGCCACGATTGACCCGTCTGTCGTTGCAGAGGCTAGTCTAGCAGGCGAGGACGATCCTTTTTATAACTCGCTTTGGCTACCAACACCCGACATCGAGGTGCGAGGGCCAACGCATGATGAAGTCCTCTATTTCGACACGAATGGAGGGATCAACCCATTCGAGTTTCAGGAAGGTGCGGTTGTGTTTGGAAATGGGTCGGTGGTCGAGCGAAAGTGCGAGATCTTGGCGAGAGGAGGCTGGGCAGCTATCGAGACAACTCACGAAGGAAATCTGATCATAGGTATGCGTGGAAGTATCCCTGCCAGCCTGCCACAGATTGCCGTCCTCACCGAGCACCACGCCTTAATGCACATGGTCGGCCACATCTAGCCGAAGTCTGTAGGCCAAGGTTTTTTTATCTGGATTGTGCTGCCGTTGTTTGGGGTACCTTGGACGTGACCAAAGGTACCCAAAAGAAGACGGCCCAGGCTGGCCACTGGAGGTGTATCAAAAACGCGGGAGCTTGTTCTTGGTCTACTCACAAAGTGAAAGCACATCTTGATGAATCAGATCGTATGCAAGCCCCCTGGAAAACTGGGGGGAATACCTGGGCGGACGTTTTTGCCAAGCAAGCTGCGGGGGAGTGTTCCTCTCATGTAGAGGTGGCCAGGGTCTCCAGGGACCGAGAAGGTTTCTCTGCGACGGCCAGAGCCATGTGATAACTGTGCTGCAAGCCTGGCCGCGTGCCAGGGATCTGTTCGGCGATTTAAGCAGGGCCAGGATTTTTATCGTTAAAGGCTTAACGACTTCTGCCGTCCTTCGACTCGCGCTGGAGCGGCCGCGAAGTGCTCGAACTTTCCCTGGAGATCTCTGGATTTACCTGGATTTACCCAGATTTATCTAGATTTACCTGGATTTACCTCGATTTATCTGCATTTACCTGGGTTTATCTGGCTCGACTCTCACAAGTCGATTGGCGAAAAGTCGACAAGCCCTAAGGGATTTTAGGCAAATCAAGAGCTGTCTCGTGGCCCACGATGTGAGGCGGGTCAACAAGAGATGGCAATGCATCAAGTGTTTCCGCTCATTCAAGAGTGGGCGAAGGGCAGGCCTCACTGAATGCGGGCCCATCCCTCCCTCGCTCCTTGCCTTCTTGGCCCCTCCTGTCCCTCCTCCTGCCCACCAGCTGAGAATCGCCCGTGTGTTTCATACAGGGTTGGGGTGCGTGTTCTGCCGCCGTTGCGGCTCGTATATCACGGGGCGTCAGGCAAAAGACCTCGTCGGCGGATGCACCAACCCCAAGCCCAGACAAGTGGCGATGCTGCTCAAAGGACAGCTTCCCAGGCCCCGCGGCCACACTGGTCGCTTCTCGAGGGCTTGGGCGCCAGGAGACCTTGCGGCCGATTGGGGATCTCTCCTCGATGGCTCGAATCCTTTGTTTTGCTCAGCTTCGCAGCTGACTTTGCTCCCCGCGCGAGGATATCGCGAGCACCCTGCATGCTCATGGAGTTCGTTGGGAGACCTCTCACGGGCCAAAGAAAGTGGGGCCGCCGTGCGGGACGGGTGGCCCCCCACGTCGCGGACCTTCCACGACGTGGACCCCGCGCGGTCTGCCCGGGATCTGCTCACCCGGGTCAATCCGGGGCCGGATCAGTCCAGGCCCTGCAGGGTCCTGCAAGGTCCTGCAGTTGGGCATGGCTCAATGGGGGCGTCGTTAATGGGGGGTCAGAAACGGTCCCCGTTCGTGCCCCTTTCGGGCCCCTCCAGAGCCCCAGGGGGCTCGTTTAGGTACTATTTGGGTACCTTTTCGGACCACCCTCGCCACCCCCCTATTTATGATCCCCCCATTACGTGACGCCCAAGCAGGATGCTGCACCCAAGCCCGGGTCGGTGTGCCATTGGCTCTGCGGGATCCTGCAAGACCCCGCGCTCTGACCGAACCCCGTTTGCATCGACCCCCGTCTCCTTCGCCTCGAGTCTGGGCCCCTTCCTGCGGACCGAGTCGACCCCCCGAGCGGCACTTCGCGCATCGCACCCGCGATGCGCGACGTGCGATAAGCGTCGCGCCCCCGCGCTCTCGCGCCACCCCACTGGAGAAGAGCAGCCGCTTTGGCCCAGACCGCAACGCGCGAAGCGCGGTCGTCTTCGCGCCCGAAGGGGGGACCTGGCATCCTGAATCGTTGTTGGCGCTCCCTGGGCCTGGTGAGGGCCCCTGGAAGAAAGAAGACGAAACACCATAAACTCAAACTTTTGGCGCTCCGCTCGGAGCGCCAAAAGTTTTTTGTGTGGCGCTGCTTCTCCTTCAAAGGAAGCGCCCCCAAACGAACAAAAACACGTCCGCTGTGCTTGATGCATGACGCAAGGTGGTCTGGGCCATCCGCGCCTCAAGAATCCCCCTAAATGGGGGGCCGAGAAGATGGGATCGGAAGATCGTGCCGCATCGCCGATGCATCCTCGATGCATCACCGATGCATCACCGATGTATCGGCGATGCGTCGGCGATGCCCTGGCGATGTCGGCTATGTACCGGCGACGTCGGCGTGGAATAAGTCGGGCTTCACATCAAGCCGATGCATCAGCGATGCGGCGCGACCCTCCGACCCCATCAACTGTGACCCCGCTTGGGATGCCCGAAGAGACCCGGAAAGGGCCCCTAGAAGGCAAAAGCAACGACAAACCTCCCGTCGTGATTTTGTTCGCGACGCGAGAGGGTCTGGGAATGGAGAACCGTGCGGGCCCCGTTCTAGAAGAAGAGCACACCGCAGACAGATCTGCACTGCGTCGAACGCAACGGCCGCGTCGTCCACAGACGCATCCGCCCTCAGGGGAGGCAACAGCAGGGGGAGGAGGAGGAGGAGGAGGAGGAGGAGGAGAAGGGAGGAGGAGGAGAGGAGGAGGCGGAAGGAGGAGGAGGAGGAGGAGGGAAGAGCACCGCTCAACGATGCGCCGTCGACCGAACCTGCAGGGCGGGCCCTCTCCATGGTCGGCGGCCAGCCCCATCGGGAAGAGAGGAGGGAGGAGGAGGAGGAGGAGGAGGAAAAGGAGGAGGAGGAGGAGGAGGAGGCTGAGGAGAAGGAGAAGGAGGAGGAGGAGGAGGAGGAGGAGGAGGGGGGCGGGACTTCTCAGAAGGCTCGGGAAACTCCCCAGCCTTCTCAAAAGTGTTCCAAGCCTTCCCCAAAAACACACAGAAAGCGTCCCAGAAGGCCAGCGGGCTGATGAGAAGCTCCGCCGCCCTCTGAGAAACCCTCCTCCTTCTCGCTTCCCCCCCCCCGTATCGCTCGAATTGGAGGGGGTCCCTTCTGCCCCGATCTTCTCCACGGGCCATTCTCCGTTGGCCTCCCCGGAGCTCTGCGTCGCGCGCAAAGCTCCAGGGAGGAGGAGGAAGAGGAAGAGGAGGAGGGGGAGGAGGAGGAGGAGGAGAAAGAGGAGGAAGACCAATGCAAACCCAAACATCATCAACGATGCTGGAATAAACCCTCCCTCCAAGTTCCCTCTTCATAGGCCCCATACGACGGTTCATGTCCATTGAGGGTACTGCCTCGTTGGAAGACATCCGCTTCAAAACCCTAAAGCATGCCAAAACATTGTTCTCGGGATTCCAACGTCACGGACCAACCTGATTGTTGCATCTTGACGATCATGAATCGTGCCAGAAAGCATTCCGGGGACTTCAACGCAGAGAATCAACCTAACAATTACACCCGCACGATCCTGAACCCGTCCAAAACACCATGATGGGAATCCGTAGAACTCTTGCAACTATTGTAAACGAATGTGCGCGGCGCTGAGGCGAGAGCCACATGTAAAAAAAGAGACGCCTTCAATCCGCGAAGCTCTTGCAACTGTTTAAGAACGAATGTGCGCCGCGCTAAGGCGAGAACCACATGTTGAAAACCACCCGCCCTCAACCCGTGAACATGTTGCAACTGCTTAAAACGAATGTGCGCCGCGCGAACGCGAGAGCCACGTTTTGAAAACGGCCCGTCCTCACTATATGAAACTCTTGTAAACGTTTGAAACGAATGGGCGCCGCGCGAACGCGAGAGCCACACTTTGAAAACCTCCCGCCCTCCCCCTGTGAAGCTGTTGCCAATGTCGACGCTTCAGCAGCACACTTGGCGAGGAAGTCTCCGGCGAAACGCCCGGCCCGCCCTCAAAACTGGCCTCGGGGTGCGACAGGGAGAAATTATTCATAAGGAAATGGAGGAGGAGGAGGAGGAGGAGGAGGAGGAGGAGGAGGAGGAGGAGGAGTAAGAGGAGGAGAAGGAGGAGCAGGAGGAGCAGGAGGAGGAGGACCTCCCCGTCGGTCTCGTCCCGTCGTCGTTGTCGCCTCGTCCTCAAGCGGTCCCTCCCCGTCGGTCTCCGTCCCGCCGTCGCCCCGTCGTCGGCACCTTGTCGCCCTTCGTCGTGCGGCCTCCGTGGGCGCTCGCCTGGGGCGCGTGCTCGTGGCCTTCCTGCGGCAACTCACACAATAGGGGCTCGACTGAAGCTTAAGTCGGGCCTGTTCTCCTACAGGGGGATTTTGAATGAAAAATGACAATAGCAACAAAAAATGGTCAACAGAAATACTTAAACCATCGTCCCCATAATATAATGTTTGGCTATGTTTGAATATCCCCCCTTTAAAGGGACAGGCCCCATATAAGGCTCGACCACAAGAAACCTTCCACAAGAAACCCAACCCTGAAACTCCAAGACGTCCATGGATGTCTTGGGAACGTCATGCTTTCCATCGCAAACTCATCGCAACCCGAGAAGCCCAGGGCACCCTGGAGGCAAGCAGGGTATTTCTTGGCATGGGCCTCCACTGTACCATCCTGTTGGCTGTCGCGAATCGGCTCTGGCCGGCGCGATCCGACGCGAATCGACGCCAGCCAACGCTAAATCGATGTGGTCGGCGCCGCGTCGTCGCCGCCTCACCGATTACCAGCCGCCAGCGCACGCTCATCCGCCCTGACGATGGAATTACAGTCGGGGCGCTGACCTAAGGAACCCTAAATAAGGAACGAGGCCACTTTTTTCCACAAGTTAAACTTCGATTTCCTATCGAAGACATAAGGAAAGCCTGAGGCAAGCTGTGAAACACTTAAGGGACGCGGAGCCCCTCGCCAACGAAAAGGGTTCCTTCTTCAGGGCCCCGACTGTACGAGAGCATACAAGGTTTCCATGATCTGCCTTCCGAAGGGCCACACTCTTCTGCGAGACAGGCCGCCAGCGTGCGCGAGAGGACCAGGACGGCGGTGCGAAACAAAGACTGCACTGCAACCATTTCTGTCGACAGGCTTACCTGGCCGCCGCAGCGGAGCCGCGAGGGCAAGCCAGGGTCCGGGCAAGAGCGCCGGGCCGACACGCCTTCTCGCGGCAGGACATCAAACGAGGGCAACCTGTGCAGGCCTCTAAATCTCTAAAGAAGGCCAGGCGCTCGTGCTCCAGCGACAGCCTGGAGTCCCGCCACCTCTGCTCTATGCGAACATCACCACTGGGGCGTGTGACGCGGAGAGCTTCGCACTCCCAGAACGTCGGGGGTCTGCTAACCCGGGTCAATCCAAACCCGGGTCAGCAGGAAACCAAAAAACTGCAATGCAGAAAAAAAAGAAGCTGCAACGCAGGGCTTCGCAAACCCGGGTCAGCCAATAGGCGCGGCCGCCTCGCGGCCACGAGCGGCTCGCAAACCAGGGTCAGCCAGAGGGTGTCTTCGCAGGATCCTGCAAGATCTGGCGCTCTGGCTGACCCCCGCTTGCATTGACCCCCGTCTCTTGGCTCCCGGGAACGGGGACGAGCCCGCTGGCTGGCGAGAGCTCTGAGGCTCAGAATCCGACTGTCGGCGCGCAGCAGGCGCGGTGGCGAAAGCTGACGGGGTGCAATCGACGTCGTGCCATAAGGGACCCCAGGCAAGGAACGGAGCCTCGTTCTGGCCACACTTTCGCCGACATCTTCGAGGAGCTGCAGGGAGAGCCGGATCGGATACCAGTGGAACCTCGAGCCCATTCCAAAGCCGAGGCTGTTCTGATCTTCACGTTTACACTGCAGGCAATCGGGCGCACGCCAACACGGGTTAGGGGCCGTGGCTCGAGAGAGTACCCGCTGAGGCATGCGGCTGACGACGGACCGCCCCGACTTGCATGGAAATGGGCCCGCCCCTCATCCACGCGCGCAGCCCATGTCTGCGCTTCCTCCAGTGTTGACTGCAGGGAAGCCAGGGGAGGAAGGCCGGGAGCGCCTTTCCCCTCCATAGCAGCAGCAGCAGCAGCAGCAGCGTCGTCGTCGTCGCCGTCGCCGTCGCCGTCGCCGTCGCCGTCGCCGTCGCCGTCGCCGTCGCCGCCGTCGTCGTCGTCGTCGTCGTCGTCGTCGTCGTCGTCGTCGTCGTCGTCGTCGTCGTCGAAGAGCGCCATCCCCCCCCGCGCGATCAGTCGAGGTCGTAGCAGCAGCCGCGCACGCCGTGCAGGGCCTCGCCGGCCGGTCGGAGGCCCAGGGGAGTGATCCTGCACGATGGCGCTCCATCGCCTCCCTCCTCCCTCCTGCAGGAGGCGTTCCAGGGAGTGTCTGCGCCATCGAGGATCGACGGAGACTTGGCATCTCTTCCTTCGCGGAGGGCGGCGGAAGGTCGGCGGAGAGCGGCGGGAAAGCGAGGCCGCCTCCGCCGGCGGGAAACGGCAGAAGGCCGTCGAAAACCTGATCGGCTGAAGGATTCGTCGGCCACCCCCTTCCCGAGCAAAGTCGCAATTCCCAGCCAGGACGTGCGCAATGGCTTCCGTGCACCGCCTGTCAGTGCCGCCCCAATCTCCAGCAACGCCTCGACCACCCAGTACGAGAACCAGAATGATGTCGCGATCACCGAGGGCAAACATGTCTTCGCCTATGGCCGTGGGCAACTTCGTCCTCGCGGCCGTGGCCAACCACGTCTTTGACGCTGTGGACAGTCATGCCTCCAGTTACGCAACCAACGGAGTAAAATGTTTGGTCGAACATGCGTTTGGGCACTGGTCACTGGCGAGCCTTCGAGCCGGTTCCGGGGTGGCCCCGAGTTCCGCCGACCGGCCAAATATGGGCAAGCTGCGTTCCGTCGCCGGCCGCGCGGCCGAGACAAGGTTCCTCCCTCTCCCTCGACCGTCGGCGCCCGCGAATCTCAAAGTACACCCTGCGAAATGCTTAAAAAATCATGGGTTAAGAAATTCATAGTCTCAGAAATTGAATAAAACCCAGAACTTCTATCAAAATCTTGGGATTTACATTAAAACGTTAAGAATAATCGAGACTCTGGACGAAAACTTAGGTTTTCTGAAGCATCGCCTAAGGTGTAATGTGCACGTCGCTGCTGTTCGGCGCTGCTGGACGTCCGCCCACGCCCCACAAAGGGGCCGTGGGCGCCTCTCCTGCAGGGCCGCCTCCGCAGAGGCGGGGGCGCGCAGGGGCGAGGCCTGGAGTACGGGGTCGCCTATAGAATCGATTCACCCCACAAGTGATTTCCAGTCGAGTGCACGAAAATGATTCGGGGAGACGTAAGACCCGGGTACGGGGGACTCGGAAATCCCCGACGAGGTCGTCAAAAAAATGACGAGGCCGAGCCTGCATTTTGACGAGGCCTCCCGCTGCAGACATCCCACGAAACTCCTCCTCGTCAAAATCCGAGGCGCGGTCGTCAAAAAACGATGGCGAACCCGAGTCCTGGCAAACCCGGGTCTTGCGTTCCCCCGAATGATGTCCAGTTCCCTGTGACTCGCCAAACGTTCTACGTATCTTTCGTAGATCCGGTGGGAAAGCAATTCTGGAGTAAATCAATGATGTAGTCGATACCCTACTCGAGGACTGGGGGGTCCGCAAGGCAAACGCCTTCGTGACCCAGCTCTGCCATGCCCGTTGCGTACTTAGCCTCCGAGGCCCGCCATTCACGATATGCATAACCGTACCGCGCGCCGCATATCGTCGTGCGCCGCATGTCGGCCGGTTTGTACCCCAGCCCCCCCACGAAGCGTCCGTCCTGAAGGTGCATTGGGCGCAGTGCTCTTAAAACGGGAAGACCGGCGAAAGCCGGCGGAAGTAGGAATCGTCCCCCCAAGAGCTGGCGAGGACTTTTGCTTCAGGGTTTTTTAGAACCCGCCACATCCTTCTACTCCCTTCCTTGCCCCCCGCGTGCGCGGATTGAGCTGGCGGGGTCAGATCGGCGGCAAGCGAGGGGGGGAGGTTAGAATCGGCGACACGTAAGAGTGACCCTAGGCAAGAGTGCCCTTTGGTGCGCGGCCTTAGGGGGGCCCGTGGGGGCCTGGAGCAACCGCGCAAGCCGAGGCCGTCGGATTGCATCAACGATCGGTGGGGCGCGCTTCGATAGATCCCTAGCGCCAGCAGGCAATTGCGGACTTCCGCCAATTCGTTCCGGGCGCCCCAAAACACCCGCCCGAGGGCTCTGCGAAGCCAAACGTAATCGGGCGCCACCGCGGAATGTTCTGGCACTGCCGGGCCGCATCGCGATGACGTCTGACCGGGTCCGGCGTCAAGGCCGAAACCGGGCCGAAACTTGGCCCCCCCCGCGGCCGCAAAAAACTTTCAATAGTAAAGAGTTGAGTTGTAAAGCGCGGACTGCGAAAAGTTATTCAAAGTTAGTCAAAGTTATTCCAGGACGATTTGGGACCAGTCCCAAAGCGGAGAGCACGTCGCCCGCTCGACTGGGCCTCCCCTCGCCAAACGAAGCACGCGGCAGAATGCACCGTGCATGCGTTGCGATCGATTGCGAGGGGCGCACCCTGAATCAAGCGCGCTCTGATGCGATCGCAAACTGGTGCAGCGTGCGCCGACACGAGGCCGAGCGCACTCCTCAAGAAAATCTGTCCGACCCCATTAGGGCCAACACTAAAGGTCATTCTGGCCAAGGGTCACTTTTACGTATAGCCGATAGAAGGGGCGGGCCTTCTGAGAAGGCTCGGAAGTTCCCGGGCCTTCTGAGAAGTGTCCTAAGCCTTCCCCGAAGACACAGGGTAACTTCTCAGAAGGCGCGATGGCTCTGAGAAGTCCCGCCGCATTCTGAGAAGGCCTTCTCCTTCTGTTTTCCTCCCCTCGCTCGCAGCCAGTCAGCGGAGAAGGAGGAGGGAGGAAACGTACGAGGGGGAAGAGAAAGAGGAACATCCAAACGTCGCGAAGTCGCGAAACAAATGCGGAGCCGTGGAAATCACTACAGGCGCCCTCGGCCCCATCTTTCGACGGTACTTCCCAAGCTGGGGATCGATCCGCCAAGGGCCTGGTGGCCCCCAATACCCGGCGGAAAACGCAAGGGCGCGGAGTGATGCAAAGGCGACGCCTGGATCCCCAGGTCGGTCAGCTGACAACGCTCCATCGTGCTCACTCGTCACCTAAGAATATAAGGAGCCGAACTCTACACACCGACGATTTTTCAGGCCCCGCACTGGAACTCGCACAGGAAGGCGGATTCCTGGTGCATACTGGATCCTGGTGTAGAGAGTTTCGTTGTTTCCCCAGGAAGCAGGGGAAAAAGTACACGCCACCCCGACGCCGTCCACGAAGCTCAACAAGTCTGGGGCTTGAAAAACAGCCCGCCACTGGTAATGGACATATGCTCCAGTTGCCGGCACTCGTCACCGAGTGTGTGTGTGTGTGCACTTGCTCAGAGGACCTGGGAAGGAAGCCACAGGAGGACCGTAACAAAAATCCAGAGAGCAGCTCGGCGGTGCCGCTGTGCTGCCTCCTCCGCTTTTGTGTGAGGAGGGGGAAGGGGAGGGGGAGAAGGAGTGGGGAAGAGAAGAGGAGGAGGAAGAGGAAGAGGAGGCGGAGGAGGAGGAAGAGAAGGAGGAGGAGGAGGAGGACGAGGAGGAGAAGGAGGAGGCGGAGGAGGAGGAGGAGGATAATGAGTTTGAGATCGAAGAGAAGGATCGTGGATCGAGGAGGAAGAGGAGGGCGGAGGAGGAGGAGAGGGAGGTTGAGATCGAAGAGAAGGATCGTGGATCGAGGAGAAAGAGGAGGGCGGAGGAGGAGGAGGAGGAGGAGGAGGAGGAGGAGGAGAAGGAGGAAGAGGAGGAGCTGAGCACCCCGTCCGTCCTCGGCCCCTACCCGCCTTGGAGAACGCGGGCGGCCTGCCCGGAGCCGCAGGCGAAGGCGCCGCACCCGGCGCCAGGGGCGCCTGCGAGGGAGGAGCGCCGAGGGCCACGCTGAGTCGGCCGCCAGCACCGCGAGCTGCACAGCCGACGGGCCACCACAGGAAGCGCTGAGTAAGCACATTAGGTCGGGCATGTTCTCCTGCTGGCGGAGTTGTGAAGAAAAATAGAAATAGCCGAACAATCGTCCAAAATAGTCGGAATATCGTCCCCCGACGATTTTGTTTTTTTATTGTTTGACATTCCTCCTGTAGAGGGGCATGCCCGACGAAGAGCAAGGAGCGAAAGAAGCTTGCCTGGAGACGGCGAGCCCCGGCCACGCACAGGTGCCCCCCGACCCGCATCCGAGGGAGGGCCCCCCAAAAGCCCGAGCCCCTGGCTCACTGCAGCGCTCTGGCCGTGACACGTCCTCTCGATCGAAAGGACTATCAAGCCTGCTCGGGTGCTGATGTGTTTTGTGTGCCAAGCGCAGGTAGCTTTCGCCCTCCAGGGGCTCTTCAGCCGAAATGGCACTGCACAGAAGCATCGGATGAAAGGTCGCTCGCTCGGTCGTCCTCCACGCCGTCGTGGCAAGTTCTGGCATCGGCCTCGTGGGGCCTCAGGCGGGCCTCTGGTGACCTCGCGAGGATCGAGTCTGTGGGGCGGTCACACGACTCATTACATTGCCCCGTCCTCTTCCTCCTCCTGCTCCCCCTCCTCCTCCTCCTCCTCCTCCTGCTCCTGCTCCTCCTCCTCCTCCTCCTCCCTCCTCCTCCTCCTTCTTCTCCACGTGCCTACTACTCATGCCTCCTCCCCCTGATCATGTGCCGGTTTGCGCCCGACTCTCCCGCGCACTGCTGTCCACGAGAACGATCACCTTTCCAATCCTTCTGATGCTTGAGACGCTGTTTCAGTTGGAACGCCCTCGGTCCATCAAGAGATATGCTTCCGTTGCAGACTCCAAGGTCGGCGCTGTCCTCCCGCCGTTCGGAATGGCACTCTCGCCCAAGCGCGAGCCACACTTCTGGGCCGCATACCTTCATCGTCGTTGTCGCCCCCTCCTTTCTCCTGCTCAGCCTTCTCCTGGTCCTGCTGTTGCTCCCGCTGCTCCTCATCCGCCTGGTCCTCCCTCTGCTTCTCCTGCTCCTCCTACTTCCTTCTCCTCCGCCTGCTCATCCTTCTGCTCATCCGCCGCCTTCTTCTTCCCCAATGCACAAAGCACCCCTTCGGATGCGCAGTGCAAGATGGGGTCATGTCGGAGACTCAGGTCCTCCAGGACTCCCCCAGTCGGCGGACAGAAAAGCATTCAGCGCAGTGAGAAAGAAGGTGCTGAAGAGGTAGGAGATCATACCCTCGTCATCAGTATCACCATCACCATCACCGTAATCAGCATCAGCATCATTACCATCATCGTCATCATCATCAGCATCATCGCCATCCTCAACATCATCATCACCATCATCATCAGCACCATAATCAACATCATCAAAACCGCCACGATACGCATCATCATCGTCAGCATCATCCGATTCATCCTCATCATGATCATGATCCTCACCATTATCATCATCAGAATCAGCATCTTCATCAGATGTTATCCTTATTTGGCGGGGGGGTACACCATCGTCTGAGGCCTGTTCTTTAGAAAAGAGGCAATCCGTGCGGCGCACTGTGCTGACATGATGTGAATCCCCGTCCACCTCCTCCCGATGGCGGCGCCCGCCTTGGCCGCTTCCGGCGGCGCGGAAATGGTTGCGCTCCTTATGTCGGATTGCTCTGAGCCCTTGGCGGCGAGCTTGGCCTCGAGCTCCGCGATCTCCCTCTGCAGCTCCTTAATCTCGTCGCTGGCCTGTGGTCAACCAAGATATGAAAGTGTTAACCCATCCTTCTGGGCGGCTGGTGCCCTTTATGATTGTGCCCTACTCTGTCCAGTCCCTGTATTCTCCAGAGGTCGAATTCACCCCTGCCCCTGCAGTCGGGAACTGTGGCTTCGCGCGTCCCGACGGCGAACCCAGCGACACGCCATGCCTTGCAAGACGACGGTGACGAGCGGACAACTCACGCCCGTACCCTTCGGGGGGGTCGGAGGGAGGATGCCTGGCTACGGGTGTGGGTGCGGGTTGTCGGACCTCTGGGGAGGCTCCCGTTTGAGCGGGGACCCCCATCCGACAACACGCGCCCATAGCCCCCTTCCGTCCCCCCTATGGGCATAGGTATGTTTAGGTCGGGCATGTCCTCCTACAGGTGGATTTTGTGAGAAAGATGCAAAATATGCAAATAATGTTCAAGAACGTTCAAGAGTAGCACAAGTGATAGAAACATCGTCTACAAACTATTGTTTACTATTTTTGAATATCTCTCCTGTAGAGGGACATGCCCGACTTGAGGGCAGCCGTCAGACAGCGAGTCGCTCCGCTCCGCGGGGCGGCTGGCTCTGGCGAAGGCTCTCGGTGCGCTGATGCCTGGGGACTGAGAATAAAGGGAAATTAGGACACACAAATAAATACACACAAATAAAAATAGTCCCCATATTTTCCCATATTTTCTGGGTTTTTGTCTCCCCCCCCAATTCCCATATTTTCCACATTTTCCTGGGAATCGAGGATTAATTGTGTCTGTGTTTTTTTCCCTCCTGAGAGAAGTGGTTCGCGTGTCTCGCAAGAGCGTGCTGGGCCAGGAGCGGCGACTCGACGCGATACAGTCGGGGCCTTGACCTCAAGGACCCCAAATGAGGAGCGAGGCCCCTGTTTTCCATAAGTTAACCTTCGATTTCCTGTCGAAAACATAAGGAAAGCCTGAGGCAGGCTGTGAAACACTGAAGGAACGCGGATCCCCTCCCCAACGAAAAGGGTTCCTTCTTCAGGGCCCCGACTGTATTGGCGGCGCGAACAAGCGGGCAGGGGGAGGAGGGAAGGCTTCTTGGAAGGAGGCGGCTTCTAAGAAGGCGCCGGCCTCACACCTACAGACAAGGCCCGCGCCTTCTTAGAAGCAGGGGTGTTTCTAGAAAACCTTCCCCTCTCCCCCTGCCATCCCCCGCGCATGGCCGACGAAAAGCAAAAGGTCCTGACCGGGATTGCACCCGCACGCTGCAGCACTTCTCCCTCGCCTGTGGACGCGAAGTTGCTGGGGCAGTCTGGAGCGTTGACCGCCCCTGGCCAACCCGAGAGATGCAGGCAACCCGTATAGTCAGGACGCACGACAAAGATGCAAGGGCCCTGAAGGCCAGGTCGACACTCTGCGAGCGCGGCGCGGCCAGCGACGGCAGCCATGGGCCGAAGGGGCAGGATGCAGGGATAACCTTGGAAAGTTGCTCATCCTTGCGATGCGAGTCGACTGTAAGGGCGGGCCGCAGATGGGCATCCCTGCTGGGCGGAGCCTCGGATTTGAGGGTGGATGGGGGCCTCTCGGGGGACCTTTTTGGGGCCCTTTGGCTGAAATATTCGGGTCCTGCTGGAGCCTCTTGACGCAAGGAGCGTGAGGTGTCGCAGCCAGGGTAGACTTTTGGCAGACTCTGTCATATCACCGCTGGCTTACAGCGCGCGCCGCTATGAGGCGCTGCGGCTTGTTCGAGCTCCATGCGTTCTCCACGCAGCGCGCTTTCTGTTTCAATCCGTGCCGGTCGCGGGCTTGGTCCATTGTGTGCGTTGTCTGTGGGAGCGCTCTCTTCTATGACAGCACAGACGCGCGAGCGGTGTTGCCATGCGTCTTTGGGCCCCCCCTGGGGCGCTCTCCTCCTCCTCCTCCTCCTCCTCCTCCTCCTCCTCCTCCTCCTCCTCCTCCTCCTCCTCCTCATCCTCACCCCTTCTCCCTGGCGCGCCTCCGCAGCTTCGGCTGCGGCAGGCGGCGCCGGGGGCGCGGAAGCTGTGCTCACGGCGGCAGTGGCCTCAGAGGCGATGCCGACCTCGCCAGCAGGTGCAGGAGTGGCGTCTGGGGCCTGCGCACAGGTCCCCCTATTGCTCGAAGAAGGAAAACGCCATAAACATAAACTTCCCCTGGGATCGGGGCGTTGCCATTGCTTTCTCGCCGCACGCTCTCGCCAAGTTTCGAGCACCGGGGCCACCACAGATCGGACTGGCTCGAAACATACTGCAAAAGGATTGGGCCTAGCGCTCTGGTTGTGTGTTTTTTGTTGACGATTCTGCAAGTTGTTCGCGACGTCGGATATCAGGGCAGGCCCCCCCCTGGGACAGACTACTACTAACCAGGACTTTGACAAAGGTCTGGATGGGAGGGTTCGCGGGTCGCTGGAGCTGGCCTCGGAGAGAAAGCACAAATCATTGATTTCACTACCAAGGTCTTAGGCCCATTTTGGCTTCCTGGAGGGGGGCCCCAATAGGGCCCCCCCCCTTCTGTGATCGATCTCCTCCATGATGGCCCTCAAGATTGTTTCCAAGGCTCCCAAGAGTGCCCCTGAGAGGGCCCACGAGAGACGCCCCGGAGGCGCCCAAGACGCTTCAAGAGGCCCGCGGGACCGCCGAGAGGCCCCCAAGACGCCCCAAGAGGCCTACATCAAGCTGCCAAGAGACATCCGAAGAGACTCCGAGAGGCATCCAGGAAGCCTCTAGCCTTTCTGCTCGCACTTTTTCTCCTCCTCCTCCTCTTTTTCCTCCTCCTACTCCTCCTACTCCTCCTCGCTCTTCCCTTCTCCCCCTGCCCATCTCCCTC
This sequence comes from Prorocentrum cordatum, assembly GCA_963575745.1. Taxonomy (NCBI): domain Eukaryota; class Dinophyceae; order Prorocentrales; family Prorocentraceae; genus Prorocentrum; species Prorocentrum cordatum. Next base: position 855,882 of record CAUYUJ010017115.1, on the reverse strand, counting down.
ATCCTCCTCCTCCTCCTCCTCCGATTGCTGCTTCATCCTCCCCCTCTTTGAATATGAAGTCTTATCGGGGAGACGTAAGACTCGGTTCAGGGGACTCGGGTTGGCCTGACGGGACCATCAGAAAAATGGCGAGACCCGAAATCTGGCGCGAACTCCCGCTGCAAACATCCCACGAAAACGGGACCGTCAAAATCCGGGACGGGACTCGTCAAAAAGTATACGCAAAACCGGTGTCGTGCGATCTCGAATCTTACGTTCCCTGGTCTTAACCGGTCCTTTATTTCACTGCATGCTCCTCCACATCCGTGATCAAGGCAATTCATCTGGGCATCGTTTCTGCACAGGCTGGTGGGGTTATGCGAAGCGTCTAGATTTTCCGGATCAAAAACGAATCCCTGCGTATGATGGTGTCCAGGAAATGCACCAAGCAAACCTGGAGTCACGCAAGGACCAGCCTTCAGTAGGCGAGCTTGCACACGAAACCTTGGCCTGTGCAGCACTGATGGCAAACCGAGCTTGCACGGATGAAGACAACAAAGAGAGACAGTGGGCCGATCAGAGAAGTCTGTGCTTAGCTCCAACACATTCATTTTTACGCTGGTTTTTCCTTCTTCGGATGATTGCTCGCCTCCAGCGTCCGTCCCTCCAGCTGCTCCACCTTCTTCTTGCTCCAGGCAATCTCGGCCTTGGGACCTATGTAGCAGCGGGCCATCCTGCCACCCGAGGTCATCCTCGTCGCCGCTCCTGGGGGGACATCTGGATGCCGACGCCGCTGCTCTGCCGATCTCTCCCTGGGCACATTCTGGCCAGGATTCCGCGGCGGGTCCAGCCGTGGCGACGAGGGCCCCCCTCAGGAGGCCCCGGAAAGCGAAAACTTCGGTTGCACCTTCGGGGGGCCTCGTCGGTCCCGTCTCGCCGCAGTCCGCGTCGACTCCGCATCGCACTCACGTCGAACGCGTCGAACCCGCGTCGAGTCCATGCCAAAATCTGCGTCGTATCCACACCGATGCCACACCGAGCCCGCGACGACCACGCCTCGAATCTCAGAAATTACAAAATCGTCTGGAAAAAGCGATGCCCCTTGAAGACGCAGCGTAAGAGAACGAGGGAAGGACAGCGGCGTCTGAGCATCGTTGAGCCGATCCGCATCCCCACTGGCATGGCCTTGACCCCACTGGCCGATCTACACCACTAGATGGGGATGTAGGCTGATCCCTTCGGGCTTCGCCGGGCCTGTCCTCGAACTGGGGGAGTGTGGTGGAGCTGTGATACCATGGCCCGCCAGGGATGGGGATACAGTGCGGGCGCGGCCGCAAGAAACCCTCGCAAGAAACGAAGCCCTGAAAATTCGCGCGCGAGGTGCACCTGAGGGGAAACCCGGAGCACCCTGAACGCAGCAGCTTCTTTCACGGCCGCGGGAAATCGCCGCGCAGCGCGCGGAGCGAAGAGACCCCGGGTGCCCTGACGAAAAGCGTATGGCTTCTTGATGCTCGCCCCCACTGTAGGTGAAACGATACTGAGCATCGATATCAATTTCTTTTCTGAAGCTCCCCACCCTGGTGGCAGCTCTTGACGGCTCTTGCGAATCGACGCTGGTTGACGCTAGCCGACGCTAAATCGACGCTAATGGACGCTGAATCGGCGCTATATCATCGACTCCCAAACGCTAATGGACGCTACTCGACGCCAAAGACGGAATCAAGAGGGTATACCAGGCTCCCGTAATCTGCTGCCGAAATGGCCTGGTGGGGATGGGGATAAGTGACTACCTACCAGACCACCCCAACCCAACCCGAAGACCCGAATTTCGGGTTGGGGGGGGTAAGGGTTCCACATGTGTTTTTTCGATGTTCCCGGACCCCCCCCCCACTAGAAACCGAGGGTAAATCTGAGCCTTCGGGTTGGGTTGGGGTGGTTTGGTGGGTGGTGAGAAACGATACTGAGCATCGGTATCTTTGCCTTCTCTGAGGCTCCCCACCCTGGTGGCAGCCAGGTCACCGTGGCCCTCGGGTTCGGCACGAAGCCTGCTGGCCAGTGCGCCGGCACAGCTGCCTCCTCTAAAGGGAAATTAGGACACACAAATAAATACACACAAATAAAATTAGTCCCCATATTTTCCCATATTTTCTGGGTTTTTGTCTTCTCCCCCAATTCCCATATTTTCCCATATTTTCCTGGGAATAGAGGATTAATTGTGTCTGTGTGTTTTTTTCCCTCCTGATCCTCCCTGCCGGCCTTCACCTTCTTCGCGGGTGGACCCGCGACCGCGTCCTGCGGCCCCGCAGGAAGGATGAAGGAGTCGCAGCAGGAACAAAACTCGAGCAGGAGATCGACTGCAGAATTGGCTTACCCCCGAAATTGAAATTCTCGCCGAATCGACGAACATGGCGCATAACGATCGTGGATCTACGAACAGTCTACGTTCTCTTCTCGCAGTCTCGGCGAGGAAATCAATTCTGTAGTAAATCAATTATGTAGTTTATCTCCGACTCGAAAACGGTATATGAAATACTAATAAGTGTTCGACGGTGTGCGCGGACTTCTTGGATCTGCGCTGAACCTCCCTGGCGGCGCCTCCGGCGCCGCCCCTGGCGTGCTTCGCGCGCCAGGTGAAGGCCCAGTGCCGATCCAAGAATTCCGCGAGGACCTCCGAGGCTGTTGATCTCTGAGTTATGTTGATGCAGTTTTTGTTCCTCAGAGTGAGGCAGGACTTCTTTCTTCTGGGGTGAAGGGGAAGGATCCCCACAAGAAGCACCTGGAACGCCCCGAAACGCCAACAAAACCTGTCGACCCATCTGGATCCTCGATCCTCAGGAGGTGGCGACCTACCTAGTGGTGGCCCCACTTGGCACTGCCAGGAGAGGAGGACGAGGAGAAGGATAAAGATCCTTCTGGGAGGGAAAGAAAGGAAAGGATACGGATACGAATCAGACTTGCAACAAGGACGAAATCACCGTCGAGAAGGAAGCGAGCACCGCCGAGAAGGAAGAGAGGGGCGAGGCCGAGAAGGCCGAGGAGGAGGATGAGGAGGCTCAGGAGAACGAGCCTTGATCATCTTGACCCTCGATTCTCCCCCCTCCTCGACCCTCCACCTTCGACCTTCGGGAGGAGGTGGCGACCCCCCCTGGGGGGCAGCCCCCGCGCCGCCTGCACGCAGGAGTGACCCCTGGGCAGACAGTGATCAACGCAGACCTTCCGGTGCGCGACGGGGGCTGGCGGGGCGGGGGAGGAGGAGGAGGAGGAGGAGGAGGAGGAGGAGGAGGAGGAGGAGGAGCCCAGCGTACAGAGGGAAGGAGTCTCCCGCCTAAGCCCACGAAGCCGAAGAATTTGCCGCGGGCGGCAGGGGCGGGGGCGCGCAGGGCGCGCCTGAGTTGCGCAGCACGTCGAACTCGACGTCGGGCGCAACCGTATTTATATTCGGAGGCGACGAACGAGAACTCGGGGCGAAGGACGGGGTGAGGGAGGGAAACAATGAAGCCTCCAGGAGATGATGCAGCGCCGCGGGGGGAGGAGCAGGCGAGGGGCAGGCAGCAGCAGGAGCCGAGCTCAACGGAGCGAAGGAAGAGGCGGGGAACGGAGATACAGATGGCTCATTTCCGGCCACACCCTCAGAAGGAGATGATGGTGAGGCCAGTGGCGGTGCCGCCCTCTGGGTCGAAGGAGAGCCAGAAATCCCTGCCATCGGAGACACCGAGGGTGAGAGCGCGGTCGGAGGGCCCGTGGACATCGGTGACGAGGGTCGCCTCGGAGACGGCGGCGATGGCGGCGTCCAGCGGCGGGGAGACTCCAGCGTCCCAGGATTTCGTCCGACACGTGGCGACGGCGAGCCCGAACACGACAACGGGACTTGCGATCTAACGCCGACGGACAGGTGTCCTGAATCACGGCAACACTCGCGTGGCGACGGCGAGCCCGAACACGACAACGGGACTTGCATTCTAACGCCACAGGAGAGGTGGTCTCCTTCGAGGCATCCAGAACGCAGCGACGTGTAGCCCGAACACGACAACGGGACTTGCGATCTAACGCCAAGGCCCAGCTGTGGCGAAATGAGGCATCCAGCACTTGGCGACAGTGAGCCCGAACACGACAACGGGACTTGCGATCTAACGCCGACGGGAGGCGACGAGGCTGAGGAACACCCAGTCGACACCGTCACTGGCGAAGACGGCGTCACACATGAGCAGCGCGAAATCGGAGACGGCGACGAAATTGACGAACAGGTGGGCGCCATACGCGGAGCTCTCAAGGACATAGATGGTGATGGGGCCGCCCTCCGTGTCGGTGGGGAGCGCGCCAGCGTCGGGGGCGCAGAGGTAGGCGGGAAGGGAGTCGCCGAAGTCAAAGGACAGGGAGCGCCAGCTGTGCCCACTTCCACATCAGTAGCAAAACGGTGTGGCGACATGGAACGCCCGCTCCCCATAGGAGACGGACGATTTGGGGCCTGACCAACATCACAGGCATCGGAGTCCGACGGGATCGTAGCAATGGCTGTGGAGACGGTGTCCGAGTCGCTGTCCGAGGAAGATGCCGCCGGCGTAAGTCGGGGTGACGACACCGAAGAGGAAGACGAAGAAAAGCTGCGAATGAGGTAGTCCCGTCGGCCAAGTTGCTCGCGGTCGATCTCCGAGCACTTCATCGGCGACGCGAGCTGCATCGCACGAACACCAGCGAGAGCACAGCTACGCAGCAGGCTCGGGGGCAGCGGCCACACGGGCGCCAGCCTCGCTTCGTTGTACATGTTGTACGCGGCAGCCATCGCAGAGTAGGTGGCCAGCGAAGGTGCAGATAAACCCCATCTGTCCATCCACGGCAACGGAATCGGTCTCGCTAGTGCTTGCCGAAGGGCACGGTGCATGACAGGGCACCTCGCGTAGTGCCTCAGCGAGTCGAGCTTGCCCAAACATCCGAATACGCAGTGCTTCTGGCCGTCGGGTGAGATGATTCGGGCCGAGGTCATCCAACCATCAGACCACGTGCGCAGGACGGCCATAGCCCATGAGCACGGGCAGCGGGCGAGGACGCTCTTGCACTCGTCCCAGTCGATGTTCGAAAGGAGGCCCGCAGATCTGCCAGCGAACTTCCTCAGGCGGGCCAAGAAGAGGTCGGTGATGGGCCTGCTCAGCATCGCGTAGGCCCGCAGCGCATCGTGAGCAGCTCTCTGAGGGCGAGGCCGAGGACGGTCGCCCGCTCGAAGTTCAGCCAGCGCAGCGTCAGCAGCACGTGCACCAAAGGCGGCCAACGGGCCAGGCGGAGGGGTGCCAGCTGCGGCCAGAGCCAGATTCTCCACGAAGGCGGGGGCCAACCAGAAGGAAGGGTACGGCTTGCCAGTCGCCAGCATGGACAAGGTGGCGTCGGTCGGGGCGGAGCGCACGTGGTTCCGCATCTGTTGGAGGAGCACGTCCCAGCTCGGGAAAGTGTGCACAGCAGCACGCGTGATGGTGGCGACGGCCAGGTGCCCCCACTGCGTGCAGCGCGGGCCGCCCCACTGCGCGATCTGCGTCCAGAAGTCGAGAGCGAAGGTGCCGAGCGGGATGCGGAACCCAGGATTCCGCGGCGGGTCCAGCCGTGGCGACGAGGGCCCCCCTCAGGAGGCCCCGGAAAGCGAAAACTTCGGTTGCACCTTCGGGGGGCCTCGTCGGTCCCGTCTCGCCGCAGTCCGCGTCGACTCCGCATCGCACTCACGTCGAACGCGTCGAACCCGCGTCGAGTCCATGCCAAAATCTGCGTCGTATCCACACCGATGCCACACCGAGCCCGCGACGACCACGCCTCGAATCTCAGAAATTACAAAATCGTCTGGAAAAAGCGATGCCCCTTGAAGACGCATCGTAAGAGAACGAGGGAAGGACAGCGGCGTCTGAGCATCGTTGAGCCGATCCGCATCCCCACTGGCATGGCCTTGACCCCACTGGCCGATCTACACCACTAGATGGGGATGTAGGCTGATCCCTTCGGGCTTCGCCGGGCCTGTCCTCGAACTGGGGGAGTGTGGTGGAGCTGTGATACCATGGCCCGCCAGGGATGGGGATACAGTGCGGGCGCGGCCGCAAGAAACCCTCGCAAGAAACGAAGCCCTGAAAATTCGCGCGCGAGGTGCACCTGAGGGGAAACCCGGAGCACCCTGAACGCAGCAGCTTCTTTCACGGCCGCGGGAAATCGCCGCGCAGCGCGCGGAGCGAAGAGACCCCGGGTGCCCTGACGAAAAGCGTATGGCTTCTTGATGCTCGCCCCCACTGTAGGTGAAACGATACTGAGCATCGATATCAATTTCTTTTCTGAAGCTCCCCACCCTGGTGGCAGCTCTTGACGGCTCTTGCGAATCGACGCTGGTTGACGCTAGCCGACGCTAAATCGACGCTAATGGACGCTGAATCGGCGCTATATCATCGACTCCCAAACGCTAATGGACGCTACTCGACGCCAAAGACGGAATCAAGAGGGTATACCAGGCTCCCGTAATCTGCTGCCGAAATGGCCTGGTGGGGATGGGGATAAGTGACTACCTACCAGACCACCCCAACCCAACCCGAAGACCCGAATTTCGGGTTGGGGGGGGTAAGGGTTCCACATGTGTTTTTTCGATGTTCCCGGACCCCCCCCCCACTAGAAACCGAGGGTAAATCTGAGCCTTCGGGTTGGGTTGGGGTGGTTTGGTGGGTGGTGAGAAACGATACTGAGCATCGGTATCTTTGCCTTCTCTGAGGCTCCCCACCCTGGTGGCAGCCAGGTCACCGTGGCCCTCGGGTTCGGCACGAAGCCTGCTGGCCAGTGCGCCGGCACAGCTGCCTCCTCTAAAGGGAAATTAGGACACACAAATAAATACACACAAATAAAATTAGTCCCCATATTTTCCCATATTTTCTGGGTTTTTGTCTTCTCCCCCAATTCCCATATTTTCCCATATTTTCCTGGGAATAGAGGATTAATTGTGTCTGTGTGTTTTTTTCCCTCCTGATCCTCCCTGCCGGCCTTCACCTTCTTCGCGGGTGGACCCGCGACCGCGTCCTGCGGCCCCGCAGGAAGGATGAAGGAGTCGCAGCAGGAACAAAACTCGAGCAGGAGATCGACTGCAGAATTGGCTTACCCCCGAAATTGAAATTCTCGCCGAATCGACGAACATGGCGCATAACGATCGTGGATCTACGAACAGTCTACGTTCTCTTCTCGCAGTCTCGGCGAGGAAATCAATTCTGTAGTAAATCAATTATGTAGTTTATCTCCGACTCGAAAACGGTATATGAAATACTAATAAGTGTTCGACGGTGTGCGCGGACTTCTTGGATCTGCGCTGAACCTCCCTGGCGGCGCCTCCGGCGCCGCCCCTGGCGTGCTTCGCGCGCCAGGTGAAGGCCCAGTGCCGATCCAAGAATTCCGCGAGGACCTCCGAGGCTGTTGATCTCTGAGTTATGTTGATGCAGTTTTTGTTCCTCAGAGTGAGGCAGGACTTCTTTCTTCTGGGGTGAAGGGGAAGGATCCCCACAAGAAGCACCTGGAACGCCCCGAAACGCCAACAAAACCTGTCGACCCATCTGGATCCTCGATCCTCAGGAGGTGGCGACCTACCTAGTGGTGGCCCCACTTGGCACTGCCAGGAGAGGAGGACGAGGAGAAGGATAAAGATCCTTCTGGGAGGGAAAGAAAGGAAAGGATACGGATACGAATCAGACTTGCAACAAGGACGAAATCACCGTCGAGAAGGAAGCGAGCACCGCCGAGAAGGAAGAGAGGGGCGAGGCCGAGAAGGCCGAGGAGGAGGATGAGGAGGCTCAGGAGAACGAGCCTTGATCATCTTGACCCTCGATTCTCCCCCCTCCTCGACCCTCCACCTTCGACCTTCGGGAGGAGGTGGCGACCCCCCCTGGGGGGCAGCCCCCGCGCCGCCTGCACGCAGGAGTGACCCCTGGGCAGACAGTGATCAACGCAGACCTTCCGGTGCGCGACGGGGGCTGGCGGGGCGGGGGAGGAGGAGGAGGAGGAGGAGGAGGAGGAGGAGGAGGAGGAGGAGGAGCCCAGCGTACAGAGGGAAGGAGTCTCCCGCCTAAGCCCACGAAGCCGAAGAATTTGCCGCGGGCGGCAGGGGCGGGGGCGCGCAGGGCGCGCCTGAGTTGCGCAGCACGTCGAACTCGACGTCGGGCGCAACCGTATTTATATTCGGAGGCGACGAACGAGAACTCGGGGCGAAGGACGGGGTGAGGGAGGGAAACAATGAAGCCTCCAGGAGATGATGCAGCGCCGCGGGGGGAGGAGCAGGCGAGGGGCAGGCAGCAGCAGGAGCCGAGCTCAACGGAGCGAAGGAAGAGGCGGGGAACGGAGATACAGATGGCTCATTTCCGGCCACACCCTCAGAAGGAGATGATGGTGAGGCCAGTGGCGGTGCCGCCCTCTGGGTCGAAGGAGAGCCAGAAATCCCTGCCATCGGAGACACCGAGGGTGAGAGCGCGGTCGGAGGGCCCGTGGACATCGGTGACGAGGGTCGCCTCGGAGACGGCGGCGATGGCGGCGTCCAGCGGCGGGGAGACTCCAGCGTCCCAGGATTTCGTCCGACACGTGGCGACGGCGAGCCCGAACACGACAACGGGACTTGCGATCTAACGCCGACGGACAGGTGTCCTGAATCACGGCAACACTCGCGTGGCGACGGCGAGCCCGAACACGACAACGGGACTTGCATTCTAACGCCACAGGAGAGGTGGTCTCCTTCGAGGCATCCAGTACGCAGCGACGTGTAGCCCGAACACGACAACGGGACTTGCGATCTAACGCCAAGGCCCAGCTGTGGCGAAATGAGGCATCCAGCACTTGGCGACAGTGAGCCCGAACACGACAACGGGACTTGCGATCTAACGCCGATGGGAGGCGACGAGGCTGAGGAACACCCAGTCGACAACGTCACTGGCGAAGACGGCGTCACACATGAGCAGCGCGAAATCGGAGACGGCGACGAAATTGACGAACAGGTGGGCGCCATACGCGGAGCTCTCAAGGACATAGATGGTGATGGGGCCGCCCTCCGTGTCGGTGGGGAGCGCGCCAGCGTCGGGGGCGCAGAGGTAGGCGGGAAGGGAGTCGCCGAAGTCGAAGGACAGGGAGCGCCAGCTGTGCCCACTTCCACATCAGTAGCAAAACGGTGTGGCGACATGGAACGCCCGCTCCCCATAGGAGACGGACGATTTGGGGCCTGACCAACATCACAGGCATCGGAGTCCGACGGGATCGTAGCAATGGCTGTGGAGACGGTGTCCGAGTCGCTGTCCGAGGAAGATGCCGCCGGCGTAAGTCGGGGTGACGACACCGAAGAGGAAGACGAAGAAAAGCTGCGAATGAGGTAGTCCCGTCGGCCAAGTTGCTCGCGGTCGATCTCCGAGCACTTCAGCGGCGACGCGAGCTGCATCGCACGAACACCAGCGAGAGCACAGCTACGCAGCAGGCTCGGGGGCAGCGGCCACACGGGCGCCAGCCTCGCTTCGTTGTACATGTTGTACGCGGCAGCCATCGCAGAGTAGGTGGCCAGCGAAGGTGCAGATAAACCCCATCTGTCCATCCACGGCAACGGAATCGGTCTCGCTAGTGCTTGCCGAAGGGCACGGTGCATGACAGGGCACCTCGCGTAGTGCCTCAGCGAGTCGAGCTTGCCCAAACATCCGAATACGCAGTGCTTCTGGCCGTCGGGTGAGATGATTCGGGCCGAGGTCATCCAACCATCAGACCACGTGCGCAGGACGGCCATAGCCCATGAGCACGGGCAGCGGGCGAGGACGCTCTTGCACTCGTCCCAGTCGATGTTCGAAAGGAGGCCCGCAGATCTGCCAGCGAACTTCCTCAGGCGGGCCAAGAAGAGGTCGGTGATGGGCCTGCTCAGCATCGCGTAGGCCCGCAGCGCATCGTGAGCAGCTCTCTGAGGGCGAGGCCGAGGACGGTCGCCCGCTCGAAGTTCAGCCAGCGCAGCGTCAGCAGCACGTGCACCAAAGGCGGCCAACGGGCCAGGCGGAGGGGTGCCAGCTGCGGCCAGAGCCAGATTCTCCACGAAGGCGGGGGCCAACCAGAAGGAAGGGTACGGCTTGCCAGTCGCCAGCATGGACAAGGTGGCGTCGGTCGGGGCGGAGCGCACGTGGTTCCGCATCTGTTGGAGGAGCACGTCCCAGCTCGGGAAAGTGTGCACAGCAGCACGCGTGATGGTGGCGACGGCCAGGTGCCCCCACCGCGTGCAGCGCGGGCCGCCCCACTGCGCGATCTGCGTCCAGAAGTCGAGAGCGAAGGTGCCGAGCGGGATGCGGAACACCTGTGCGAGCGTCGCCAGCTCAGGCTGTAGCACTGCTGTCGGCGGCCAGCAAAATTGAGCCACGTAGGATATGGTCGTAACGGCACGTGTATTGTATAGTGTAGCGGAAAGGCTGGCGGGAGTGGTTCCCCGTCCAATGGCTTGGGCCCTCAGACGCAATTTGGCGACGGGATCGATCCAGCAAGTAGACGGCACGACAGCGGGACCTAGCCAGAGGCCCAGGTAGAGCAACTTCGGAGCCACCCCGAACGAGCTCCACTCGGGGACCACACGGGAGACCCAGTAGGAGACTGTGGCCGAGAGCTCGGGCGAGAACCTGTCAGACAACGGGACAATCTTGCATTTCGAGACCTTCAGGGCGAGGTTGGTCAAGTCCGAGGCCATCTGCATAACACGATACACATGTACTAGGTGCCGCATGGCCAATAAAGTGCCCCCAGTGTCATCAGCACAGGCCCGAACCAGGCCAAGACCAGCGGCCTCAACACGGGAAGCCAGGTCAATCAAGAAGACAGCCGTACCTAACGCATACAGAGTGCCCGATAAGGCACAACCCTGGATGATGCCGCTCTGGATCCAGAAGATGTGAACTAGCGTGCCTAGATGCGAGACGACCCCTTCCACCGACGCATAGAGGAACGTGACGAAGGACACGAAGGCATCAGGCAGCTTGAGGGCCCTAAGAGAGAGGATGAGGAAGTCCTGATTCAGAGACGGGAAGGCTTGGCCGAAGTCCAGGGAGTACAATAAAGGTATATCAGCAGAACCGTGAGGGACGACCGACATCTGGCGACTCGAAACGTCGAGCTCGAGGATGTTGTTGCCGAAATTCCTACCAGGTATAAATCCACGCTGGCACGGCGGGGCGAGGGCCACCAAGGCAGGACGGATCGCACGGTTGACGGTGGAGGAGATGAGCTTCAGGTCACAGTTCCTAAGGCCCAATACTCTAACCTTGTCGGGGGAGCGAGAGCAGCTGCCATCGCGGAGCTCCAAGTCCGTGACATTTTTGGGCAGAAAAATCTGGATCGTGTCGCTAGTGTTCGCAGAGAGTTCTTGGCCACTGAGCACCCAACCAAGGGCGTCCCACAAGATGTCGGCACCCCACGAGGACGCAGCCCACGCAGCGTATGGCAGAGCATCAGGACCAGGAGCAGAGTGCTGGGCAGCCCGTATTGCTCGGCGTAGCATATGTTTCGATGGCGGCGGCAGGTGTAGATCGGCAGGAAGGTCAGGAGCGAGGCGACGAAGGTAGGGAGCAGCAGCAGCAGCGTCCCACGGCTTTTTCTGGAAGACAGGGGCCCAGTGTTCCGTGAGCACTCGCAGGCGGTCCGAGGGCTCACCGACCGTAGAGCCATCTGGCGCGAGAACAGCTGAGAGCGAGATCCTGCGATTGAGAGGGGACCACAGACGAGCGCGCCGCTCAAGAGCACGAACCTGGGCACGAACCTGGACGCGGTCACCTTCACGCCGTCTGCGCTCTTCAAGTTCTGTCTTCGCGGTCTCGGCAGCCTCAGTCTGGACCTGGTCGACCCAGGCCTGGAAGGACGGCGGGTGGCGGAGCGCGACCTTCCCGTTGGCAATCGAGATCATGTCAATGGCCAGGGGATGGGAGTCCTGGAGCCTGGAAGCCATACGCAGGTCTTGCCTCCAGACAACTCGGGCTAGAGCACGAGCAAGCAGCAGGCAGGTGTGCGGGTGGTGCGGCCTGTCCCGAAAGATGGTGTCCCTGGTCTCCGCGGCCGAAATCCTCAAAAGCTCCTTGTACTTTTCTGACTTGAACGGGGGCGACATGGAGTCCCACGGAACATCAGAACACAGCCCTTCCAGACGCCTCTTGAAACCTGGCTCCGAGAACAGGTGTTTGGGTATGGGGCGAGACTCCACAGGTCGAGGTGGGCGGCAGGCAAGCGAGACAACAACAGCAGCATGGTCAGAGATCTTTTTGTCGAAGACAGCCGCCGGTGTGTCGAGCGTGCCGATCTGGACATACAGCTGGCAGATCTGCCAGCCCGTGAGCGAGCAGAAGACGCGGTCGAACGTCGCGCACGAGTCGTTGAACTTCTCGTAGTGCGTAGGGTCCTCGCACGCAATCTCGGTCAGGAGGGCGAGAGCCTGGCGCCACTTGGGAGCCTGCACGTGGTGGCACTTCGACTGCTTGCGCACTGCCGCCGAAGGGGCAGCGAGCGCCAGAGCCTCATGCGTGGCAAAATTGAAGTCCCCGAGGACAAAGGTGGTGTACATGTCGGGGTCGTCAGCAGCCGCACGCTGCGATACTCGTATCGCGGCAGCCACTTCACGAACTTGCTGGGCGGACAGATCATGATTGTGAACGTTGAAGATGTCGAGCGTGCGGCAGTCATCCCGTACCCGGACTAGCATCGCTCGGCCTGGCACCAAGACAGTTGAGGATGTCATCGGCAAGGTGGACCCTTGACGAGCCAGCGGCGGAAGAACCACAGCGACTCCACCACGCCGATGCCCGTCATCCGCGTCTGTGATGAAGCTGGAGTGGATCGCGAGGCCCGACGCGATCGAGTTGAAGAACGAGACGAGCTGGAAGTGGTCCTGGTGCACCTCCTGCAGCGCGATGACCGTGGAGAGGGGACGTAGACGGAGAACGTACTTCCTCTTCAGAATGGCCTTGTCCCCGCCAGCCTGTAGAAGTGCACGAGAGTTCCAGGTAGCTATCCGAAACGGTGACGCCGCGGACCCAGGCGGCGGCGCTGGAAGATGAAATAGCCCAGCAGCGCTAAAGGCACCACTGGCTAGGGTCGGTCGGGTGCGTGAGCTCCTTGACCGCATTGCGGAGGGTGTCGATGGCCATGGCATGCTTGGCGAGCTGCGTCGAGTCCCAGTAGATCTTGGGCGGGGTGTCGCCGTGGAAGACGTCGACGTGCATGATCTTGTCCCAGCCGATCGAGAGGACGCCGTGCTCGCGGTCGGAGTAGAAGCGCTTGCCAGGGTACTGCAGCTCCACAATCGCTCTGGCCTTGCGTAGCGCGACCTCGGTCTTGATACGTTTGGGCGACTTGTCGGGGCCCAGGTGCAAACGGCAGCGCTCGGCACCAGGGGGGTCGACCCAGAACTCCTTCCAGCCGTCGGCGCCCTTGAGGAGCGACGTGGCCTTGTGGGCACGGCGCGACGCAATGGTGGTCGAGCCCGTGAAGCAAATCTCGAACCTCCTGGCAGGAGACTCGCCTTTCTGCTTGATCTCGTACTGTTCGTCCTCAAAGCCAATCTCGCCGAGCCACGGGCGCAGCGAAGAGACCACTGAGGCCAAGGTAGTAGGGCGCTGTGACACAGCAACAACAATCGTGGTGTCCTCCTCGCGGTCGAAGGACGTGGGAGCAGCGAGCTGCTTCCTGGGAGTCTGCTCGGCAATGGCCATCTGGCGACGGAGTTCGGCAAGCTGGTCTTGAAGATCATGAATGGACTTGTCGTGGGCGTCAGCACGGCCATCAAGCGCGGAGAGGCAGCGCTTCTGCTCGTCGAGCTGAGCCTGCAGGCGCCTGTTGAGGGAGTCGAGCCTGGGCGCGATCGCCGTCTGGACCTGGCCCTCAATGGCGCTGGACTGCTTGGCCACCTCGCTCTGCATGGAGGACAGCATCTTAAGTAACGTGTTGTGGTTGGACGTGATGGTCTTGGCGACAGACTCGGACACCTCGGTGGTGATGGTGTCCCGCATGGAGGCGAATTCCTCTCTGCACAATTGCCGAAGAAAGTCACCATCGTCTTCATCATCATCCAGAAGAGAAGCAACAGGAGCCTCGCCGTCGGCCGACGCGAGGGCTTGCCGCTTGCGCTGCACGAAACGGCCCGCACCCTTGCCCTTGCCAGTGCGCTCGCTGCCGGGGAAGGTGGCCACGGACTCGAACTCGGCAAGAATCTGGCGCTCCTGGGCACTGGCAGGCCCAGCTGGGACCGCATCTGCCATCAGAAGCACAGAAAACGTAAGTGTCCGCCAGCCTTTGACAGCTGGATGGCCCTGGAGGAAGGGCTGCCTCACTCAAAACGGGCCTGTCCCGATCTTGAGCCAAAATGGCAACGGAGGAGGAGGAGGAGGAGGAGGAGGAGGAGGAGGAGGAGGAGAGGGAGGAGGAGAGGAGGGAGGAGGAGGAGGAGGAGGAGAGGGAGGAGGGGGGGGGGGGGCCAAACGCCGAGCAAGTCGCCCACGCCAGCTCGGCGGCGCGCAGGGGACGGGACTCCCCGACGTCGTCGTCGTCGGGAGGCGCAGCCTTCGGCCCCACCTTGTGCCTGCTTTTGGGGGCCCGCCGCGCTCGAGGAAGCTTCGGCAGGGGCGTCCGAGGGGCTCACTCCTCCTCCTCCTCCTCCTCCTCCTCCTCCCCTCCTCCTCCTCCTCTCCTCCTCCTCCTCCCTTTCCTCCTCCTCCTCCTCCTCCTCCTCCTCCTCCTCCTCCTCCTCCTCCTCCTCCTCCTCGCGCACCCTCCCCCGCCGTTCTGCCTCTCTGACGAGGGCCCCCTCGCGCGAGGACGGGGCTCCCCCGTCGCCGGGGGGGGGGCAGGTGCGGGGCGGGAAAAGGCCTCTCTGGAAGGGAGCCATTGCTCAGAATTGGGCGCCCGAGTTATCCCTGACCCGAGTTACCCCTGATGATTCGGGGCTCTTGGACGCCCGATTCATCCGGGGTAACTCGGGTCCGGGGTAACTCGGGTTTGGATTCCCGAAAAGCGAACCCGAACCTATCCCTGACCCGAGTTACCCCTGATGATTCGGGGCTCTGACAGAAGGCGCAGGCCTTACGTTTCTGGAGGCAGGGCCGGCGCCTCCCGAGAAGCAGCCTCCTTCTGAGAAGCCTTCGCACCCGCCCCCTGCTCCGAGGCGGGGATTCATGCTCACGCGACCTCCACCTGGGAACCGACGTCCTGGTGCCCCAGCGGGCGGCCCCCAGGGCCCAATACCTCGACATATCTGTATTGTATAAGTATGCAGTTATATGGGTGTATACATACATCTCTACATGTCTACATGCGTACATACATACATGCATACATACATACATACAAACATACATTCGTGCACACGTACATGCATACATACAAACACACATACACACATACGTACACACAGACAACCATACATACATACATACGTGCACACATGCATACACACATACATACGCACATACATACATATACAACTATATATACACATACATGCATGCATATATACATACATGCATGTATACATACATACATACATACATACATGCATGCATGCATGCATGCATGCCCACACAATCACACATGCATGCATACACACATACGTATACAAACATACACACTTACATATACGCACATATATATATACATACACACATACATGCATACCTACAGACAACCCTACATACATAGATGCAAACAAACAAACAAACTGACATACATGCATACATACATGCATACGTACATACATACAAACATACATGCATACATACATACATACACACATACACACATACATACACACATGCATACATGCATACTTACATACATGCATACAAACATGACATACACGTGCACATACACATACACATACACATGCACATGCACATACACATGCACATGCACATACACATACAAGCATCGATCCATGCATGTGTTTATGCATACATGCACACATACATATATACATATGTATACGTACATGAATATATACATACATACATACATGCATACATGCATGTGTGCATTCATACATACATGCATGACTGCATGCATGCATACGTACAATGCTACACCAACACCTACATACATTCATGCATACAAATCGACATACCTACATGCATACATACATGCATACATACATACATGAATACATGCATATGTATACGCGTATGTATACGTATGCGCCGACATATATATATATATATATATATAAACACATATATGTATACATATATATATACGCATATATACGTATACACCCACATCCACCGCCCGTGGAGGTCCGCGGAAACCGATCCTCCAGGCGGCCGTCATGCATAGCTCCCCGCCTCGAAGTAGAGGGGAGGGGGGGAAGGGCTTCTCAGAAGGAGGCGGCCTCTTGGGAGGCGCCGGCCCCGCATCTATGCATGCGAGGCCCGCGCCTTCTGAGAGGCGGCCTCCTTCTAAGAGGCCTTCCCCGCTCCCCCAGCCCCCAGGCCGATAAAGCCGAATTCGTTTTCCCGTCGGCGGCGAGGCAGGGGCGGTCCGCGCCAGCGTGGAGCGAATCGGGGCAAGCGAGGATCAAATTGTCCAGCGTGCAAGGGGGAGAGACGACGACGCGGGCGGGCGCGCGAGGGAAGGAGGAGCGACAAACCCAAACGCGCGATGCGCCGGGGTCCTCACTGGGCTTGGGGATCCTCACAAAACGACTCAGGATGAGAAGCGGGCCTTGGGGAGTGGGTCCGGACCTCCTGGGTGTCGTGCCATGCTAAAATGGGGGGGGGACACACACACACACTGTGGGGGGGGGGGAACACACACACACTGTGTGTGTTGTTTGTGTTTTTGTTGTGTTTTTTTTGTGTTTTTTCCCCACGTCTGTGTTTGTTTGTTGTTTGTATGTTTTTTGGTGTTTTTTTTGTGTGTGTGTGTGTGTGGTTTCCCCCACTGGGTGTCGCGCCATGCTAAAATCATGACGTTTGGGGTCTGGGTTTGGCACAGGCTCTGCCGCTTCCGCGGGTGCCCGCCCCTGCTCCCCAGGCCGGCATCCTGCTGCCCCCTCTCATGTGCACGGGGCCTCCGGAAGCCTCGAGCCGCTCCTCGGGACCGGCTTGTCCTCCCGAGTCGCTTTGTCGACGGTGCTGGGGCCCCCGGAGGCCGAAAACGGCGAGAAGACGGGCTTCTCGCCGTTTTCGGCCTCCGGGGAAACGATGCTGCCCCCCTAGCGATCTCCAAAGAAGCCCTCCGTCCAGATTTTTGCACGACGCCAGCATTGGGCAAGAGAGACCTCCGGTGCGCGGCTTTCGGGGCCGGGCGGGGTGGGATGGGTGGGGAGCGAATTCGAGCGCGCAGGCCAGTACTGGCAGGGAGGGCGCATGGGACGCCTGTGGGCCCGAACCAGTGGTCACGCTAGCGAAGGGTTACGCTCAGGTCGGGCATGTCCTCCTACAGGCGGATTCTGGAAGAAAAGAAAAAATATCCCAGTGCGACCCTACCTAGGAGTTGGAGCATTTAGGAAAGCAACATCTACATCTACACCGACAGCTACATATACATATACACCTGCATCTACATCTACATCAAGATCAACAGCGAGACTCACATCTATCTCTACATCTACACCTACATCTACACCTACATATACATGCTATGCTATGCTGCGCTGCGCTATGCTAAGCAATGCGAAGCTATGCTATGCTACGCTATGCTATGCCATGCCATGCTATGCTATGCGATGCTATGCTATGCTAAGCTATGCGATGCTGCTATGCTATGCAATGCTATGATTGGCTATGTTAAGATATGCTATGCTGTGTTAATGATGCGCTGCGCTATGCTGCGCTGCGCTAAGCCAAGCTAAGGTAAGCTAAGCTATGCTAAGCTAAGCTAAGCTAAACTAGGCTAGGCTAAGCTAAACTAAGCTAAGCTAAGCTAAGCTAGGCTAAGCTAAGCTAAGCTAAGCTACGCTAAGCTAAGATGAGATGAGATAAGCTAAGCTAAGCTAAGCTGGGTGACTCCAGGGGGCGCAACTGGGGGAACCGCGGGACGGATCCTGGGGGAACCGCCCGGGGCGCATTACACTGCCCGGCCCCTTTAAGCCAAGAGAGTAAGAACCCTTCTAGGCAGAGCCTAGGTAGGGAACAAACAAATGATCAGCAAATAATCGAAAATAGTCAAACATGCGTCCCCAACTTATTTGCTCGACTATGTTTTAGCATTCCTTCTGTAGAGGGACATGCCAGATGTAAGGTTACTCTCACGCGTAGCCGAGAAAGCAGGAGAGCCCAGAATCGAATCGATACGCCGGATCGGTTATCGAGATAAATCTGGTCGACGGAAATCGGCAGCCGAATCGGGAGAACTCGAATCGGCGGAAAGCGGCAGCACATGCGACCCGTATCATAAGGATGCGCGATAAGGATGTAAGGGCCTTGGAAGGCAGTCTCGAAGATTTTCGATCGTGGCGCGGCCAACGAAAGAGGCCAGGGATGGACCGAGGAGGCAAGGATGCAAGGGTACCCTCGGGAAGGTTGCCCCTACTTCTATGCGGGTTGACTGTGTGACTCCGTTGAACAAATTGGAACCCACATCGAAACTCAGGTCAGCCAGGCCTTGCAAGATCTTGCAAGATTCTGCAAGATCCGGCACGCAAGCCCGGGTCCATGCAACCCTACCTCTCCAGGATCCTGCAAGATCTGGCGCTCTGGCTGCCCCCGCTTCGAATGACCCCCGTGTCAAAGCGCACGAACCCAGACCCCCGACGTCATGATTTGTTCATCACGTGGATCTCGGGAGTTCCCGACCCAGTCCCCAAGACTGATTTTCCATATGCAGAATCGTTTTCTGACGGCCCGAGGACTGGTAAGGGCCCCCAGAGGCCGAGAATACAGCAAACCCTGGAGTCGTGATTTTTTCATTACCTGAGGGGGACTGGGACAAGGCCTCAGTGGGCCCAGGAACCGGAAGGGCCGTTTCTTCACCGTTTGTGAAAAAGCATCTCCTGAAAATGGAAACGGCAAAAAAAGTGACCGCAAACGGCAACAAGCACGGCTCTGGGATTGGAGCTGACCGGTAAAAACACGGCGATGGACCGGTAAAAAGAACGGGGTCGGAACCGATAAAAAAAGCAAAACGGGAATGGTGAAAAATGAAGGGGCCCTGGGACACACAAATAAATACACACAAATAAAAAGATTCCCCATATTTTTCCATACTTTCTGGGTTGTTGTCGTCCCCCCCACTTCCCTTGTTTTCCCATGTTTTCTAGGGAATCGACGATGAATTGTGTCTGTGTGTTTTTGTCCCCTCCTGAAAAAAACGGCCCTGTTGCTTCCAAGGCCCGCTGTGGACATGGCCACTCCTGCGCGCCGCCGGCGCCGGCACGGCCCCGCCCCGGGGAGGGCCTGGCACC
Organism: Prorocentrum cordatum; assembly: GCA_963575745.1. Classification (NCBI taxonomy): domain Eukaryota; class Dinophyceae; order Prorocentrales; family Prorocentraceae; genus Prorocentrum; species Prorocentrum cordatum. The sequence continues at coordinate 836,528 of CAUYUJ010017115.1, read as the reverse complement.
CTCACTGCACCGACCTTGCAGGCGTGCTGCAGCGGATGTTTACGTGGATCTTTCTGTCAGTTGGCGGCGCGCAGAGGGGGGTGGGGGAGGGGGGAAGGCTTCTTAGAAGGAGGCTGCTTCTTAGAAGGCGCCGGCCTCACATCTGTATGAGGCCCGCGCCTTCTAAGAAGCAGGGGTGCTTCTAAGAAGCCCTCCCCCCTCCCCACCCCCCTCTGCGCGTGGCTGAGTCAGCGTAAGACCCCCAAGCAGCGAGCGAAAAACGAGTTGGATGTCACGTGGACGTGTTGTACTTCTCCATCCTGGCCACGACAGTCGCTTCGAAACTAATCCGCGTCAAAATCACTTCGAAATCCGGCACGAAGCTCTCCAGGACACTCCGGGGCCCCCATCCCACTGTTTTGTAAACGAAATCCGCTCTGCGATGTTGGCGCCATGAGGCACCCTTGGGAAATCTTCCAGCCCGAGTCACTCCAGACCCGGTCCAGCCAGGCCTTGCAAGGTCCTGCGGGATCCTGCGGGATCCTGCACCCAACCCTGGGTAAATGCAACCTTGGCTCTGCAGGATCCTGAAGACCCGGAGCTCTGACTGACCCCCGTCTGCATTGACCCCCGTCCCCAGACCCCCGACGTCATGATTTTGTTCACGACGTTGACCCCAGTGTTCTGGACCCCTTCCCCAGGACCGGCTTTTCACCCAGAGCCGTTTTTTGACGGCCCCGAGGCCCAGCGAGGGCCCACAGAGGCCAAAAATAAAAACTAATCTCCCATCGTCAATTTTTCGCAGCGCGAGGGGGTCTGGGCTTGCATTGAACCCCCGTCCCTTGAGCCCCGGACCCTCCTTGGCGGGAAGCCGCCGGCGCAGCAGGCGGCGCCCACGGTGGGCGGCCACCGTGGGGCGCGGCGCCTCCGCGGCGCCCTGGCGCCCCTGCCGAGACGAAGCCGGGCCCAGGACAAAATCGGACCGCGATGCCGCCTCCTCCTCCTCCTCCTTCCGCCTCCTCTTCCCTCCTCGCCCTTCTCCTCCTCCTGGCGCGCGCCCGGCGCGCGTTTCCCCCTCTCGCGCTGCACCCCCCCCTCCCCGCGCCCTCCGTCGTGTCGTCTCTTCGCCGTCGTCTTCTCTTTCTATTGCCACAGGGCTCCTGTACAGTCGGACTTGATTGGAGAGGACACGCGAGAGGACACAAGACCCTTCCGAGGGCCACATTGTCACAGAAATGCAGGAGGCATGGGTCGCAAGACACAGGACACGAGGGTACCCTTGATTTGGCAGGGTCGACCCACAAATCTGGGCCGACTGTAGAGGCCTCCTTGATGGGGTCGGAGGATTGCGCCGCATCGCCGATACATCGGCGATGTATCGGCGATGCATCGGTGATGCACCGGCGATGCATCGTCGACGTCGGCGATGCGTCGGCGATGTCGACGTGATGCAAGTCGGGCCCCACGTCGAACTGCATCGGCGATGCATCGGCGATGCGGCGCGATCCTCCGACCTCAAGTCCACTCCGACCCCATTTAGGAGGCCCAGATCCGTTTTACATTCTTTATTCAACAGCAACACGGATGTGGTTCTTTGGTGTGCCCCGAGGGAAGGGCCGAGCAGCGCGGAGGAGCAGCGTTAGGTCGGGCATGTCCTCCCACAGGCGGATTCTGGAGGGAAGAATAAAAGAAATCCGAATAAATCGTACATGCTATGCCGTGATGAAAGATTGCCCAATTTTGACGGGTCGGCAAACATGCATCTATGCTTCGTACGCAATGCGAGCACACGGCGCTAGTCGCCCCGCTAGGGACGTGGAGCCTGGTACACTGTTGCGTGGGAGGTGCCTCGCTTTCGGGGCGGAGTTCGAACTGGGGACTTGGTTCCTTGAACCAATATGATATTCAGCCAAACAAGATGGCGGTTCAAACACGGCAAACCGCGTAGGACATCCTCACAAAATTGTCTCTCAAAACGGTTCGAACTCGGTTCGAAACAATATAATCCGGTTTGAAACAAAAAATGATCGTTTCGCGTGGGACATCCTCACATAAGTTGTTGTCCTGACGGCTCCAACTCGGTTCGACACAATGGGATGGCGGTTCGAAAACGGCAAATCGCATGGGAGATCCTCACAAATAATGTCGTCCTGACGGTTCCAACTCGGTCCGAAACACTGGGATGGCGGTTCGAAAACGGCAGACCGCGTGGGACATCCTCACCAAAATTGCTGTTCTGACGGTTCCAACTCGGTCCGAAACACTGGGATGGCGGTTCGAAAACGGCAGACCGCGTGGGACATCCGCATGGGACATCCTCACCAAGATTGCTGTTCTGACCGTTCTAACTCGGTCCGAAACACTGGGATGGCGGTTCGAAAACGGCAGACCGCGTGGGACATCCTCACCAAGATTGCTGTTCTGACGGTTCCAACTCGGTCCGAAACACTGGGATGGCGGTTCGAAAACGGCAAACCGCGTGGGACATCCACACAAAAATGTTGTTCTGACGGTTCCAACTCGGTCCGAAACAATATAATCCGTTTCCACACGGTTGGGCAACTAGCGTTTGGACGCATCGTAGCCATTACTTCGGCCAAACAAGCAACTTTAACCACGCCCGTGTAGTCAGAAGATCATAGAAAATTCGTCCCCAGATGCTTGGCCTACTTTTGCATTTGCCTGCTTTAGACGGACATGTTCGACTTCAGAGCTTAGGCCTCTAGGCCTTCGACCCCTTCCCCAGGACAGCTTTTGCGTCGGCCGCTTTCTGCTGGCGCTGGGCTCGT
>CAUYUJ010017115.1:683760-828760 GCA_963575745.1 Prorocentrum cordatum | reverse complement strand
GTAAGCGTTCGTAGGCTCGTTTCGACTCGCATCGCGACTGTTCTCACTCACTCCTCCTCCTCCTCATCCGTCACCCTTCCCCCCGTCGTGCGGGTCGGCGCTACAGTACACGTGCGCATCTGACTGCGCATCCCAGAAAAATGATGTATTGAATCAGTCCACTTGGTTCTCGGACGGCCAACGCTGCGGGAGCCTTCTGGACGCAGATGGGCCGAACTAGGATGATGCGGGAGAACCCGGGAGTCGGGAGGACTCGTTTGTTCCAGAGGCGCCCCTTTTTCCATATAAGTTCCTGTCAAAACCCTATGAAGAAACAACTGCTTTATGAGGGATCCACAGGCGCTTTATTCTGCCATAAGGATTCCTTCTAAATTTATATATGCAATGGTGGCACTCTGTTGCACACGGTTGCTGTGGTGCACACGTACGCCGTGGTGTACACAAGCGCTGTGGTGCACGCACGCACTGTGTTGTGCACTGCCGCTGTGATGCACGCGGCTGCTGTGGTGTACGCAAGCGCTGTGGTGTACACAGGCGCTGTGGTGCACGCAAGCACTGAGTGTGGTGCGCACTGGCGCTGTGGTGCACGCGGCTGCTGTGGTGTGCGCTGCGGTGCACACAGGTGCTGTGGGGCACGCGGGCACTGTGGTGCAGACAGGGGCTGTGGTGCAGATCGCCACCTACATGCTGCTCCAATCTGCACTCGGACATTCCCAGGCGTTCCCAGACGCCGCCGCGCGAAACGTGACGTCACCGGCCCCCTTCCGCCCCCCCCCACCCATGACGCCCGCTGTCGCTCCAGAATAAAACAGAACAGGTTCCTTCGATCCCGGCGCCGCATGCAAACGGCAGCGGCGGCGGAGCCGCGCGAGAGCGGGCGGACTGCCGTCCTCACCCCTCCGCACCGCGCAACCTGCGCGTGACAGCGGCGGTGCCGCTGGGGCGCGGCCCGGTGCTTCGTCTCCGCCCCGGTCGTCGGGAGGCTCGGCCGCGCGGTGGGAGCCCGAGCCGTGCTCCTGCCGCAGCGCCGCGCAGAGGTTCCCGGAAGCCCCGCCCCCGCCTCTTCCGATTGGCCCGCGCAGCCGTCCTCTCGCCGCGCCGTCGTGGAGGCGTGGCCGCGCTCCTGCGCCTCCCGCCTCGCTGCGGTGAGGTCGCCGGAGAGGGAACGAGTGAGCAGGGCGTCCACGGTCTGGAGGCTGTGAGGCACCAACTGCGGCGTGGCCATGCGTAGCACCGCCGCCCTCGTCGGACAAGGATCCCTCCGGGGTCCGAAGGCTCCTGGGCACACTCCTTGCCGAGCGCCCCCCGCCGCAGAAGGGAATGCGATCCGACCCCCAGAACACAGCCTCGCCACAGCGTGCTGAAGGATTATGGGAGGGAGGGTTGGGGTTGGCGGGGGCCCGCTGACTCGATCGACCTCGCTAACTTGACCTCTCCCCCCGCCGTAGAAGGGAATGCGATCCAACCCCCAGAACACGGCCTCGCCACAGCGTGCTGAAGGATTATGGGAGGGAGGGTTGGGGTTGGCGGGGGCCCGCTGACTCGATCGACCTCGCTAACTTGACCTCTCCCCCCGCCGTAGAAGGGAATGCGATCCAACCCCCAGAACACGGCCTCGCCACAGCGTGCTGAAGGATTATGGGAGGGAGGGTTGGGGTTGGCGGGGGCCCGCTGACTCGATCGACCTCGCTAACTTGACCTCTCCAGCGGAGGAGAGGAGGAGGAGGAGGAGGAGGAGGAGGAGGAGAGGAGGAGGAGGAGAGAGGAGGAGGAGGAGGAGGAGGAGGGAGGAGAGGAGGAGAGGAGGAGGAGGCGGAGGAGGAGGAGGAGGAGGGAGGAGGAGCAGGAGGAGGGAGGAGGAGGAAGCAGCCCGCCCCGGCCCCTCTGGACTCGATGGCATTGTCCAGCAGGCTCCAGCGTCGGCGCCCCCCGGGATCTTGTCCGTCGGCTTGCCCGCGGGGCAGGGCCGCCGCCTGGCGAGGCAGAGCAGAGGAGCATGCTTTTCATTGGGCACAATACCCAGACCCCCTCGAGTAATGAAAAAATCATGACGGAAGGTTTTTCCTGATTTTCGGCCTCTGGGGCCCCTCACCGGGCCTCGGGAGCGTCAAAAAACGACTCAGGATGAAAAGCCGGTCCTGGGGAAAGGGTCGGGACCTTTGGGGGTCGACGTAATGAAAACATCATTACGTCGGGGGTCTGGGTACGGCGTTCTAAAGAGCCGAACTCTTTACACCAACCATTTTTCCGGCCCCGCACTGAAATTCGCACTGGAAAGCGGATCCTGGTGTATACGGGACCCTGGTGTATACATGTTTCGCTGTTTCCCCAGCAAAGCGGGGAAACAATTATAGACCACACCGACCCGACGTCGTCCCCGACCCTCAAAAGGTCCTCGGATTGAGAAACAGCCCTCGACTGGCAATGTACATGTTCCAGTTTCGCATGCTAGTCCTCAGCTAGAAGAAGACTGCCGAACAACAACAACAACAACAACAACAACAACAACAACAACAACAATCACTTTACCCGAACGCTCAGTGTTCTCACCAGTGCCAGGGTTTTCATGCGACGCCAGCCAATACCCCCACTTTGTGGGGGGGCAGTGCAAGCTCTACCAAATATCCACACGACTCTTCGCCACCACCCACACCCAGCTTCCCGCCCTATGACGTTCGGACACTTCACTTCGTGGCCTGCGGACGACCGTGGCTACTACACTGGCGTGGAGTACACACCCACAGAAGTTGTTAAGCCTACGTTCGTACACCCACAGAAGTTGTTAAGCCTTGTTAACCCACAGAAGTTGTTAAGCCTTCCACAGAACATCTGTTGCATATGATGCATATGGTACATGATACACATGATACACATGATACGTACTCACAAGATAGTTGATCACATCTTTAGGGCAAATTCCTGAGGGATGTGGGAATACACAAGAGAGAGAGGATATGGTTGTCCCGATGGTTGTCTCGATGGTTGTCCCGATGGTTGTCCTGATGGTTGTGGTTGTCCCGATCGTTGTCCCGATGATTGTCCCGATGGTTGTCCTGATGGTTGTGCTTGTCCCGATCGTTGTCCCGATGACTGTCCCGATGATTGTCCCGATGGTTGTTGGAGATTTCGGCGTGCGCGCGCGAAGAAAAAACGAATGTGTCCCGCATGGTATTATTTGACAGGGATGATGGCCCTGGCAGGTGCGCAACCGTTGTCGCAGAAGTTCGAAAAAGTTGCTCGCAAAAGCCCGTTTGACAGAAATGTTTAAAAAGTGTTGGGTTTCCTACGAATCCGCAAGAGCGCGCGGGATGAGATTTTGACATTTTTTGTTGAAAAACCATTGGTTTTTTGATGTTTTTATGTTAAAATCGCTGCGAACACTAAGGTTTTGGAAGGATTTCGTCTTGCGCGCGCGAATGTCCACTTTACCTTATTTTTTGCAAGGGATTCTTGAAATTTGATTATATTAGAACAAGAAATGTCATTTTCTATTGTTTTTTGCAAGGGAAAGCGGATTACAACAAAACAACCGGATCCTGTACACACCCTCTTTTCTGAGGCTTCCTCACGAAAATGATGAAAATGTAGCTGCGGCCTAGGCGGCGCAGGGGGGGCGCGCACCAGGGGGCCCAACAATAATTATTCTTTAGAATAAATAATGTTCAACAACAACAACAACACCAACAACAACAACAACACCAACACCAACAACAACAACAACAACACTAACAACACCAACAACAACAACAACAACAACAACAACAACACCAACAACAACAACAGCAACAACAGCAGCAACAACAACAACACATCCAGCACCTGACCCTCGCCGTTGGCGGGGTCGGGGTGCCAGTAGGCGTATCAACAGTCACAATGGCAAGCTGTGGAAATTGTCGCGCAGGCTCAAGCCAAAGCTCGAAAAGTTGGGGTGACGGGCGAGAGAAGAGAGCGGGACAGCGGAGGGAGGTGAGCGGGGAATCGGAGGGGAGAGGGTGGACCACCTCCTCCTCCTCCTCCTCCTCCTCCACCACCTCCTCCTCTCTTCCTCCTCCTCCTCCCCCTCCCCCTCCTCCTCCTCCTCCTCCTCCTCCTCCTGCTCCTCCTTCTCCTCCTCCTCCTCCGCCTCCTCCTCCTCCTCGACGGGAGACGGGAGACGGGAGGAGGGCGGGGGCTCGAAGCGAGGGGTGGATGGAGTATTAGGGGGGGGGAATGGTGGCAGCGCGAGGGCGGTCGAGGTACAGTCGGGGCCTTGCCCTAAGGAACCCAAAATAAGGAACGAGGCCCCCTTTTTCCATAAGTTAACCTTCGATCTCCTGTCGAAAACGCCTTGACCTAAGGAACCCAAAATGAGGAACACGGCCCCCTTTTTCCATAAGTTAACCTTCGATGTCCTGTCGAAAACGCCTTGACCTAAGGAACCCAAAATAAGGAACAAGGCCCCCTTTCTTCCATAAGTTAACCTTCGATTTCCTGTCGAAAAACACCTTGACCTAAGGAACCCCAAATAAGGAACGGGGCCCCTTTCTTCCATAAGTGAATCTTCGACTTCGTATCGAAACCCTGAGGAAAGCCTGAGGCAAGCTGCGAAACAGTTAAGGAGCGCGGAGCCCCTCCCCAACGAGAAGGGTTCCTCCTTCAGGGCCCCGACTGTATGGGAGGGAAAACGGGGGGGGGGTCAAGGCGGGAGAATGCGAAAGAGAGAATCGGCGGCGAGCGAGGGGGGAAGTGCGAAGAAAAAGGCATTCTCAGATGGCGGCTGGGCTCCTTAGAAGCCCTCTTGCGCCTTCTGAGGGGCCTTCGGCGTCTCCGGGGAAAGCAGAAAGAACCCCTCGGACAATTGGGGGACTTCCGAGCTTTCTGAAAAGGCCTTCTCCTTCTTACTTCCCCCCCTCGCTCGCCGCCGAGAGAAAACCCGAAGCGAAGACCCAAGAAGCGAGACACCCGACAACATAGGAATCCCAACGAAGAGTGGCGAGGCTGGAGCGGCCCGATGCGGGACGCCCCGCGTCCGAAAGGGAGCCCGCTAAGCCACGGAGCGGTAACCGTGGGCACTTTGCCTCTGGCCCCTCTGTGTTACGCAGGTCAGTTCCCAGCCCAGCAGGCCATTCGAACGATTTTCTCCTGGCAACCGACGCACACACGCGACGCCAATATATATATATATATATATATATATACATACATACATATATATATACATATATATATATATATGTATACACGCGTTCCCACACATGGAGTGAAGCGGTATTAGACGACACCACTGGCGAGGGACGCGGGCCTGCCCTAGAATTGGCGACTTCGGCCATAATGGCGCCGCATGCAGGGAGCCCACAACCTCCATTAAAGGCGAACGGTTATGTTCCATCTTCGGGGAACCTTGTCTGTCCTGTCGCTGCCCGATCCGCGTCGAATCCGTGGTGTCGAAACCATGTCGGCCGCGTCGGATCCGTGTCGAATCCGCGTCGAAACCACGTCAATTCCGCGTCGAATCCGCATCGAACCCGCGTCAGGCACCAGAAAAAAATACTAATTTTCGGGACAAGCGACATCCCCCGAAGATGCAACGTAAGAGGAGGAGGAGGAGGAGGAGGAGGAGGAGGAGGAGGAGGAGGATGTTGAGGACTATGATAGTTTGTGGTGCTGTGCTGCTGCACGATCACCAGTCCCCACCACCACGACGACCCCGAACCTCGCTCGGGATCGGCGGGCCGCCGTCGTCCTAATACGATTTCGTTGGAGGTGGAAACAACCCGAGTAGGACTGTTAAAGCTGGAGTGAGCCCTAGTAGGAACCCAGTAGACGTGGATCCAATACAATCGAATCCAGACTGGCAGGGTTCTACGACAGCTAATACAGCTATCCCTTTTTAGCCGCATTTTCGAATTTATCTTGATCGAACCATGATAGAATTCAGTGAACACTGGACGCAGCCCTATTCGCAGGGTTATATGACTAAAACTGGATCGAGCCATGATCGGGTTCTGCGAGGCCTGGATCGAGCCCCAGTCGCATTCCAACCCCGCGCTCCTAGTAATCCGCCGACCCCTTGTGGGTCTCCAGGCGTGTGAGATAGTTCCCCCCCCCATATCCCCCCCCCCCCCCCCCCCCCCCCAGGGACCCCAAACCGGAGATTTGATCCACCCCCGGCTCGCCGACGACGAGCGCGTCACGGGGCTTTTTTGGAGCCCAAAAAGGGGCTCAAGACGAGCCAAGAAGGCCTCAAGACGCTTCCAAGACGGCTCACGAGGGCCCCGACACGTCAAACGAGCGCCCCAAGACGCCCAAAATGGCCCCAAGACGAGCCAAGAGGCCTCCTAGACGGCCCAAGAGGTCCCCACGAGGCCCCAAGAGGCCCCCAAGATGCGCCCCAAGAGGGTCTCTAGACGCAAAAATTTGTCCTTTTGCCTTTGTAAAACGTACATGTTTCACACATTCGCCTTCTGAGCTTTCCGATGCTCCCAGACGGCCCAAGAGGCCCCCAAGACAGCCCCAAGACGGCGCAAGAAGCCTCCAAGAGGGCCCCAAGATAGCCCAAGAGGGCCCCAAGACAGCCCAACAGGCGTCCAAGACGGCCCAAGAGGGCACCGAAGACGGCCCTCCAAGAGAGCTCAATATGGTCCCAGACGGTCCAAGAGCGATCAACGACACCGAAGATGGCCTCCAGACGGCCCAAGATGCCCCCAAGAGGCCCCAAGAGGCACCCAAGATGCGCCCCAAGAGGGCCTCTAGACGCAAAAAGTTGGCCCGTTCCCTTCGTAAAACGTGCATGTTTCACAAGTTCGCCTTTTGGGCTTTCCGACGCTCCCAGACGGCCCACAAGGCCCCCAAGACCGCACCAAGACGGACCAAGAAGCCTCCAAGAGGGCCCCAAGACAGCCCAAGAGGGCGCCAAGACGGCTCAAGAGGCGCCGAAAACGGCCCAAGAGAGCACCGAAGACGGCCCCAAGAGCGCTCCAGGAGCGCTCCAAGTGGCTTCCAAGAGAGCTCAACATGGTCCCACGCGGTCCAAAAGCGATCGAAGACACCCGAGATGGCCTCCAGCTGGCCCAAGACGCCCCCAAAGCGGCCTCCAAGATGCGTCCCAAGAGGGTCCCTAGACGCAGAAAACATGCGCATTTCCTTCGTCAAACCTATATGTTTCACAAACCTCGTGGGCTTTCCGACGCTCCAAGACGGCCCAAGAGGCCCCGAAGACCGCCCCGAGACGGCCCAAAAGGCCCCCAAGACGGCCCCACGACGGCCCAATATGGCCCCAAGACGGCCCAAGAGGTCCCCAAGACGGCCCCAGAAGGCTCCAAGACGGCACCAAGAGGGGCCCAAGAGGGCAACCAAACATTGTAAAAAATCTAGCTCTCCGCTCCCACGAGCCCGAGCCCCAGGGGGCCCCAAGAGTGCCCCAAGAGGCCGCCAGAGGCCCACAAGAGGCCGCCAAGACGCCCCAAGGAGCCCCCAAGAGGCCCCCAGGAGGCCCCCCAAAGACCCCCAGACGCTTCCCTATTGCGAGCCGTCAAGCCAACTGCAATGCACTCCGCGCGTACAGCCTTGCTCTTCCTCGCGACGTGCTCACTATCTTGCTCGGCGCTAATGTGTTGTTGCCGCGCGAACTGTTTCGTGCGCGCTGCGAACGTCAACAGCCTCTTCACCCGTTTCGACTCATCTGCCACATCTTTCGCGGTGATGCCTCGCTGATCACAACTTCCGCACGCTACTCTTGCTCCTTTCGTCTTCCGGTGGTCCTCCACTTGGTTGCGGGTCGAAAGGCCGACCTCCCAGAAGGACACCCCGCACCTGGGTGCACAGCACGCAAGGCGCTCGCAAAACACGCCCCAAACCACCCGCATCACGCAAACATTTGGACCCCCTACGTATCTGCCACCACCCGCGCGCGACACAGCACCCTCACACCAGACGCCGCTGGCCAGAAACTCCTGGCCTCGCAACACTCACAGAAGGGGTCGGCGGATGTGGCGTAAGCCTGTAGAATAAATACCCCCCGCCACCTCAACCCCTGAGAATTCAATATCCCCGGCCAATGCAGATTTGGTCGGGGAAGATGGGCGGCAAGGCCGAACTTGATTGTCGCGGGGGGAAATTGCAAATCGAAGTTGCTCTCTTCTTGTGTTGAGTAGCAAGGGCTCCGAAGGAATGATATCGAGTTCCTGCGGATGTCTATAACTGCGCAAAGGAGCCCTATGGATTCCCAAAGGATTCCGATGGATGTCCAAAGTAATCCGATGGGTTTCTTAAGGGATTCTACGGATGTCCTGTGGGATCTCATGGGTGTACGGGGGAACCTCATGGATTCCCAAAGAAATCCGAAAGATTGCCAAAGGACTCGTGCGGATTTCCTAAGGAATCTCATGGATTTCCGAAGGAATCATGTGGATCCCCTTGGGAATCTTATGGATGTCCTAAAGAATCGCATGGATGTCATGAAAAAACGAATTGACCCCCTAAGGCGTTTATTGGTGTCCTCCGGATTCCGAAACGTTCCAAAGGAACCGAATGGATTTCCGATACATATCCTATGACTTGCCCATGGAAGCCTACGGATTTCCGAAGGAAGCCGGTGGATGTCCAAAGGGTTCTTAAAGATTTCCTGGACACATGTGTATATATATATGGCGAATATATTTTGAAACCCGATGCGTGTGCTAAGGAATCCGATGGCTGTCCTTAAGAATTCCATGGCTGTTTTAAAGCACCCCATGCAAGTCATAAGGCATCCCGTGGATGTCCGAAGGACTCCGATGGATTCCTAAGGCGCCCGAAGGATGTTCTAAGGCACCATATGGTTGCCCAACGGAAGCCCATGGATATCCTGAGGCATCCAACCGGATTCCTACGAAGAGTAATATTCCTCCTCCTCTTCCTCCTCCTCCTCCTCCTCCTCCTCCTCCTCCTCCTTCTCCTCCTCCTCGCGCTCCCGCCCCGAAGCGTTTGCACCCCGTATTTTTGTCGCCGCAAACAAGCCGCCATGGACTCTCTCCTACAGATGTGCCCTTGCAAATGACTTACACGAACTGGATTTCAAAAGTGAGCAACCGAAGGTCCCGAACCGAAGCGGATTTTGAAAACGGGTCGCGGGGTTCCTTGTCCTCCTCCTTCTCCTCCTCCTCCTCATCCTCCCCCTCCTCCTCCTCCGCATCCTCCTCCTCCCTCCTACTCCTCCTCCTCCCCCCTATGGATGATCTCGGGATGCCGATGGATTCCCAAAGGAAGCCAATGGATTTCCGAAGGTGTCCGACTGCGTCCCTAAGGAGTCTTATCAATGCCCTACAGAACCCTATGGATTCCCAAAGGAATCAGATCGATGTCCGAAGGAAATCGATGGATCCCCCAAGGAATCCGATGCGTGCCCTGGAGAAAGCTATGGATTTCCCAAGGGATCTGATGGATCTCCAAAAAATCTGATGCATCCCCAAACGAACCCGAACGATGTCCCAAAGAACCCTGTGGGTTGCCAAAAAGGAATTTTATAGATCGCCAAGGGAATTTGATGGATGTCCGAAGGAATCCTATGGATGCCCCACAGCATCCGGCGGGACAGTTGAAAAAACCGGTGGGTTTCCCAAAATGAATATTGTGCATTCTCTCGAGACCCAAATGGATTTCTTTAACGGCCCGATGGGTTTCCTAAGGATTCCGAAGGATTTCTTCCGGAACCCGATGGATGTCCAACGGGACTCGATGGATGTCCTAAACAACCCTAAGGATTTCCGAATGAACCCCATGGACTTCCTGAGAAATCCTCTGGCCGACCTGAGGGCTCCTAAGGAATCCCTGAAGAATCTTTTGGGATTGCCGAGGACGCCCATGCATTTCCGAAGGAATGCTATGCTGCTATAGATTGCCTCGGGAATCCGATGGATCACCGAAGGAACCCCAAGGCTCGCCCAAGGAATCCTCGAGCCTCACAGGTCACGGTCGAGCAGGACTACAAATTCCCCAAGCCGGCCTGGACTGGCGCGACTGTCGGTCGGGGCCTCCCAGACGGAGGAGGAGGAGGAGGAGGAGGAGGAGGAGGAGGAGGAGGAGGAGGAGGAGGAGGGAGGAGGAGGAGGAGGAGGAGGAGGAGGAGGAGGAGGAGGAGGAGGAGGGAGGAGGGATCCGAGTAGATGGGGTCGGAGCACCGCGCCCCGTCGCCGACGCAGCGCCGATGCGCTTCGATGTGGAGCCCGTCTTTCTCCACGCTGACGCCGCCGATGCGTCGCCGACGTCGCCAGCGCGTGGCCGACGCATCGCCGATGCATCGGCGAGGCTGCGCGATCTTCCGACCGCATCTACTGGGCCCCATCCAGAAGGCCTCTAGCAGGGCACCTCGGCGAGCCGAGATCGCAACGCAATGCGCCACCATGAACTGCAATCAGATCAAGAAGGGCGACGCCCTCGAGCTGGGCACGGTGCGCGCGCTGCTCGGCGATATCGAGGAGCGCGCGGGGGTCCCCGAGAACGTTCTGGTGGTCAAGCCCGTGATGGCCGTTGCCTAGGCTCGACAGGGCCAGGGCGAGGACGAACCCACCGCGCAGCAGCCTGCGGAGCAGAAGCGCTGGGCCGAGAGAGTCGAGAAAGCCGAGCACCTGCTGATCGCGGTGCACTCCGAGGCCCTCGCGCGCTACACCTACCCTAAGATGTCCATGCACGGGGCGGGCACGGCCGTCGAGCGCCGCGCCGCCGCCGAGCAGCCGTCCATGAACGACCAGCTGGCCGCCGCGAAGATCCTCCGACAGTTCGGCGCCATCGGCCCTGGTGAGGAACGCCCTGCGAGCAGCAACAAGATGTTCCAAACGGATGGCTGGACCTGTGGGCTCTGGGCGACAAGGTGGGTCGAGCGCGCCGCGCGCGAGATCCGGGCGCCCATCGGCCAGGCAGCCAGCCGCCAGCCGCCTATCGGCATCAGCCAGGCGTGCGCCCGAGGCAACGAATGGATCCAGAAACTGCAGGACGCGAGCGATAACCAGTCCGCCGCGGCCAAGGCCAAGGCCAGGAGCAAGGGCGAGGCCAAGCCGCCGAGTGACCGGACCGCGGCAGAGCCCAACTACGGCACCCTCGAAGGGCACAAGCTGCAGCGCTAGCGTGCGCGCAATGCCTCCCGTGCAAGGACAGCTCCAAAGGATGCCAAACCTGCGTGGGCGAGCGGTTCGAAGTAATTCGAAATAGAGGTTTCCTAGCGAGAACCACCAAGGACCTCGCGATCCCAGGCAAGCTCTATAAACCAAGTCTCCCCGAGCACCAACAGCCGTAAGCGCGAGAATCATCATCCTCATCATCTTCACCGTCATCGTCTTCATTATCACGCTTCATCCTTATCACCCCTCGACCTCCTGAGGTCTCCGATGGATTTCCTCCGGAGTCCTATAGATGTCCGAAGGAATCCAGTGGAGCTCCGATGGAATCCGATTGCTTGCTTCAAGCATGATATGGATGTCCTAAGGATTCCTATGGGTGTCCGAAGGAACCCGATGGATGTCCGAACGAATCTTATGGATTTCCGGTGAAATCGGGGTTCCTATAGCTGTCCTAAGGAACCCAATGTATTGCCAAAGGATTCCAATTCTTTTCCAAGGGAATTCTCTGGGTGCCCGAAGGGCCGTATGGACTTCAGAAGGAGGAGTCCTGTAGATGCCGGTATAAAAATGCATATATATATATATATATATATATATATATATACATATATATATATATATATCATAGGGGATCCTACGTATTCCCTCCAGGATCCGATGGATGCCCTAAGAAATTGTACGCGTGTCCAAAGGGCCCCGATGGATTTCCAACAGAAGTTTACTGATTTACTAATAAGATTCCGATCGACTTCCTAAGGGACCCTATAGATGTCCCGTGGAATCCTATTGCATCCCCCTGCAGGAAATCAGAAATGTTCTCAGGAATCCGATTGATTTCCTAAGGGATCCTGTGCATGTCCTCGGGGATCTCATGGATTGCCTACGGAATATTACGGATGTGATGAGGATTCCTATGGATTCTCTAGAACGAATCCTATGGATGTCCTGTGGAATCCCATAGATGCCCTCAGGAATCTCGAATAATCCCATCGGGATCTTATGCATTTCCCCCCCAAAAAAATCAAATGGATTTGCTAAGGAATCCGATGGATGTCCGAAGACTTCCTACAGCTGTCCGAAGGAATCCTATAGATGTCCGAAGGAATCCCGCGGATATCCGAAGAAATCCGATGGATTTCCTAAAACATCCCATGGATTAATTCAGAAATCCGAGGGATGGCCCCAGAAGCCCCATGGATTCCCAAAGGAATCATAAGGATGCCGTCAGGATTCTTATGGAGCGTCCAAGATCATCTGTACCATCATCGTCGTCATCATATTCATCATTATGCTGCGATCTCTGGGAAAACGTTTATTATCTCCCCTGGACCCCGAACAATATTATCCCATGGGGATTAATATCAGGATCAATGGGTTATCAGAGCCAGCGCCTGGCAGACAGCGCCGGCGACAGGGGCGCCGCCGCCGCCGCCGACGTTGTCGGCGTCGTCGGCGTCGTCGTAGGCGTCGTCGTCGTCGTCGTCGTTGCCGGCGCGGGGGGGGGAAAGGGGTTCTGAACCCCCCGAAAAAATGTTCCGCGGTTGGGTGAACTTTGGTATCCCCCATTTAGTCTTCCCCGGGGTGGCCCGGGGAGGGGGGGGGGGTTCGAAACCATTCCGGTTCTTTGCGGGGAGGGGGGGGCGGTGCGGGGAGTTTGGGGCGGGAGGATGGGGGACCCCCTGGTTTCTGACCCCCCCTGTTCGAATTATTTTCTGGGGGAGGGGTGGAGCGCCCCGGTTTCTGACCCCTCTTTGTAGACATGTTTCAGGACAGTGACGGTAAATCGCATTCCATCCGTTGCTTCGAGCACCGCGTGAAGCAGCCAATTGCTCCTGCTGGCTGTCCCAATAAGTTTCCATAGGCCAGTCGAACCCATCATGGCGGCGGGAGGCCCCTAGCTGACACCGGCGTGTAGAATCTTCAGCAGATCCCCGTGGTGGCCCTGCTGAGTCTCGGAAGCCACGTGTTTGCGTGTTGCCGCAGAAAAGGAGGCTCTGCAGATCTTGGAGGCGAGCGTGACCGATCCCTGGGTGCCCGCAGCTAGGGAAGATCAGAAACCTCTGGAGCCCCTGGGAGCAGGCAGTGCAGTAGTTCGGCCCACTCGTTGGTTCCAGCTGTGGATCAGATCGATGGCTACCCAGTGGACGACACGCCCCCCCCACACACTCAGCATCTCAACCAACACGCCGCTCAGAAGTTGTTAGGCGCAGTGCTCATTCACCAGTGCTGAAGTGGATCCCCGCCTGCGTTTTGAAGACCACGGGTAAGAGGAGCCAAAGCAATGGTTCGGCTAGCGATGTGGAAGAAGCATCCACTCGTTGCCATCGGAAGGGGCATCGACGATGCATTGACGAACTGCAGCGAGCCCAGCTAACATCACATTTCTGATGGGCAGATTTTCCACCACCACTACCATGTGTAGGACGGGGGAGAAGGGAGGATGAGGAGGTCCTCCTCCTCCTCCTCCTCCTCCTCCTCCTCCTCCTCCTCCTCCTCCTCCTCCTCCTCCTCCTACCTATGGTAGCGGTGGTGGAAAATGGGCCCATCAATTTCGCCGCCAACAGATCTGGAGCAGATCATACGCTTCGGGCGCCTGCTTTTCCGGGCGGCCCTGCCGGACGCGTCCCGGACCGGGGATCCAACTCTGTGCTCAGACGGGGAACGTGTTTGATGCTCTGGATTCGTATGATGGGCCTGTTTTCCACCACCACCACCATAAGTTGGAGGGGGAGGGGGTCCTCCTCCTCCTCCTCCTCCTTTTCGTCCTCCTCGTCCTCCTCCTCCTCGTCGTCCTCCTCCTTCCCCACTCCAACTTATGGTGGTGGTGGTGGAAAACATGCCCATCATCGTAAGTTGCGACAGCTTGAACATGAAAAACCCACATACTGTTCAGATACAGAAAGCATGTGAACCTTCGGGTTCAAGAAGCCATGGGGGATCGAGGGTCGGGTGGGCACATCGCCAAAGCAGCCGTCTCCGTTTAAAATTGCACCTTACGCCTTGGAGTCTGAGCAACCCCGTTGAACTGGACTGCCGCTTGGCCTGCTCGAGGCGGAGCAGGAAAAGACCGCCGAAGCTGCGGCAGGCGACTCCAAACGAGCCCGTTTGGCCAGCCAGAGCAGCGAGTGCCCCGCCCCCTGCCCCCCGCCCCCCGCCCCAGACCTCCGACGTCATGATCTTGATCGTGACGTTGACCTCTCCAGAGGTCTTGACCCGTGCCCCAGGACTGGCTTCTCGTCCTCAATCGTTTTGTTGATGGCCCCGAGGCCCAGCAAGGGCCCCGAAGGCCGACAATAATGGCAAACCTGCCGTCATGACTTGCTCATGACCCGAGGGGCTCTGGGGCCCCTGCTCCCTCTCCGCGGTGCACCCTCCCGGGCTGCCCCCTCTCCGTGGAGCCCCTCCCGGGCGAACCACGAGGGCATCCCAGAGCGCCGGAGCCGCTCCCGTCGGCCCGGGCGAAGGGGGGGGATAGCAAAGGGGGGCGGCTGAGAATCAGCTCACGTAGCTGATTTTCCCGGCGCCTCCCGGCGCCGGAGGCGCCCATGTATCGAGGAACGGGCCCCTCGGCGGGGCCGAAACCAGCTGCATGCAGCAACTTTCGTACCCCCCCCTTTCCCAATCCCCCCCTTTCGTCCGGCCCGATCCAAGACCGAGGACCTCTCCCGAGCGCTCCCGCTCGAGCCCAAACCTGGCGGGCGCGAGCCTGGAAAATAGCGGCCACGGCGCCCTCTCTCGAGAACCGAAAACGGACAATTCGCTAATCGACGTGTCACTGTTGGGGGTTCTGCCCACCCCCGAGAGGACCTCTCCCGAGCGCTGCCGCTCGAGCCCGCGCCGCGGCATCTGCGGCGTGCTGGCCGCGCCTTCGGCGCCAGCACCGCCGGGGGCCTGCGGCGGGCTCCGCCCGAGGCAGCACGCGGGCGGGTGGCACCCGGGGCGGAGAGTGGGAAGGAGGGGCGAGGATTGGGAAGGAGAGGGAAGAAGGGGGGGGGGGCGCGGGAGCAGGGGAGAGAGGTCCTTCTCCACCGCCTCCTCCGCCTCCTCCTCCTCCTCCTCCTCCTCCGCCTCCTCCTCCTCCTCCTCCTCCTCCCCCTCTTTCGTCTCTTTTTGAGCGGGCTTTAGTCCTAGGGTTGCAGCGCATGCCTCCTCGTCCTCCTTCTGTGTTCTCCTCTTCTTCCTCCTCCTCCTCCTCCTCCTTCTTCTTCCCTTCTTCTTGTTAGTATGAGCATTCGCATTCGTATTGCTAGTATGGTGCTTGCTATGTTTTTGGCTCTTGCGATTATATGGGTATTACTATTATATCGTAGTGCGTTTCGTCTTACCAGTATTATTGTTATTCGCATGTGTCGTATCCGCCTTTTGCTGATTGCTACTTTATAGATACGGATTGATAGAAACAATATTCTTGCTAGTCGTACCAGTATCAGTTAGTAGTCTGAGTATCCATAGAATTCTTATTACGAGTATTACCGGCAGTACTAACGTAATTGAGCTATGATGAGAAGAACTCTTGTTGTTGTGGATATTAAAACTCTTAGTATTACTATTGTTATTAATGTTATTGCTATACTCCTCCTTCTTCTCCTCCTCCTCCTCTTCCTCCTTCTTCTTGTCTCCTCCTTTTCCTCCTCCTCCTCCTCCCTCCTCCTCCTTCTCCTCCTCGTCCTCCGCATCCACTTCCTCCTCCTCCTGCTCCTCCTCCTCCTCCTCGTCTTCCTCTTTCTCCTCCTCCTCGTCCTCCTCCTCCTCCTCCCTCGCCTCCTTCGGGACCTGGGGAGTGGGGGATGTCGCCGAGGGCGGCGGCGGCACGCCACACGGGCCTGCGCGCGCGGAGGCGGGGCGGGCACCCCGGGGCGGGGGCGGGGCGGGCCTCTGCGGCGGCGCCGCCGCGAGGGCCCTCGGCGGGGGCGCCGTGGCGCCCGGCCATGGCGCGGAGATCTGGCGCTCCGCTTCTCGCCCCCCTCTCTCCCCCCCTCCCTCACGCGCCCCTCTCTACTTCCCTCCCCCTCCCCCTCCCTCCTCCTCCTCCTCCTCCCTCCCCTCCTCCTCCTCCTCCTCCTCCTCCTCCTCCTCCCTCTCCCCTCCTCCCCTCCTCCTCCCTCCCTCCTCCCTCCTCCTCCTCCTCCTCCTCCTCCTCCTCCTCCTCCTCCTCCTCCTCCTCCTCCTCCTCCTCCTCCTCCTCCTCCTCCTCCTCTCCTCCTCCTCCTCCTCCCCTCCTCCTCCCTCCTCATCCCTCCCTCCTCCTCCTCTCCTCCTCCCTCCTTCCTCCTCCCTCCCCCCTCCCCCTCCTCCTCCTCCCTCCTCCTCCTCCTCCTCCTCCTCCTCCTCCTCCTCCTCCTTCTCCATGCTGTCCCCGCCCGCTCCAGCTCTTCGGGCGCGCTCCCCCTCGGCCGCTCTGCTCGCTGGCGGCGGCGGGGGGCCACAGAGCCGCACCGGCGGGCGGAGCACGTCATCGTCGTCGACGGCGAGTCGGTCGGGCGGATTCCGGGGCCGTCTTCGGCCTCCGGGGGCCTGCGCCGGGCCTCGGGTGTGGGCGCCCGGAGTGGGCAGGGAAGCAGTGGGCACAGTGCCCAACAGCAAGTGTCGTGCCGAAGCGACAGCGGCCGCTGTTTGGTGTTCGGCAGGCGGCCTTCTGCCTCGAATGGAAAAAGGCCGCGGCGGCGCGGACAGCGAGTCCTGTTCAACAGGAAGAGGAACTGCTGTTGGGCATTGTACCCATTCTTTCCGTACCCATGTCGGTCGCCCCGATCGGGGCCGTCAGAAGAGGACTCAGGGCGACGAGCCAGCACCAGGGGAAGCGGTCGAGTCCTCCGGGGCCCACGCTTCCAATGTTCTGCAGGGGGTCGGCCCTCTGGTGCTCGGCCATGCGCGGCGGACCCTGACACCCAGGCGTTGCCATTTTTTAACAACTGGGCGAGCTCGCCTGGTTCCGCGCACGCAGCTGGAAGTCCTTCTACGGCCCCCCCGCGCCGACCTGCATGGCCTGTCCTTGCCTGCTCTTTCGTCCTGGTCTCTGTCGCTTCGTGCTTGTGTTAGCTTCCAGTGCAACCCGCAGCTCGCTTTGACCGGCGCCTGACCGCCTGGTGCACCTTGGCGCCCGCGGACTGTAAAAGTTCGCCCCGTTCCAGGCCCCAGGACCATCACAAATGCATCCGGCTCGCAAAATGCGGCAGGAAGATGGGGTCTAGGGCTCCGGCAGCCATCGCGTCCTGGCAGTTTGCTCGCAACGTCGGCTCCCAGAGGAAGGAGGGCGGCGGCGGGGATACACAGAAGGCATCTACACACCACCAGTCCCAGACCCCCGACGTAATGATTTTTTCATTACGTCGACCCCCAGAGGTCCCAACCCTTTCCCCATGACCAGTTTTGCATCCTGAGTCGTTTTTCGTCGCTCCCGAGGCCCGGTGAGGGCCGCCGGAGGCCGAAAGTTAAGAAAAACCTTCCGTCATGATTTTTGCCACTCTTCAAGGGGGTCTGGGGTGCATGGCTAGTGCCATCGTGGCCGAGGTCGGGAGAGTCTACACACCATCCTGGGTCCGGGAGGGCCCTGGCCAGGCACGGCGGTGGTGCACGGCTGCCTTCCTGCGGAGGGAGCAGGGGGACAGGAAGGAAGTGCGAGCACCGGGGGTGCGCGGGTCCTGCGTCGGCTGGGCGAGCGCAACGTATCAGCATCACCATGCCATCACCATCTTAACCACCAGCACCATCGCCATCGCCATCACAATCGCCACCGCCACCACCACCACCAACACCACCGACGCCACCACCATCATCATCCCCCTCACCACCAACATCATCACCACCATCATCACCGTCACCATCATCACTCCATCATCATCATCATCATCATCATCATCATCATCATCATCAGCATCAGCATCAGCATCAGCATCAGCATCCTCATCATCACCCTCATCAGCACCATCATCATCCTCATCATCATCACCATCATCATCATCACAACCGAGTCATCGACATCGACACCACCATCACCACCATCATCATTGTCAACGTCGTCGTTTTCCACAGCATGTCCATCACATCCACCACCACCATCGTCGTCGTCATCGTCATCATCGTCGTCAGCCTCATCATCATCCTCATCCACATCGTCACCACCGCCACTCACTACCACCATCGCCAACACAAGCCTCAACAGCATCTTCCTGACCACGACCACGATCATCATCATCATCATCATCATCAGCATCAGCATCATCATCATCAGCATCATCATCATAATCATCATCATCATCATCACCAGCATCACCAGCATCACCATCACCATCACCATCATCATCCGCATCATCATAAACGTACTCGTCATCGACACCATCATGATCATTCGCATCACCATAATCATCATCACCACCACCATCATCATGGTAATCGGCATCATCAGAAACAGAATTGCCACCATCATCGTCATCATCATCATCATCGGCATCATCATGCTCATCGCCATCGTCGTCCTCATCGCCACCGCCACAACCACAAAGCACCAGCACCAGCGTCCTCAGCATCAGCCCCAGCGCACGC
Source organism: Prorocentrum cordatum (assembly GCA_963575745.1). Taxonomy (NCBI): domain Eukaryota; class Dinophyceae; order Prorocentrales; family Prorocentraceae; genus Prorocentrum; species Prorocentrum cordatum. The sequence goes on along the minus strand of CAUYUJ010017115.1, from coordinate 810,146 downwards.
GGCACGCGCGCGACGGGCGGCCAGCCGTCGGGATTGACCGTGAGCAGGATGTTCTCCAGGGACAGGTCCTGCGCGAGGGCGCGCCCGCTCCCGTGCCCTCTGCCGCGGCTCCCCTCGCTGTCGGGCCGCTCCCACCTCCACGCCCTCTCCCCAGACCCCCGACGTCATGATTTTTTTCATTACTAGGGGGAAAACAAACCTACCTCGCTTTTGACCACCCTCGCTTCCAAGAGATACCAAACGACGCCAAATTGCAGCCTGTACTGGTCAATCCGCTTGACGAGGAGGCGCGTGGTATGGCTTGGTTTTGCCTGGAAGCGAAAGCGGGGTAGGTAATTCACGCTCTGAATTACGTCGACCCCCAGAGATCTCGACCCATTCCCCGGGACCGGTGTTTCCTCCTGAGTCGTTTTTTGACAGTCCCGAGGGCCGGCTCGGGCCTCCAAAGGCCGAAAATCATAGAAAAAACCTCCCGTCATGATTTTTTCACTGCTCGAGGGGGCCTGGGTCCCACGCCCTCTCCGCCTCTCGGGCGCTCCTCGAGCGTGCCCGTAAGGCGGTCCTGCCCGCGCTGGCTCCCCTCGCGGGCGGCCCGGCCACCCGACGGCGGGCCCACCCGGCGGCAGCGAGGGTCCGTCTCGGGCGCTCCTCGGGCCCCATGCGCCTCTGCCGCGTCGGGCTCGGCCAGGACGCCCGCTCCCGACGCCGGCAACGACGATGCGGGCAATACTTCTCGCTTGCGGCCCTGCCCGCGCTGGCTCCCCTCGCGGGCGGCCCGGCCACCCGACGGCGGGCCCACCATTGCGGCGGCAGCGAGGGTCCTTCTCGGGCGCTCCTCGGGCCCCGGCGCTGCTGCCGCGTCGAGCTTGGCCAGGACGCCCGCGCCCAACGCCAGCAACGACGATGCGGGCAGTACTTCTGTCCATGTCCACTGCGATATGGAGTTTCGGGCTCCGTTCCCCAGAAACCAGAGGCGCGCTGGATATGGATACACTTGCCCCCTGGAGGCTCGATGTTTATCCATATCCAGTGCGCCTCGGCCTTGTGATGCTCCTCCCCAAAAAGTCCAAGACGCACTGGATATGGATACGAACCTTGCCCGCAGACGACGATGGTCGGCCCATCCCCCCCCCGTCTCCAGGGGGGGGAGCTCCGCTGCGAAAGCAAATCTGTCCAGAGATGCCGGCCTTCCACTTTGGGGATGGATGCCTGCATCCCAGACCCCCTCGAGTAATGAAAAAATCATGACGGGAGGTTTTTCCCAATTTTCGGCCTCGGGAGGCCCTCACCGGGCCTCGGGAGCGTCAAAAAACGACTCAGGATGCAAAGCCGGTCATGGGGAAAGGGTCGGGACCTCTGGGGGTCGACGTCATGAAAAAATCATGACGTCGGGGGTCTGGGATCAGGGATCCGTCCGCACTGAACTGGACGACCCATACTTCGAGCAGGGGCCGACCGTCCCAGCATTCCCAGAGGCATACACCCTGCGAAATGCTTAAGAAATCTTGGGTTAAGAAATTCATAGTCTCAGATCTTGAACAAAAACCCAAGATTTCTATCAAAATCTTAGGATTTCCATGGAAACATTAAGAATAATCGAGACTCTGGCCGAAAATTTAGGTTTTCTTAAGCATCGCCCAAGGTGTACCACGAAATCTTCTCAGAACCCCTCCTAACGACAACAATTTTCCCATAACAAAGAAACCTATTAAGACAAACCAGTTTCGGTCAGAAATGTGCTCAGAACTGCTCGTGCAAACCACAAAAGGTTCCTACAACATTCTCTGGTGAGCCGGCAGGCAAGCCAGGACGCTTCGCCACTGCTCGAATTATGCCCGGGGGGGGGGCCGCCCAAGGCAAACGCCTGCCCCCCAAACGAAAGCAATCCCAGTTCACGGGCCCACACTTCTTCCGGGATGCCCCTACCAGGTACGCCTAGAACCAGCCAGAAGCATGGAGCACAAGGATGCAAGGCAGACAAAAGGGGCAAAGGTGGAATGAACATCGCCAGGGCTGCCAGTCACTCGAAGGATGATGCGGACCCTTGCCAGGCATAGCCGAGGAATGCAAGGAAGCGTAGTAGACAACAAGGGGAGAGGGGCAGGCAGGGAGAGGCATAGTAGACAAATAGAGAGAGGGGGAGATACGGAAAGACAGAAAGCAATGAAGAGCAGCAAGAAAGAGAGAGAGAGAGAGGGAGAGAGAAAGCGTAGAAAGAGAGAGTGACAGAACAAGAAAGAGCTCTCAGCATCTGCGGGCGGGCCCACATGTTAGACATCGGCGCTGTTCGCAGAAGTGAAAAAAAAGGAACCCAAGGGTTTCGGGCCCCCCCTGGGCCCAAAATCTAGCAGACGTCTGCACTTTCCCGAGGACGCCGACCGCCGCGTGTGAATATGGATGGAATCGGCAAGCACGTCTGTATATACACAGAGAGAGAGAGGGGAGAGAATTAGCCTGGCGAGAAGACCCAACCATCTGCAATTGTGAATACCGCAATTGTGGGTACCGTCTTCCGTGAAGCTCCCGATGGGGCCACGAAACGCCCTACTGGGTGGGAGAACGCATGCGAACTGCACCACGTGGGCCCTTCGGTGGGACTCCCTATGGGGCCACGAACCGTGTGAGGGGTGTGCCGAAATCGGTGGCGGGGGCGCATGTGAATCGCGCCACTGGGGCCTTCGGTGGAGCTCCCTGTGGGGCCACGAGCCGCGTGAGGGGTGTGCCGTAATCGGTGACGGGGGCGCATGTAAATCGCGCCACTGGGGCCTTCGGTGGAGCTCCCTGTGGAGCCACGAACCGCGTGAGGGGTGTGCCGTAATGGGTGGCGGGGACGCATGTAGCTGTGCCACTGGGGCCTTCGGTGGAGCTTCCGATGGGGCCACCAACAGTTTGAGGGGTGTGCCAAAATAAGTGGCGGGGACGCATGTAAACTGTGCCACTGGGACCTTGAGGGGTGTGCCGTAATGGGTGGCGGGGAGGCATGCAAACTGTACCACTGGGGCCTTCGGTGGAGTACCCTGATGGGGCACGGAACGTGCGAGAGGTGTGCCGAAATGGGTGGCGCGGACGCATGTGACGCTGGGGCCTTCGGTGGAGCTCCCGATGGGGCCACGAAACGTGTGAGGGGTGCCGAACTGTGTGGCAGGGACGCGTGTAAACTGCGCCACGGGTGCTTTCGGTGGAACCCCCTATGAAGCCACGAACCGCGTGAGGGGTGTGCCGTGGTGGGTGGCGGGGACGCATGTAGCTGTGCCACTGGGGCCTTCGGTGGAGCTTCCTACGGGGCCACCAACAGTGTGAGGGGTGTGCCAAAATGAGTGGCGGGGACGCATGTCAACTGTGCCACTGGGGCCGTGGGTGGAGCTCCCTATGAAGCCACGGACCGCGTGAGGGGTGTGCCGAAATGGGTGGCGGGGGCGCATGTAAACTGCACCACTGGGGTGGATCCCCCTAGGCCCTACGGGGCCACGAACAGTGTGAGGGGTGTGCCGGCATGGGTGGCGGGGGCGCATGTAAACTGCGCCACTGGGGCCTTCGGTGGAGCCCCATATGGGGCCACGGACAGTGTGAGGGGTGTGCCGACATGTGTGGCGGGGGCGCGTGGGAACTGCGCCACTGGGGCCTCCGGTGGAGCTTCCTATGGGGCCACCAACAGTGAGAGGGGTGTGCCGACATGGGTGGCGGGGACGCATGTAAACTGTGCCACTGGGGCCTTCGGTGGAACTCCCTACGGAGCCACGGACCGTGTGAGGGGTGTGCCGAAATGGGTGGCGGGGGCGCATGTAAACTGTGCCACTGGGGCTTTCGGTGGAGCTCCCTGTGGGGCCACGAACCGTGTGAGGGATGCGCCGAAATGGATAGCACGGACGCGTGGGATGATAATGGTGATGAGCAGAGGCAAGGAGGGAGGAGGGGAGGAGGGAGAGGAGGGGAAGGAACGCGGGGCGCTGTCTCTTCAAAGCGAGGGCCCAACACCACAGGATGGTTGGGGAAAGCAGAGAGAGAGAGAGGGGGAGCGAATTACTAGACATACAATGACACAGATGCATCAATACCCAGGGGCTTATAGCGCATACTCATGGATAAAATATGTGCATGTATTTCCATATACATGGCAGAAGGAGGGAGGCAGGCAGACAGACATGCAGACAGACAGACAGCGAGGCAGAGAGGGAGGGAGATAGAACGATCGAGAGAAGAGAGAGAGAGATTCATATAGGACACAGGCAAGACAGAGCAACGAGAGTAATCATTCCCCCATGGAGCGCGTGCACTGCACGGGTTCTGCAAGCAGTGGAAAGAACAAACGAAACGATCCTACCCCCTCCGAGCGAAGCGTTCGTGTAATGATGCCACCGTGCTTCCAATGTGTGGGCGCGCCAGTCCTCGGCCCCTACGCAGGGTTGCTCCGATCATCGGCCCGAGGGCGAACCTGCGCCGACGAGGCAGGCCGCAGTCGGCCTGCAGCCAGGGCGGTGTTGAGCATGATGCCTTCGATATGTGTGGGGGGAGGGCCACTGGCTTGGATTCTATCTCACCAAGGTAATGGACAGGAGCACCGGGGTAATGGACAGGGCCACTGGTTTGGATTCTCTCTCACCAACTTGGTCCAAGGCAAAGGTAATGGATCCTTCTCTGTTTTTCGGGGTGGGAACCACCAAGGTAATGGACAGGAGCATAGTGTGGATGCGCACAATCAAGCAATTCTGCAAGCATCGCTGCGCAGGGTCTCGCCATGCTGCGTCACCCGAGTTCTAGAATATTGTGAGCCCGTACGCCCTGCCACAAAAGCATGACTGATCATGTCCCTCCTGTTCACCCTGCGCTGGTCCCTCTGGCTTCTGCTGGTCTTTGCCGTCATGCCCGTACCCTCCTCTGGCTATCAGCAATGCTATCAAAGAGCGGGCTGGTCCCTGTGTGCAACACCCAAGTCGTGGATCCACCTGCCATGCGACCGAGAGAAGGCCAGAGACTTCAGATACTACGTAATGGGGAACGGCAGAGCACTTGAATATGGCTGTCTCTATATCCCGAAAGATGGCGACGACCACCTTCAGACTCGAATCTGCAATGGCAATAAAGGCTGAGACATGCGCCATGACGACCCTGATGAAGCCTCGGATGCGCTCGACCACACGGCCTGTATCAGACCCGAGCCGCCCTGAACCGAAAAAACACGGACGCCTGACACCTCAGCTGCCCCGATACGCAAGCCTGCCGCAGCAGAAGCCCAGAGAGCAGACGTATTCATACGCCTCCTAGGCTGGGGGCACGGCGTGGGCGTGCCGCGGCGCGCTGCGGTGCCGTCGTGCGCGAAGGCATCGATGACCCCACCCTCTCGCGCCATGCTCTGCCTGGCGCTCTTCGGCGCAGCGCACGCCACATGTGCGGGGCAGTCTCGTGGTTTTCATGGCTGTGCCGCTCAGCTGCCCCGATACGCGATGCGCAACCCGTAGCGTGCTGACACGGAGCCCAACACGTGGGCCAATAACGAAGGTCTGGCGCCATACGCTCGCCGAAACGTGGGTGAAGCGGTGATGCGTTTCAGCACGCGCGTATCAGGACAGCTAGGCGTTGCCGGCGACGACCACGTGGCGTAAAACAGGGCTAAGATCGGGATACATCGCTCCAGAGCGTTCCCGAGCGCTCTCAGAGCGCTCCGGAACGCTCTGGAGCGGCCGCGGCGCCCAATACCTCCTCCAAACCCGCCGATTCTCAGGGATTTCGAGTTATCCCGATCCGATGTTGTCCCGATCTCCGCGTCGTTTTACCTGCGGTCGGGGAGGCGTGGCTCGCCCGGCGGCGGCGTGTGGCGCCCGGCGCGCGACGCGGTGCGCAGCGGCGTGCCGATGCCGCGCCGAGGCGCGAGGCCGCCGCCCGAAAGGAGTGCGCACGGGGGCCGCGCGGCGCTCAGAGTCGAGCAGGGGCCGACGGTCCAGGCAGACAGTCGGGGCGTTGACCTAAGGAACCCTAAATAAGGAGCGAGGCCCCCTTCTCTCCATAAGTTAACCTCCGATTTCCTGTCGAGAACATAGGGGAAGCCTGAGGCAAACTGTCAAACACTTGAGGAACGCGGAGAGCCCCTCCCCAACGAAAAGGGTTCCTTCTTCAGGGCCCCGACTGTACTCGCTCCCAGAGCAAAAGGACGCTCCAGGAACAAAAGCAGTGCTCTCAGGCCAGAAGAAGCCGACGTGCTGACACGAGGCGGCCTCGGCCAGAAATGCCCCCCCAAACACCCCGTGCAAGTCGCACAAGGATATTACGGTGTGGGCATTGAACAAGGAACCCTTCGATGAGGAATCCAGGGTCTGGAAGCAGGTGGAACTCCAGTCGTGAATCGGCCATGGATATCACCGCCACCCTCATTGGGTAATGAATCCTCCAGGGTATGCGGCTCCCTGAGCAGTCCTTACCAGGCGCCCCCACCGTCTTGAGATGCACTATTTGGTAGGCCTATATAGAAGCTTCCTAGGAGGGTCCGAGTAGATGGGGTCGGAGGATCGCGCCGACGTCGCCGATGCATCGCCGATGTATCGCCGACGCATCGGCGCCGTCGGCGATGCATCGGCGCCGTCGGCGTGGATAGAATCGAGCTCCACACCGAGCCGCATCGCCGATGCACTGGCGATGCGGCGCCATTCTCCGACCCCCATCCACTCGGACCCCGTCTGGGAGGCCCAGACCATGCAGCCGGCCCGTCTCACAAGGACGCGCGACGGGAATGCAAGGGCCTTGGACGCCCACTTCGGAGCGGGGCGCGGACAACGAAAGTGGCCAAGGATGGGCCGAGGAGGCAGGGATGCAGGGGTACCCTCGGGAAGGTTGCCCATCCTTACTATGCGGGTTGACTCTACAGGCCCATCAAGAACGTCGCACATCCCAACCGGACCGAGCACGACCAGCAAGCAGCGCGCCGGTGAGCCGTCCTTACTGTGCGGGTTGACTGCAGGCAAGCCGAGACGCCTCGCCACTGCTCGACGCAGGGCAGACAGGCAAGCAGAGGACCGCGTGCAGCCCTCGTGCACGCGCCGAGGCTGGGCGCAGGGGGAGGGAAGAGGAGAAGGAGGAGGAGGAGGAGGAGGAAGAGGGGGAGGAGGAGGAAGAGGAGGAGGAGGAGGAGGAGGAGGAGGAGGAGGAGGAGGAGGAGGAGGAGGAGGAGGAGGAGGAGAAAGGAGGAGAAGGAGGCGAAGGAGGAGAAGGAGGAGGTTGAACGCTGCAGTTGCTCAGCTCAAGACCGAGCAACGTAAAAAACAAAGGAGAAGAAGAAAGAGGAGGAGGAGGAGCAGGAGGAGGAAGAGAAGGAGGAGGAGGGGGGGGATGAGGAGGAGGAGGAGGAGGCGGAGGAAGGACGAGGAGGGGAGGAGGAGGAGGAGGAGGCGAAGGAGGGAGGAGGAGGAGGAAGAGGAGGAGGAGGAGGAGGAGGAAGAGGAGATTGAACGTTACAGCTGCTCAGCTCAAGTCCGAGCAACGAAAAAAAGGATGAGGATGACGATGAGGATGAGGATGAGGATGAGGATAATGAGGATGATGATGATGATGATGATGATGGTGATGATGATGATGATGATGATGATGCTGATGCTGATGATGATGATGATGATGATGATGATGATGATGATGATGAATGATGATGGTGATGATGATGATGATGATGATGATGAGGGGAGGAGGAGGAGAGGAGGAGGAGGAGGAGGAGATGGGAGGAGGAGGGGAAGAGAGGGGGAGGAGGAGGAGGGGGAGGAGGGGAGGAGATGGGGGAGAGGAGAGGTGGAGAGGAGGAGGAAGCGGGGGAGGATGGGGGGGAAGGGGGAGGAGGAGGAGGGTTGTTTTTTTTTTTTTTTGAGAGGAGGGAGTAGGAGGAGGAAGAGGAGGAGGAGGAGGAGGAGGGAGGAGGAGCAGGAGGAGAAGGAGGAGGAAGCGAGAAGGAGGAGGGAGGAGGAGAGAGGAGGAGGAGGAGGAGGAGGAGGCGAAGGATGCGGAAGAGCAGGGGGTTGAACGCTACAACTTTAGCTGCTCAAGTCCGAGCAACGGAATAAAGGAGGCGGAGGAAGAGGATGATGAAGATGATGATGATGATGATGATGATGATGATGATGATGATGATGATGATGATGATGATGAGATGATGATGATGATCATGATGGATGCTGGATGATGATGATGATGATGATGATTGAGATGATGATGATGATGATGATGAGAGATGATGATTGATGAGGATGAGGAGGAGAGGAGGAGGATGAGGAGGAGGAGGAGGGAGGAGTAGGGGGAGGAAGGAGGAGGACGGAGGAGGAGGAGAAGAGGAGGAAGAGGGCAGGATTTTTTTTTTTTTGAGAAAGGATGGGGGGGGACGGAGGAGGAGAAGGTGGAGGAGGAGAAAGGAGGGGAGGAGATGGAGGGGAGGGGGAGGAGGTTGAACTCTACAGCTGCTCAGCAGCTCAAGTCCGATCAATTGAACTCTACAGCTGCTCAGCAGCTCAAGTCCGATCAACGCAAAAAAGGAGGGGGAGGCGAAGGAGGAGGGGGATGATATTGAAAGCTACAGCTGCTCAGCAGCTCAAGTCCGATTAATGTAAAAAAAGAGGAGAGGAAGGAGGGGGAGGAGGAGGAGGAGGAGGAGGAGGAGGAGGAGGAGGAGGAGGAGGAGGAGGAGGAGGAGGGGAGGAGAGGAGGAGGAGGAGGGAGGAGGAGGAGGCGGAGGAGGACGACGATGATGATGATGAAGAGCCCCAGAAGCAGGAAGAGGAGGAGGAGAGGAGGAGGAGCCCCAGAAGGAGGCGCCGCCGCGGCCCGGGGCCGCCGGGCAGGGCGCCGCCGCCCTCGCCACCGCAGCAGACCCTGAGGCATCCGACGTCGCCGGGCGGCAGGACCGGGAGGGGGCGGGCGGAAGAGGGCGGGAGGAGGAGGAGGAGGAGGAGGAGGAGGAGGAGGCGAAGGATGCGGAAGAGCAGGAGGTTGAACGCTGCAGTTGCTCAGCTCAAGACCGAGCAACGAAAAAAAACAGAGGAGAAGGAGGAAGAGGAGGAGGAGGAGGAGGAGGAGGAGGAGGAGCAGGAGGAGGAAGAGAAGGAGGAGGAGGGGGGGGATGAGGATGAGGAGGATGAGGAGGAGGAGGAGGAGGCGGAGGAGGGAGGAGGAGGAGGAGGCGAAGGAAGAGGAGAAGGAGGAGGAGGAGGAGGAGGACGAGGAGGGGTAGGGGTAGGCATAGGAGGATGAGGAGGAGGAGGAGGAGGAGGAGGACGAGGAGGGGTAGGGGTAGGCATAGGAGGATGAGGAGGAGGAGGAGGAGGAGGAGAGGAGGAGGAGGAGGAGAGGAGGAGGAGGAGGAGGAGGAGGGGGGGGGCGGACCCGGCAGGACCGGGAGGGGGGGGGGTGAAGAGGGCGGGAGGAACAGGGGGGAACGCGAGGAGGGTGGGAAAGATCGGGGGCGCGCAAACATTAGGGACAAGGAAAGGCGACACCAACACCACCAGGGCGAGGAGGTGTGAGGAGGCGAGGGGGGTCTCCCTGGTGGTGTGGTCCCCCCCTCTCGCTCGAGACATCCCCAGCCTTCAGCTCGGGGAGAAATAGTGGACCTCCTCGCTTAGATGGGCCCCCTGGTGGTGTTGGTGTCGCTTCTCCTCCCTCCGAACGGGGGGGGGACAGCGAGGAGGGTGGGAAAGATCGGGGGCGCGCAAACATGGATTCGCGATCCATGGACTTGGCGCGCGGTCGCCACATCCATGGATCGGGGGAGATGCCCTCCCCAAAGTGCGGCCGGTGCCGCCTGGTTCGGCGGCGAGACTCCGCGATTTCCCATGGAAACGGGACCCGTCGCCAATCCACGCCCCCTTGATCCATGTTTGCGATCGCCTGATAAGAGAAGGCATGGCCAGGAAGACGACGAAGGGGGGTAGGACCCTGAGAGCCGACGTGACAACCAAAAGCTGCACCACACTGCGTACAATCACGACCAGACCCCTGGACCCCAACTTCCTGCAACATTTTCCAGAGCCTGATCGATCCGTGAGGGTCCCGGGGCCTGAGACGAGGCAATCTCTGGGCACGTCGTTTGTCGTCGTCGTCGTCGTCGTCATCGTCGTAGTCGTCGTCGTCATCGTCGTCGTCGTCGCCCTCTCGCCGTCCGTGCCACCGGCGTCGTCGTCGCCGCCGTCGGGGGAGGCAGTGAGGGGCAGCGACGTCTGGGGGAAGCCGCTCCGGGAGGCGAGCTGCCGCAGGAGTCGGCGGTGCACCGCCGATGGATCGGCGGCAGGCCCCCCCCCCGTCGAGAGCCCGCTCGATTCTGGGCGTGGGCGGGCCGCCGGGCCCCATCGACCACGAGAGGGGGCGATCGGGGAGCCGTGCGTCCCCGCCGTTGGGCCTCTGCCCCCCCCGGGTTGTGTGCTGGCCGTCCCCCTCGGAGGCTACGCGCCCCTGAGCCCATGTCCCCCTGAGCCTGCCTCTGCTGAAGGGAAACTGGGACACACAAATAAATACACAAAAAAAAGATTCCCCATATTTTCCTATATTTTCTGGGTTTTTGTCTTCCCCCCCACTTCCCATATTTCCCCCATATTTTCCTGGAAATCGACAAATAATTGTGTCTGTGTGTTTTTCTCCCTCCTGATCTGCCCTTGAGCCGATCCCCCTCCTGAGCTCGAGCAGGGGATCGACTGCAGAATCGATGTACCCCAAAATGGATTCTCCATCGAATCTGCGACGAAGACCTCGAATGTGCAGCAGTCTACTGCCTGTGCCCTTGAGCCGATCCCCCTCCTGAGCCTGCGGCCCCTGAGCCTACAGTGGGGGCGCGTGGCAAGAAACCAGTTGGATTTTGCCAGGGTGCCCTGGGTTTCTTGGAGTTCGATGGGTCCCCAATAAGACCTGGATGATTTTCGATTGGCAAATCTGGGTTTTCATTAAACAGGTCGCGGATTTCAGGGTTGGCTTTCTTGCGGAGGTTGCTTGTGGCCGAGGCCCCACTGTATCTCCCCCTGAGCCTATCCCCGCCTGTGTGTTGCCCCTGACCTTCCGCCCCTCTGTTCGTTGGCCATACTGACTCGGGCCACGACTGCTGCTGCTGCTGTTGCTGCTGTCGCTTCGTCGCGATTTCCACTGTATTTACCCTGATCCCCTCTCGCCCCATTCCCGCGACCACGGCTCTCTGCTGCACTCTCCAGAGGCAAAGCATTATTGCCTGTCCTCCGAAAATCAAGACTCCCAGATCTCAGGGGGCGTCGTCGTCGTCGTCCTCGTCGTCCTCCTCGTCGTCCTCGTCGTCATCGTTGTCGTCGTCGTCCTCGTCGTCGTCCTGGTCGTCATCGTCGTCGTCGTTATCGTCGTCCTGGTCGTCATCGTCGTCGTCGTTATCGTCGTCGTCGTCATCGTCGTCGTAATCGTCGTCGTCGTCGTCGTCGTCGTAGTCGTCGTCGTCGTCGTCGTCGTCGTCGTCGTCCTCCTCGTCGTCGTCCTGGTCGTCATCGTCGTCGTCGTCGTCATCGTCGTCGTCGTTATCGTCGTCGTCGTCATCGTCGTCGTCACCGTCGTCGTCGTCGTCGTCCTCATCGTCGCGCCCCTGACCTTCCTGACCTTCCGCCCCTGTATTTCTTGGCCATGGCTCGGGCCTCCGGCAGCCATGCGGGACGATCCGGGCACCCCCGGAACGCCCTCGGCGAGGCACAGCCGCTGGAGCGCCTCCCGAGGCTGGGCAGCAGCCGAGAACCTACAAAAACGCCCGAGGTCGAACCTCGAACCTCGGAAATTCGTTGCCCAGGAGCCTATCCCCCACCCCGCTAATTGGAGGCCTCCTAGATGGGGTCCGAGTAGATTGGGTCGGAGGATCGCGCCGCATCGCCGATGCATCACCAATGCATCGGCGATGCAGTGGCGAGTATCGGCGACGTCAGCGCGGCGACGCCAGCGCGGAGCAAAAGCAGGCTCCACATCGGAGGCCTAGGCTAACGCTGCCCCTGAGGCAAGGGTTGGCGATTCCGAAGGATCTGGTATGCAACGGGTTTGATTTGCAGACGGCACCCTGGGGGGCACCCCGGGTGGCGGGCGAGGACCTCGACAGAGCTCTCCGCCGCGCCCCCAGGAGGCCTGACGAGGACAGCGTCGTGCTCCGCAGGCCCCAACGGTGCCGATCGCAAAACACACCCTCGCGTAACTGACTACCTACCAGACCACCCCAACCCAACCCGAAGACCCGACCTTGACCCGAATTTCGGGCTGGGGGGGGTACGGGTTCCATCTGCTTTTTCAATGTTCCCCGACCCCCCCCCCCACTGGAAATGGAAGGCAAATGGGGGCCTTCGTGTTGGGTTGGGGTGGTTTGGTGGGTGGTGAGTAACCATACAATTCGTAGCCGCCAGAAGGCGTGGTGGTCTCTGCACACCCAGACCCCCGACGTAATGAATTTTTCATTACGTCGACCCCCAGAGGTCCTGACACTTCCCCCATGACCGGCTTTGCATCCTGAGTCGTTTTTTGACGCTCCCGAGGCCCGGTGAGGGTCCCCCGAGGCCGAAAATTAGGAAAAACCTCCCGTCGTGTTTTTTTCATTACTCGAGGGGGTCTGGGCAAGGGAAACAAGGTCCGAGCAGAGCAGCACGCACCACGACCGCGACGACCCCGAAATCCGACCACGGACACGAGGCGCGCAGACCGATCCGCATCGACACACGGATCCCAGGCCCCCGACATCACGATTTTTAGCATGACGTCGACCCCGAATCGAAGTCTCGGCCCTTTTCCCCGGGGCCGGTCTTTCATCCTGAATCGTTTTTTTGTTTTTCCCCCAACCCTGCTTGGTTGGGTATTCGTTTTGAACAGAGCACGGCGGTCTCCAGTCCTTCTCCTCCTTCTCCTCCTCCTGCCTCCCGCCGCCTCCTCCCGCCTCCTCCTCCCGCCTCCCTCCTCCTGCCTCGCGTCTCCCTCTCCTCTTGCCTTGTGCGGACCTGGCCGTCCCTGGGGGGCTGCGATCTGCGACACTGTCGCCACTTTCGAGGGCTGATGGTGGGTCCTGCGGAGTGAGGCACCGCGGGGATCTGAGCGGGACCTCGCCGTCCCAAGGGGCAGCGATCTGCGACACTGTCGCCACTTTCGAGGGCTGCTTGTTGGTCCTGCGGAGTGAAGCACCGCGGGGATCTGAGCGGGACCTCGCCGTCCCTGGGAGCTGCGATCTGCGACACGGTCGCCACTTTCGTGGGCTGCTGGTGGGTTCTGCGGAGTGAGGCACCGCGGGGATCTGAGCGGGACCTAGCCGTCCCTGGGGGGCTGCGATCTGCGACACTGTCGCCACTTTCGAGGGCTGCTGGTGGGTCCTGCGGAGTGAGGCACCGCGGGGATCTGAGCGGGGCCTCGCCGTCCCTGGGGGGCTGCGATCTGCGACACTGTCGCCACTTTCGAGGGCTGCTGTTGTGGGTCCTGCGGAGTGAGGCACCGCGGGGATCCGAGCGAGACCTCGCCGTCCCTGGGGGGCTCTCAAGAGCTGCTGTGGGATACATTGGGTGCAACGGGCGCATGGCACAGCCGACGGGGGTGACTTGTTATTACGTAGCCTTTAGATCTTGATCGGGGGCCTGCGAGCCTTCCGATTGCTGCTCGCAAAATCACACGCGTCCATGTTCCGCCATCGCCCCCGTGGTAGCAATCCTGATGTACTTATGCCCCGCATTGCGCAAGGGTTGGGTACGTCGCCAGGGTAATTGACGGTCCCGCCCCCCGAGGCCGAACATAGCCACAAACCTGCCGTCGTTATGTTTGCATGGCTCGCGGGGTCTGGGATCATCGGCGGCGAGCGGGAGGAGTGAGAAGGAGAGGGCCCTGCCAAGGGCGGCAGGACCTCACACCTCGCGTCCTCTGGGAAGTCTTCCGTGCTCGGGCGGAAGGCAGAAAGGGAACTTCTCAGAAGGCCCGGGGACTGACTTCCGAGCCTTCTGAGAAGGCCCGCCCCTTCTCGTTCCCCACCCTCGCTCGTCGCCGACCCTCGAACGCGCAGAGTAGAGGAACAGAGAAAGGGCATACTCATAAACTGGTGGAGGTCCGCGCGGGCTTCGCGGATCTGGGCTGAGCCCCCCTCCCCTGGCGCGCGGAGCGCGCCATGGGCGGCGCAGGAGGCGCCGTCGAGGGGGGCCAGCGCAGATCCAAGAAATCCGCGCGGACTTCCCAAAGTTTATGCGTGTGCCCCCTCTTTTCTTCGACCAGGAGGCCCGAACACCACCGCCAGTGCCGACCACTTCCCCCCCGAGGCTCGCCGCCGAGACTAGGGAAAGGGCCCGCCCGAGAGGGCGGCGGGGGGGAGGCCGGGGCCTCACCGCGGAGAAGGCCTGTGCGGCGAGCGGGCGCATCTTGTCCTCGCGGGGCGCCGCCGCACAGGAGGGGGGGCCGCCGGGCCCTCTTCGGGGGGCTGCTGCTCCTGGCCATCGCGCATCCTCGTCCTCCATGTGTGAGTTTCTTTTCGTCTGGGCGCGTGTGCGACGACGACGGCGACGGCGGGGACGACGACGACGACGACGAGGACGACGAGGACGACGAGGACGACGGGGACGACCACGGTGACGACGAGGACGACGACAACGACGACGACGACGAGGACGACGAGGACGACGACGACGACGGCGGCGACGACGACGACGAGGACGAGGACGACGACGACGGCGACGAGAGCGACGAGGACGAGGACGAGGACGACGAAAACGATAACAAGGACGACGACGAAGACGATGGGAACAACCACGGTGACGACGAGGACGACGACAACGACGACAACGACGACGACGAGGACGACGAGGGAGACGACGACGACGACGGCGACGACGACGAGGACGACGACGGCGAAGAGGACGACGAGGACGACGACGAGGACGACGACGACGAGGACTACGGCGACGACGACGACGGGCACAACCACGGTGACGACGAGGACGACGACAACGACAACAACGACGACGAGGACGACGACGACGACGACGACGACGGCGACGGCGACGACGACGAGGACGACGACGACGACGACGATGGCGACGACTACGACGACGACGACGAGGACGACGACGGCGACGACGACGACGAGCAGGACGGCGACGGCGACGACGACGCCAACGACGTCGACGATGACGGCCACGACGACGACGACAACGCCAACGAGGACGACGACAGCGAGGGCGAGGACGGCGACGACGGCGACGAGGGCGACGACGACGACGACGACGAGGACGACGACGAGGGCGACGACGACGACGACCACGACGACGGCGATCGCGACGACAATGACGCCGCAACCGCCGACGACGAAGACGACCACGACGACGACGGTGACGACGACGAAGACGACAGCAAAGACGACAGCAAGATGAACGACAATGCTGATAGTGACGACGACGCCGACGACGTCGAAGACGACGGCGACAGCCACGACGAGGACGATGACGATGACGACTATGAGGACAACGACGACGACGAGGACGACTACGACGACGACCCGACGACGACGACGAGAACGACGACGACGACGACGATGTCGACGACCAGGGCGACGACGACGACAACGACGGCGACAAGAACGACGACGACGAGGAGAACGCCGACGACGACTACGCCGACGACGGGGACGACGACGACGACGACAACGACAACGAGGACGACGATGACAGGAAGGACGAAGCAGACGAGGACGACGAGGACGGCAACGGCGACGACGACGAAGACGACAGCGAAGACGACGGGACGACGACTACGACGACGACGACAACGACGACGACGACGACGACGACGAGAACGACAGCGGCGACGACGATTACGACGACAACGACGCCGACGACGTCGACGACGAAGGCGACGACGACGAGGACGACGACGACGACGAGGACTACGTCGGCGACGACGACGGCGACAACGACGAGGACGACGAGGACGATGCCGACGGCGAGAACGTCGACGACGACGAGGGCGACGACCGCGACGACAACGACGACGACCAGGAAGACGCCGAGGACAACGACGACTTGCCGACGACGACGACGACAACGACGAGGACGAGGACGGCGACAACGACGACGGCGAAGAAGTGGACAACGACGACGACGACGACGACAAGGACAACGAGCACAACGACGACGACGACGACGGCGACGACAACGACGAGAACGACGACGATGACGACGACTACGACGACGACATCAAAAACAACGACGCCGACGACAACGACGATGAACACAACGTTGAGGACGACTACGACAACGACGACGAGAACGACGACGAGGACAACGCCGACGAGAGCGATGCCGATGATGAGGTCGACGACGACGACGGCAACGATAACGACGGGAACGACTACGACGACGACGACGAGGACGACGACGGCGACGACGACTACGACGACGACGACAACTACAACAACGGCTACGACCACTGCGACGACGACAACGATGACGACGACGAGGAGAACGACGACATCGACGAAGTCAACGACAACGACCACGACGACGACGACGGACGACGACGACGACGGCGACGACTACAACGACGACGAAGACGCCGACGACGAAGACGACGACGAGGAGGACACCTACGACGAGGACGACGACGACGCGGACTACGACGACGACGACGACTACGACGACGACGCTGACGAGGACAACGACGACGACGACGACGACGACGACGACGACCACGAGGGCGACGACGACGACGCCGACGATGAGAACGACGACTACGACGACAACGACGACGATTCGACAACGTCAAGGACGACGACGACGACTACGACGATTTCGACGTCATAAACGACGACTACGACGACGACGACTACGACGACAGAGACGCTGACGACGACACGACGAGGAGGAGGACGACGACGACGAGAACGACTACGATGACGACGTTAACGCCTCCGAAGACGACGACGACTACGACGACGTCGCCGACGACGACAACGAAGACGACGACGACGAGGAGAACGACGACGACGACGACGACAGCAACGATGACGACGACAACGATGACGACGACGAGGACGACGCAGACGACGACTACGCCGACGACCAGGACGAGGACGACGACGACGATGGCGAGGACCACAAGGAGGACGACGACGCTGACAATGACGACGACGACGAAGACGACTACGACGACGACGAAGACGAGGAGGAGGAGGAGGACGACGACAACGACGACGACCACGACGACGACGCCGCCGAAAACGACTACGACGCCCACGACGACGACGACGACGCTGACGACCACGACGTCGTATGACGACGACGATGACGACGACTACGAAGGTGACGGCGACGACGACGACTACGACGGCGCCGGCGACGACGACGACCACGACGGCGACGCCGCCCCCTGAAGTCTAGGCGTCACAATTTTCGGGTAACAGGCGATCTTGCCTTGTTTCGGGCTCCGGGGCCCTCACGGATCGATCGGGCTCGGGAAGATGCCGCAGAAAGCTGTGGTCTGGGGCTCTGTTTGTGAATCTTCGCGGTGTTGTAATTTTTTGCGACATCGTATCTCAGAGTCCTACCCCCTTTCGTCGTCTTCCTGCCAATGCCTCGTCCGTCACACCCTCATTATCTTCCCCCCCTTCCTCCATCCCCTTCCCCCCCACCTATCCCTATCCTCTCCCCGTCCTTGGCATCTCCCCCCTCGTCCTCCATCCTCTTCCCCCCGCCCATCCCCAGCCTCCCATTCCTCCGTATCCTCTCGGCTCCCGCTCATCCGGCCTCCTGCATCCTGCCTCCTGCCAGATGCCTGCTGGACTGGCGGGGGTATGTGGAGCGCATGTGGAGCGCACAACGGGCGGTGAACGTCGGGGGAGCGGCGTCCCCAGACCCCCGACGTAATGATTTTTTCATTACGTCGACCCCCAGGGGTCCCGACCCTTTCCCCATGACCGGCTTTGCATCCTGAGTCGTTTTTTGACGCTCCCGAGGCCCGGTGAGGGCCCCCGGAGGCCGAAAATTAGGAAAAACCTCCCGTCATGATTTTTTCATTACTCGAGGGGGTCTGGGTCTGACGCATCGATGTGCGATGTGTTCAGAATGCAGCAAGTCTTCGCCCCTGGGCCACCGTGGAGCCCCCAAATCGCCAATTTGCAGCGTGCTGGCAGGAATGTCTCCTGACCCTCTCGGGAACCCTCGTGGGGAGCCCTCGGGGGCCCAACAGAGCTGGCGTGACCACGTGATGGCCCCGTGGTGTTGGCCGTGACCGGAGCTCCAATACCTAGCCCTTGTGACGCGAACAAAACGGACGGCGCCAAATCCAGATCGGCGGATATGCTCAACCCAAAAAGCCCTGAATCCTAACATGTTGACGTCTCGATTTTATCAACTACGCGCAAGAGCGGCCCTGGGTAAGAGTGACCTTTGGAGCGCGGTTGGCTTCCTGGGGGCCATGGGGGACCAAACCGGGACCGAACACAGGCGCGCAAGACGCTACTATCGCATCGCGTTCGGCGATAAAAGGACCCTAACCCAGACCCCCGACGTCATGATTTGAGCATAACGTCGACCCCCGTCAGGTCTCCCCGGGAACTTGGGAAGGGGCCCGCTTACGTCCAGTCGATCCTCCGAGCTCCCGCCCATTTTCGCCGGCGCTCTGCTTGCCGCCGCCTTCCCCCGCCCCTTGGCCCGCCGAACAGCGCTCTGCCCGGCGAAGGCGAGGCCCTCCCCAGAAAGCCCCCTCGTGGTGAAGCATCGGCGCGCCTCCTGGGCGGCCCTGGTAGGGGGCCACATGCGAACCCTACCCCTACCCCCCACGATTTCTGAGGGGGAGGGTGGGGTTCACTTCGCTCGGGAGCTCCCGAACGAAGTGAACCCCACCGGAGCTCCCCCTCAGAAATCGTGGGGGTAGGAGTAGGGTTCGCATGTGGCCCCCTACCTGGGGGCCTCGGGGGCGGCGCCTGTTGTACAGTCGGACTTGATCACAGACCCCCTCGCGTCGTGAAAAAATCACGACGGGAGGTTTCTCGCTATGTTCGGCCTCTGGGTGCCTCGCCGGGCCTCGGAACCATGATAAAACCACTCAGGATAAAAAAAACGGTCCCAGGGAAGGGGTCCAGACCTCTGGGGGCCGAGGTTTCAAAACATGATCGACCCACGAACCCGGAAAGGAATCTAGAAATGTAAAGCATGGCAGCGTTTTCAAAGACACCTGATTGGGCGACGGGAGAATGCAATGCTGAGTGCATCGATCTTGATGTACCGTGCCGAGGGCTGTGCTGTGCTGCGCTGTGCTGATGTGCCATGCCGCGATTGTGCTCTATAGCGGTGTGGATCGAGTCCTCCTCTGCATCCGAGTCCTGACCGAACCGATCTTGGCCTTAAGCTCGAGCACATAGTAGCTGCCCCAGAGCTAATTGACAGGGGGACATGCCAGGAGGATGCGCCGCAGAACGTCCCAAGGGACGCGCCAGGGGTCGTGACGCACCGCGGGACGTGCCAAGGGGACGTGTTACGGAACGTGCCAAGGAGGCGTGCCACGGGACGTACCAGGGGACGCGCCGCGCGACGTGCCAGGGGGACTCGCCACGGGACGCGCCACGGAACGTGCCAGGAACGCACCAAAGTATGCTGTGTATCGATCTTGATGTACCGTGCCGAGGGCTGTGCTGTGCTGCGCCGTGCTGAACAGCGATGTGCCATTCCTCAACAAATCGTAACGTCCCAAGGGACGCGCCAGGCGACGTGCCAGGGGACCTGCCATGGGGACGCACCGCGGGCCGTGCCAAGGGGACGCGCTACAGAACGTACCAATGGATGTGCCAGGGGACGCGCCGCGCGATGTGCCCGGGGGGCTCTCGCCACGAGACGCGCCACGGAACGTGCCAGGGAGCGTGCCAAGTTGCAATGCTGAATGTATTTATCTTGATGTACTGTGCCAAGGGCTGTGCTGCGCTGCGCCGTGCTGAATTACGATGTGCCATTCCTCCACAAATCCTCATGCTAGACATCTGCTGGGGAACTTGGACGCTTGAAGCCAAGCGTCTCGCTCGAGACATTCTCAAGATGTGGGCACGTCAAAAAAGCATTTCACCTGAGACATCCTCTGAATTCTGGCCCCCCGAGGAAAGGAACAATCTATAACACAAAACAAGCGACTCGCTCGACACATCCTCAATCAATGCTGAAAACAGACGATTCGCTCGCTTCTGAAAACAAGCGTTTCGTTCGGGATATCCTCAAAAATCAATCCGCCGGCCCTCTCCGACCTCGTTAGTTATCGCCGAATAATTCCGCCGGCCCTCTTCCCAGGGACCAACAGCTTAAAGAGAATTCTGGGCCCACGCCCTTTCCAGGACAAATCACGACTCACGACGTCGGGGGTACTGGACAGGACACTCGAGAGGACACAAGACCCCTCCGATGGCCACGTTGCCTCAGGAACGTAGGAGGCATGGGTCGCGAAACACAGGGCACAAAGGTACCCTTCATTTGGAAAGGTTAACCTACTAATCCGGGCAGACTGTATCGACGACCTCTCGAGAGGGGTGTCGAAACCGATGCCCCCCCCCTCCCCGGTGGGTCCTGCGGACTGAGGCACCGAGGGGATCTGAGCGAGACCTCGCCGTCCCTGGGGGGCGCTGCGTTAGTAACCACCACGACGCCATTGTATCTTGATCGGGGGCCTGCGAGCCTTCCGATTGCTGCTTCGCAAAATCACCTGCGTGCGTGTTACGTCATCGCCCCCGTTGTAGCAGGCCTGATGTACTTATGCCCCGCATTGCGCAAGGGTTGGGTACGTCGCCAGGGTAATGTCATTACTCGAGGGGGAGGAGGAGGAGGAGGAGGAGGAGGAGGAGGAGGAGGAGGAGGAGGAGGAGGAGGAGGAGGAGGAGGAGGAAGGAGGAGGAGGAGGAGGAGGAGGAGGAGGAGGAGGAGGAGGAGGAGGAGGATGGGGCCCCCACGAGTTTCCCCTCAGCCGCAGCGAGCCTGGGGCGCTCCCGCAGCCGCCGCCTCCGCGGGGGGCGGAGCTGGCCCCAGAAAGCCCCGACGTCGCGCTTCTGCTCGCAACGCGGACCCCCAGATTGGGCGTAGCTTAATGGGGGGGGTCACAAATGGGGGGGTCAGAAAAGGTCCCCTTTCGTGCCCCTCTCGGGCCCCTCCAGAGCCCCAGGGGGCTCGTTTAGGTACCATTTGGGTACCTTTTCGGACCACACTCGCCGCCCCCCCCATTTATGATCCCCCATTACGCAGCGCCCAACCAGAGGTCTCGATGCATTCCCCGGGACGGGCTTTTCATCCCGAGCTCGAGCAGGGGATCGACTACAGAACGGATTGACCCCCAAAATTGATTTTCACGTCGCATCTCCAACCCAAATGCGTAGAACATTCGAAGACCTGCAAAAGTTCCACAAATTGTCTGTGGACTCGACAAGGAAAATCGATGCTGGGGCAAATCAATCCTGGAGTCGATCCCCTACTCGACGAGTCGTTGGTTGACGGTCCCGCGGCCCGGCGAGCACGAATAGCCCAGGGGAGAGAAATGCATGGCGTCTTCCCCAGAGGGCGTTGCGCCTTCCCCCTCTCCCCAGACCCCCGACGTCATGTTTCTGTCATCGCGTCGACCCCCAGAGGTCTCGACCAGTTCCCCTGGACCGGCTCTTCATCCCGAGCCGTGCTCCGACGGCCCCGAGGCCCGGTAGGGGGCCCCCGGGAGGCCGAACATGGCGAGAAGCCGCCCGCCGTGAGGCTTCTCACTGCCCGAGGAGGAGGAGGAGGAGGAGGAGGAGGAGGAGGAGGAGGAGGAGGAGGAGGAGGAGGGTCTGGGGGTTGCACGACCCCCTCGGACGACCCCGGCCTTGCCTGCCCCCCCCCCCCCCATGCGGGGCGGGGCGCCCCGCGCGCCGCTGCAGGGGAGAGGGCGGCGGGGCGGGTGGCGTCCGCGCCACGGCGGCAGGGGAGGGCCGTCTGGGAGCGAGAGAAAGGGGGGAGGGACGAGAGAGAGAGAGAGGGAGAGGAGAGGGAACGAGAAAGAGAGAGAGGCGAGGGGACGAGAGAGGGAGAGAGAGGGAGGGAGGGAGGGAGAGGAGAGGGGACGAGAGAGGGCGAGCGAGAGAGGGGCCTTCTGGGGAGGGCCTCGCCTTCGCCAGGCAGGGCGCCTTCGGCGGGCGAGGGACGGGGGAAGGGCGCACGTGCGCGGCCCCGGGGAGGGGCCGGGGACGCATTGAGATGGGGAGAGCTGCAATGAGATCTGGGGAGATCTCATGGCCCCCGCCATGACATCCACGCTCCCCTCGCCATCACCCCCCTGGCCGCCCCCGACGAGGGAGAGAGAGAGACCCAGACAGGCTCGCGTCGTGAAACAGATCAGGACGGAAGGTTTTTCCCGAGTGTCGGCCCCTGGGGGCCCTCGCCGGGCCCTGGGACTGCCAAAGAATGACTCGGGATGAGAAGCTGGCCCCGGGCAAAGCGTCTGGACTTCCTGGGACCGCGCGCCGAACAAATCAGGGCGTCGCATGACCGGGAACGCGAGAGAGACCCAGAGATCCGACGTCGTGATTGTTTCAACACGGGGCCCCCGGAAGTCCCGACCCCTTCCCCGGGACCGGTTCTTCGTCCCGAGTCGTGTTTTGACGGTCCAGAGGCCCGGCGAGTGCCCCCTGGGGCCGAAAATGACCGAAAACCGCCCGTCCCGTTTTTTTTGTGGTTTTACATCTTAAGATCTGCCATGTTAAAGAAGAGATGGAGGCTGTTGTGTGGGTTTTTTTTTTCGAATTTGCGTATGTTTTCTTTTCCACGGCGCGACCATGCCTGGGGAGGGAGCGAAAAGGGGGGGGGGACGAGAGACTGAAGGGGCCCTGGGACACACAAATAACACAAATAAAAAGGTTCCCCATATTTTCCCATATTTTCTGGGTTTCTGTCTTCCCCCCCACTTCCCATATTTTCCCATATTTTCCTGGGAATCGTCGATTAATTGTGTCTGTGTGTTTTTTCCCCTCCTGAGAAAAGGGGGGGGGGACGAGAGACGGGGGGGGGACGAGAGAGAGAGGGAGCGAGAGCGAGGGAGCGCGCGCCGCGCGCGCGCGTCGCCTCCTCCTCCTCTCCTCCCTCCTCCTCCTCCTCCTCGTCCATCCCTCCCCTCCTCCTCCTCCTCCTCCCCCTCGTCCTCCTCCTCCTCCTCCTCCTCCTCCTCCTCCTTCCCCCTCCTCCTCCTCCTCCTCCTCGTCCTCCTCCTCCTCATCCTCCTCCTCCTTCCCCCTCCCCCCTCCGGCTGCGCATGCCGTGTTCCACCGAAGGGGCCTAGGGACACACACACACACACACACACATATATATATATACACACATACATATATATATATATATATATTCTCATACGCACCTCTCCGAGGGAGTAGAGCTCAGAGGCGATTAATGCGTCCGTCGTTCGCGATTTTTCTGGCCGTTTCGCTCGGGACATCCTCGAAATTCTGAAAATCGGTGGCACCCCTCACGCAGATCGTGACGTCAGGGTCCAAAAACACATAGGATTTCCAACATTTTATCATAAAACCTTCAAAAACACATGGTAATTTCAATGATTTTGACTCCGATTCTCAGAGAATGGCGGTTTCGCCTGAGACATCCTCCCAAAATCGAGCCCCAGACCCCTCCTCGGAGCCTCCTGGGGGCCTCCTGGAACCTCCTGGGGCCTCCTGGGGCTTTCTGGACCTTCTGGTACCCCAGACCCCGCCTCGGAGCCTCCTGGAGTTCTCCTGGGCCTGCTGAGGCCGCCTGGGGCCTCCTGGGGCCTCCTGGGGCCTCCTGGGGCTTCAGAACTACATGCACACACAGAGACACAAATCACGCCCAACACATCACACGCTAGACAAACATAACATACACACACACAACACCGACAACACGCAAAAAGCACGCACCACACAAAGCACACATCACACACACACAACACTCACAATCCTGGGGCCTCCTGGAGCCTCTTCTGGTATCCAAGTCGGGCCTCCTGAGGCTTCCTGGGGGGCCCTGGTACACACATCGCAAGGTGTGGCAACCCCACTTGCGCTCGAGTGCGACTTCGCTGTTGCATGTCACTCCTGCTTCAAACGCCCCTTCAGCTTGTTGTATGAGCCTGGGCACACACGTGCCACTTGTATAAACACACAAATAGCAGAATTCACCATAATGTTCTATAATTTTTTGGGACTTTCGTCTCTCCCCACGTGTTCCCACATTTTCTTGGGAATCGACGCTTCATTGTGT
Source organism: Prorocentrum cordatum (assembly GCA_963575745.1). Classification (NCBI taxonomy): domain Eukaryota; class Dinophyceae; order Prorocentrales; family Prorocentraceae; genus Prorocentrum; species Prorocentrum cordatum. The sequence goes on along the minus strand of CAUYUJ010017115.1, from coordinate 785,961 downwards.
CTGTGTATCTTTCCCCCTCCTGATCCACGGCCACGCCGCGGCGGCCGGGAAGGGGTGGCGGCCGGGAGGCCTCCCGGGCAGGCCCCAGCTGTCGGGGTGCGCGTGAAACCCAGACGTGCTCGCGTCGCGAGAAAAAGTCCCGGGCAGGATCGTGCGTCGTGGACAAAACATGATGGACCCACGAACCCGGAAAAGGGATATAGACATGTGCAGCATGGTCACGTTTTCACGATACCCAACTGGGCGACACCTCACGAAACATCCCACGAGACACCCCGCGAAACATCCCACGAGAGTCCTCACGAAACATTCCACGAGACACCTCACGAAACATTCCACGAGGCACCCCGTGAAACATTCCACGAGACACCCCACGAACAGGCAACCACTCAACCAGACACCCCACGAAACATTCCACGGGGGTGCGACTGGGTGTGGTCGTGCTGGGGTTGGGTCGTGCCGGGGTGTGGTCGTGCTGGGGTGTGGTCGTGCTGGGGAGTGGTCGTGCTGGGGTGTGGTCGTGCTGGGACGAAACATTCCACGAGACACCTCACGAAACATTCCACGAGACACCCCGTGAAACATTCCAAGAGACACCCCACGAACAGGCAACCACTCAACCAGACACCCCACGAAACATTCCACGGGGGTGCGACTGGGTGTGGGGTCGTGCTGGGGTGTGGTCGTGCTGGGGTGGTGTGTGGGGGAGTGGTCGTGCTGGGGGGTGGTCGTGCTGGGGGGTGGTCGTGCTGGGGGGGCGTGGTCGTGCTGGGGCGTGGTCGTGCTGGGGCGTGGTCGTGCTGGGGCGTGAGGTCGTGCTGGGGTGTGGTCGTGCTGGGGTGTGGTCTTGCTGGGGTGGGGTCGTGCTGGGGTGGGGTCGTGCTGGGGTGTGGTCGTGCTGGGGTGTGGTCGTGCTGGGGAGGGGTCGTGCTGGGGTGGGGTCGTGCTGGGGTGTGGTCGTGCTGGGGTGTGGCCGTGCTGGGGCGTGGTCGTGCTAGGGTGGGGTCGTGCATTTCGCTCGAGACATCCTGCCAAAATCCCAAGAAGTCCTAGAACAATAAGCGAATTAGTCGAGACATCCTCGAAATTCCTGCGCGCGGGACGCAGCACGCGCGAGACATCCTCGGAATTCCTGCGCGCGGGGCGCTTTTCCGCGTCGCGGTCGGCTCAGCGAAACCAGCGTTTCGCTCGAGACATCCTCATCAAATTCTGAAAACAAGCGTTTCGCTCGAGACATCCTCAACACACGAAAGAGCCGCCCGCACCCTGTGATTTATCGATCGGGATTTCAAACACAAGCGTTTCGCTCGAGACATCCTCAAATTTTAATCCGCCGGCGCCCTTCGACTTCGATATTTATCAAAGAGAAAATCCGCCGACGTCCTTCACTTGAGGCACCGGGGACAGGTTTACCATACTAAGAGAGAACCCTGGGCCCCCGCCCTTTCCGGGAACATGATCGACCCACGAACCCGGAAAGGAACATAGAGATGTAAGGCATGGCAACGTTTCAAAGACACCTGATTGGGCGACAGGGTATCGATCTTGATGTACTGTGCCGAGGACTGTGCTGTGCCACGCCGTGCTGAACTACGATGTACCATGCCGCGATTGCGCTCTATATATAGCGTTGTGGATCGAGTCCTCCTTGGCATCCGAGTCCTGACCGAACTGATCTGGATCTTAAGCTCGAGCTGCCTGAGCAGATGGTAGATGCCCCAGAACTAAATCGACAGAGGGGACATGCCAGGAGGACGCGCCGCGGCACGTCCCAAGGGACGCGCCAGGCGACGTGCCAGGGGACGTGCCATGGGCACGCACCGCGGGACGTGCCAAGAGGACGCGCTACAGAACGTGCCAATGGACATGCCGAGGGACGTGCCAGGGGACGCACCGCGCGACGTGCCAGGGGGACTCGCCACGGAACGCGCCAAGATGCAATGTTGAGTGTACCGATCTTGATGTACCGTGCCGACGGCTATGCTGTGCTGGGCCGCGCTGAACTGCGATGTGCCATGCCGCGATTGTGCTCTCTCTCTCTCTATATATATACAGCGCTGGGGATCGAGTCCTCTTTGCATCCGAGTCCTGACCGAACTGATCTGGATCTTAAGCTCGAGCTGCCTGAGCAGATGGTAGATGCCCCAGAGCTGAATCGACAGAGGGGACATGCCAAGAGGACACGCCGCGGAACGTCCCAAGGGATGCGCCAGGCGACGTGCCAGGGGACGTGCCATGGGCACGCACCGCGGGACGTGCCACGGGACGCGTAACGGAACGTGCCAATGGACGTGCACCGCGCGACGTGCCACGGGGACTCGCCACGGGACGCTCCGCGGAACGTGCCAAGCAACATGCCAGGCTGCAATGCTAAGGGTATCGATATTGATGTACCGTGCCGAGGGCCTGGGCGACCTGGACACGTGAAAACACGCGTTTCGCTCAAGACGTTCTCAGCACATCCTCATGCTAGACATCCGCCTGGGCAACCTGGACACGTGTAAACAAGCGTCTCGATCGAGACTTCCTCGACACATCCTCATGCTAGGCATCAGCCTGGCCGACCTGGACACGTGAAAACAAGCCTCTGGTTCGAGACATCCTCAACAGATCCTCATGCTAGACACCTGTCTGGGCAACCTGGAGGCGTGAAACCAAGCGTCTCGCTCGAGACATCCTCAAGACCTGGGCACGTGAAAACAAGCATTTCACTTGAGAGATCCTCTGAATTCAGGTCCCCAGAACAAACGTTTCGCTCGAGACATCCTCAAACAAATTCTGAAAAACAAACGTCTCGCTAGGGACATCCTCAAATGTTAATTCGCCTGCCCTCTTCCCACTCGTTATTTATCGCAGAAGAAATCCGCCAGCCCTCTTCCCGCCAGACCCGGGGGTAAATCCACTAAAAGAGAACCCTGGGCCTAGGCCCTTTCCGGGAACAAAACACAGGGACAGGCCGCAGGGAAAGGGTCGGGACTGCGGGGGAGCGCGTATTGAAAAAATCGGACGTCGCATGACTGGGAGAAAGAGGGGGGGAACAGAACGAGGGAGCGAGAGAGAGAGAGAGAGAGGGAGGGAGAGAGACTGGAAGCCCCAATTGCCCGAAGCATCCTCGGGGACCGATCCGAGTCCCAAAACCGTGCGGTCACCCCGAATCCCCACTGACTCACCACACCGTGTGGTCACGCTACCGTTGCCAGACCCCCGACGTCATGATTTGCTGCATTGTGTCGAGCCCCAGAAATCTCAACCCATTCCCCAGGAACGGCTTCTCATCCTGCGTCGGTCTTTGACGGCCCCGAAGCCCGGCAAGGGCCCCCAGAGGCCAAAAATCAGGAAAAACCTCCCGCCATGATTTATTCATTGCCCGAGGGGGTCTGGGTTCCCAGACCCCCGACGTAGTGATTTTTTCATGACGTCGACCCCCAGAGATCTCGACCCCCTCCCCAGGACCGGTTTGTCATCCTGTGTAATTTTTTGACGGTCCCGAGGCCCGGTGAGGGCCCCCAGCGGCCGAAAATGGAGAAAAACATGATGGACCCACGAACCCGGAAAGGGATAAAGACATGTGCAGCATGGTCACGTTTTCACGATACCCAACTGGGCGACATCTCACGAAACATCCCACGAGACACCCCGCGAAACATCCCACGAGACACCTCACGAAACATTCCACGAGACACCTCACGAAACATTCCACGAGACACCCCGTGAAACATTCCACGAGACACCCCACGAACACCACGGCAACCACTCAACCAGAGGGTGTGGTCGTGCTGGGGTGTGGTCGTGCTGGGGTGTGGTCGTGCTGGGGGGTGGTCGTGCTGGGGGGTGGTCGTGCTGGGGGGTGGTCGTGCTGGGGGGTGGTCGTGCTGGGGCGTGGTCGTGCTGGGGCGTGGTCGTGCTGGGGCGTGGTCGTGCTGGGGCGTGGTCGTGCTGGGGCGTGGTCGTGCTGTGGGAGGTCGTGCTGGGGTGTGGTCGTGCTGGGGTGTGGTCGTGCTGGGGTAGGGTCGTGCTGGGGTGGGTCGTGCTGGGGTGTGGTTGCGTGCTGGGGGTGCGTGCTGGGGTCGTGCGTGCTGGGGGGCGTGCTGGGGTGTGGTCGTGCTGGGGGGCCGCAGGAGGCCCCAGGAGGCCGCAGGAGGCCTCAGGAGGCCCCGGGAGGCCCCAGGGGCTCGAACCCGAGGAGGCCCCAAGGCCACTTTCGCCCCTGAGCGGAACAAGCGTGAAAACACGTGGGTCCCTTTCGCCCCAGAGCGGAACAAGCGTTAAAACACGTGGGTCCCTTTTGCCCCAGAGCGGATCAAGCGTGAAAACACGTGGGTCCCTTTCGCCCCAGATCGGAACAATCGTGAAAACACTTGGGTCCCTTTCGCCCCTGGGCGGAACAAGCGTGAAAACACGTGGGTCCCTTTCGCCCCAGAGCGGAACAAGCGTTAAAACACGTGGGTCCCTTTTGCCCCAGAAGAGATCAAGCGTGAAAACACGTGGGTCCCTTTCGCCCCAGAGCGGAACAAGCGTGAAAACACGTGGGTCCCTTTCGCCCCTGAGCGGAACAAGCGTGAAAACACGTGGGTCCCTTTCGCCCCTGAGCGGAACAAGCGTGAAAACACGTGGGTCCCTTTCGCCCCTGAGCGGAACAAGCGTGAAAACACGTGGGTCCCTTTTGCCCCTCGTGAAAACACGTGGGTCCCTTTCGCCCCTGAGCGGAACAAGCGTGAAAACACGTGGGTCCCTTTCGCCCCAGAGCGGAACAAGCGTTAAAACACGTGGGTCCCTTTTGCCCCAGAGCGGATCAAGCGTGAAAACACGTGGGTCCCTTTCGCCCCAGAGCGGAACAAGCGTGAAAACACGTGGGTCCCTTTCGCCCCTGAGCGGAACAAGCGTGAAAACACGTGGGTCCCTTTCGCCCCTGAGCGGAATAAGCGTGAAAACACGTGGGTCCCTTTCGCCCCTGAGCGGAACAAGCGTTAAAACACGTGGGTCCCTTTCGCCCCTGAGCGGAACAAGCGTGAAAACACGCGGGTCCCTTTCGCCCAAAAGTGGAACAAGCGTGAAAACACGTGGGTCCCTTTCGCCCCTGAGCGGAACAAGCGTGAAAACACGTGGGCCCCTTTCGCCCCTGAGCGGAACAAGCGTGAACACACGTAGGTCCCTTTCGCCCCTGAGCGGAATAAGCGTGAAAACACGTGGGTCCCTTTCGCCCCTGAGCGGAACAAGCGTGATGGTGCGATCTATGTGGTACAATCTATGTGGTGCGATGTATGTGGTGCAGCCACAGGGGCCTCCTGTGGCCTCCTGGGGCCTCCTGGGGCCTTCTGGGGCTTCCTGGGGCCTCCTGGGCCTTCCTGGGGCCTCCTCGGGCCTCCTGGGCTTTCCTGGGGCCTCCTGGAGCCTTCTGGGGCCTCCTGAAGCCTTCTGGGACGTCCTGGGACGTCCTGGGGCCTCCTGGGGCCTCCTGGGCTCTCCTGGGGCCTCCTGGGCATTCCCTAAACATCCTGGGGCCTCCTGGGGCTTCCTGGGTCCGTGCCCCTGACCAAAACGTGTCCCGCACCCTGTGATTTATCGATCGCGATTTCAAAAACAAGCGTTTCGCTAGGGACATCCTCAAATTTTAATTCGCCGGCCCTCTTCCCACTCGTTATTTATCGCAAAAGAAATTCGCCGGCCCTCTTCCCGTCAAACCCGGGGGGAAACCATCTAAAAGAAAACCCTGGGCTCAAGCCCTTTCCGGGAACCTCCCGTCATTATTCTTTCATTGCTCGAAGAGGTCTGGGTTTGGGGGGCCCGAAGATGTCGGGGATCACCCGCCCCGTCCTCGCGCGCCTTGCCAGGGAACGGCTCCCGCTCGCACCAGCCGAAGAGGTCGCCCTGCGGCCGGGCTGGGGCGCGGCGCCACGGCGACCCTGCGATCGACCCGGTCCGAGCTGAGGAGGGCGAAGAGGAGCAGCAGTGGGGGAGGGGGAAGGGGAGGGGGAGGAGGAGGAGGAGGAGGAGGAGGAGGAGGAGGAGGAGGAGGAGGAGGAGGATCGCACGCCACTGAGGGGAAAGGGGGGAGAGAAAGTCAGACGGTCCAAAAAGCAAACCCAGGGGGGCCCATCCGAGGGGAACTTTTTGTCACCCTGGCAGGACAGCCCAGACCTGCCAGGGGCCAGCGACAGGGCCCCCCCTGAGTATCTAGCCGCCAAGTTCCTCTTCCAGATCGTTGTCTGGGTCACGCTCCTTCAGCTTCCGCCCCAATTCAGCGGCTTCAACTTCGTTGAGCCCAAACGCTTGCAGGACATCTGCCAGGCACAAAATTGCACGTGCAGGTGGGTCCGTAGCGGCCCTGGAGACACTTCCTTCTCTCTTCTGGGCCTTCTTGGACTCCGACACCCCCCCCAACCAGCTCCCGCGCCCAAGCCCCAGGAGTTCGCCAAGAGCCCAGTTTGAGAGGCCTGTTGGGGTGCTTGCCCTTGCAGACTGCCCGAGTGTTCTTCCTGCCTGGGTCCACCAAGGCCTGCTGGGACCCTCCACAGCTCTTACGTAGGCCTCTGGATCCCGCAGGCACAGTGGCATACCCCCCGCAGGTTGAACAAAAAAGGATGGGAGGCTGACTGTCTTCAGCCGCGAACTGAAGTAAGGCATGCCCCCCTGAGAAGGCAGGGGTCTGGCGGGCATCCTCTGCCAACGCCAGCAGCTCGGGCACCAAGGGCTCCGTTGGAGGTCTCGAGGACTGTGGAGGCTGGTCAGGATGAGGAGCAGGAGCAGCAGCAGCAGCTTCACCTCCTCCCCCCTCCTGCCTCCTCAACGCCTCAAGTGCTTCCTCCAAGTCAGATCCCCCCTCCAGGGAGATCTCTGTGAGCCCTTGGGCTCCCACGTTGTCCGACCTGCCTTCCTGAACATAGTGGTCTTCAGCCCTACTAATGAACTGAGGGAGCAGGCGTGAGACATGGAGCATGTTCTTGGTCATCAAAACCACATTGGACGGGCAGCGACATAGCTCCGCCCCCGACTTCGCAAGTCGATCGGTTTCTGCATTGCCCTCCCTCTCAAAGTGGCTGATTCGTCCCTCGCCCACACCTGTCGTCGACGTGTGGGCCGCCACTTTGCAAAAACTCACCAGAGCGGGCGCTCCTTCACGGAATGCCTCTCTCCAAATGTGTGCCCGAGTGTTGCTATCTCTCTGCGCATATCTGGCATTCCTACAACATTGAATTGTGCCTTTACAGTCGGAATAAGTCGTATACCTGCCAACTGGATGTCTCAGGGCCACCAGGGTGGCGTAATCCTCCCCGTCTCTGGCTACCTGGTCGGGGCCTTGTGTTGGGGGGACCGCCCCATACCACCCCGCCAGGGGTCGGCGATCTTGGTCGAAAACCGCCACACCCCAACCAGCAACCCTAAAGGACGGGAAAAAACCATCGACCCCAGAGCCATCACAAAAAAAACATGGCCACCATCTAGCGCCAGCGGCGCCGCTTGACCTTCAACCTTGAACTCCCACTCAGGGCCCCGCCCAGGTCGGGAGAACAGTTGGCAAGGGTCGGGAAGGATCCCCCTAGCAAACCTTTCTTGCAGGCGCGCTGGCCCTACCCGCAAACGCCTCACTGGGCCACCCAGGTCCTGCGGCAAGTCACCTCGACGCCAGCTTAGCCAAGCGGGGCAATCAAAATGACGATGGAACAGGCGGCCGATATCTTCCCCACATAGGAGACAGTGCGACGGCAGGGCAGGGTCATGTCTGTGAAGCCGCGCTTGGCACCAATGCGAGCCAATCACAAGACCTCGGAGAGTCCTCTGCTCACGAATCCCCCACCGCCCGCCTCTCCCACCGTCACCCCCATCGAGCTTCCAGCGTCCATGCAGAAGTCATTCAAAGGCCACCAAAAGATGTCACCCGACCAGCCCTGACCAAGGCCAATCTTGGCCAGTCCTTCCTTGTCCGAGAAACGCCGAGCAGCGAATCGGGCCCTCCTGGCCAGGAGCGCTGGGGAGACCTGGCGAAGACCCCAAACCTCCCCCGTGGCCTCCTTCGGGGTCCATGGGTCCTCAAAAGGAAGGCCCACTCGAGCACACGTGAGAATGAGGGCCGCAATGGGGTCTCGAACACGGGCCCAAGGCCTGGGCAACTGAAGCAACTCCTGACCACTGGGAAAAAAAAAAGGACTGCACCACCACAGGTGCTGGGCGCTGATCTTTGAGGATCTGGCGGTAGGTGCGGAGAGCATCGGCCGTTAGGACGACCAACGGATCCCTAGCCCAACCTCCCCTCACACTCATCGAGGCCAACTCCAGGGAGCATCCTTTAGGGGGCCTCCCTTCCGCCCTAACAGCTGCAAGCCGAACTTGCTTCAGCTTGCCATTGGGGAGGCCCTGGATGTTGGCCCCCCAGAGGGCCTTCGACGCGACGCCTGCCCTAAAAATGGTGCCACACTGAGCCCCAGCCGCTCGAAGCGCTAGGACCTTCGCCACTTTCTGGTGGGACTCAACAAATCTCTCATGCTGGGTGCTCACTCGCCGCCTGGCTCCGTCCGTGGCGTCCCCACCTAGGTCCCTGTGAACCTGGGCGCGCACGTTGGCGGGCAAATCACACTGCCTGGACAGCTCCTGTGCCAGCTCCGAGGAGGAAGCCAGTAAGCCCAGCTTATTCATGGCGATGGGCAGGCCCACGCGCTGCAGGTCCGTCGTCACAGACCGAAAAGAAGCTGCCAGTTCCCTCGTGATGACTGTCTCACCACCAACTGCATGCAGCGAGACATCACCAATGACGTTCTTAATGCGCACTGTCGGGTTGCCAACCGTGGCCTTGCGCATAACTCCAAGCAACAGAAACCTGGCAAACGTGGTGGCCCCCGAGCAACCTGCAACGGCCGTGCCACTAGGCTGGATCACCCGACTGATCGCGCCCTGCCAAGTCACACGCCTCGGGCCTCGATAAAGGCAACAGTACGCTCGCAGGAGCGCTATCGGAAATGAGCTAGCCTGGGCCGCTGCCAGCAGCTCTTCGTGCGAACTGCGTTCGTAAAATTTGCGCAGGTCAAGAAACAGCGTCGCCGTGGACAGACCTGGGACGGTGCGCGCGCAAGCGTTCAGAGCATTGTGGGCCCACGCACTCTTGTCGCAAGCCGTGCTCGAGCTGAGGCCCCAGAAAATTTTCGCATTCACCGTTCGTTCCCAGGCCGCACAGAGCCTATGCCGAATGCGGCCCCAGACCCTGGCCCAGAGGGGAAGAAGCCCAATGGGCCTCACCCCTCCCGTGGGCTTGTCTAGAAAGACCACTAAGACCATCCAGAGGGGCCCCCCCGCAGGGGGCTGCCCCCAAGCCGTAAGGATCCCAGCAAAGGCCTCAACCAGCGGCCTGGGGAGCTGAAGAAGGAGACGCGGGCTGAAGGAGTCCCAGCCCAGAGTCGTCGAGGGGCTAAAAGTAGCCGCCGCTTCAAGCACCTGTTCTGCCGCGATCGGCGGCAGGTCCTCAGGGACCGACCACTCACTCGGGGGGCTTTCAGCGTCCCTCGCTGGATTGGTCCAAACCTGGATCCAATCTCGCAAAATGCGATCTAGTGCCGCCTGCCCTACAAGCGGCCTGGGTCCTCCCACTTGCTCTGTGAAATCATCATCACCCAGGACTGGCAAAGGAGGCTGAGCGGGGCCTTTCGAGTACCTGCGAGCCGCCCGACCTCCACGACCGACCGACGACTGAGCCCACGATCTCCACTTCTTTCGGCCTTCCGCTGTCTCCTGCTGCACTCTACTGTCTACAACACGCTGGATGGCATTCACTAAGTCCCCACGACTGGGGCCCTCTAGGCCCTGAAAAAGTTCATCTACCGACAGTCGCGCAGCAGGTCTTGCAGCGGCCTGGCCGAATCTAGCAGGCGCCTCCGTCGGACGTCAGTCGCCGCCTTCATAGACTGCAGGGTCAAACGTCTCAAAGACAACCAACGTTGGGTACCAGGGAGGGAGCGCCTGTGCAGCGCCTGACCCCACGATGCTTCTAGCGGCACTAACTGAACCTGGCAGCCCTTGGCTCGGCCAAAATACTGCTTGTCTTCTAGCCGATGCATGCGGCCTAACGCCGACTCCGCAGCATCAAACCACTGTTCCATTGCTGCGTGGGACGAGAGAGAAGCCCAATCAAGGAGGGGCGGCTGCTGGCTAGGACCCCACTGCATGCGCGCCTTCTCCTCCTCATCCTTGGGCAGCGGGAAACTGCGAGGCACCGCGCGCTGCCGCACTTTGGCCTGTCCAGCCACCTGCCTCAGTTGGAGCACAGCTGCAGAATGCGGCCCCACTGGTGCGTCAGGCTGCTCAATGCACTCCTTAACATGGTATTCTAAACAGCGGCTGACTACAAAAAAGTCGTAGCAGTTACTGTGGCGCGTCGCTCCTGGGGGCCTGACCACTGTCGCCCCGAGGTGATCTGCCCATTGGGATGCGATCAGCTGCTCCGCATCAATGCCCCAGTCCCCTCCGATGACAAACGGGCAGCCCGCCGAGGCCACGGCTTCGCTGAGCTCCTCTAAAAAGGTGATGTTGGCGCCAGCGAGCCCAAGCGTGGTGCGGCCATACACTGAGGCAAAAAGGAACGGGAAAGACTGGTGCACCATGATCTTGACCACGCAGAGCCTCTCCGACCAGCAGCTCTGCCCGTGGCCGTTGCTACCGAAATGTGCCTTACATAGGATAGCCGTTCCTCCAGACGTCTCACGGCGCCCCACTCCCGTCCGCGCCGCCTCCGCGAACCATGACATGTATCCAGCTTTGTGACACCAATTGCGAGCCGCTTTGATCTGCTCGTGTTCCAATCTATGTTCCTGAAGAAGTAGGGCGCCATACACGATCTCTTTCTCATTCCGAGCCCATTCCATGTGACTCTGAGCCGTAGACCACGAGTTGCTATTGTAGCTGACCAGCTGGAAATCCCATTTCTGAGGCGTGGGTGGAGGGCCGCTCCAACCTGGGGCCTCGACCACCTGCACGTCTGCAGCCCAGGAAGGAGGCTGGGTCTGATCGAAGGCATCGACCACCCGCACGTCTGCGGCATCGATCAAAGATCCGCCGCCGCCCTTTAGGGTCTGCCCTCCAGCGGGCTCCCCAGGGACCACCAGCCCCGAAACTCCTGCGCGCCATCGCCTCCGCTGCGGTGAGGGGGCCAGGCCGCTCCACGCTGGGGCATCGACCACCTGCGCGTCTGCCGCCCAGGGTGGAGGCTGAGTCTGCTCGAAGGCATCGACCACCCGCACGTCTGCGGCTTCGATCCGAGACCCGCTGCCTGCCTTTAGGGTCCGCCCCACCGCGGGCTCCCCAGGGGCCTCCAGCCCCGACGCGCCAGCGCGCCACCGCTTCTCCTGCGGTGTGGGGGCAAGGCCGCTCCGACTTGGGGCATCGACCATCTGCGCGTCTGCAGCCCAAGGTGGAGGCTGGATCCGATCGAAGGCATCGACCACCCGCACGTCTGCGGCATCGATCAAAGATCCGCTGCCTGCCTTTAGGGTCTGCCCTTCCACGGGCTCCCCAGGGGCCACCAGCCCCGAAGAACCAGCGCGCCACCGCCTCGCCCGCGGCGTGGGGGCTAGGCCGCTCCAACTTGGGGCATTGACCACCTGCGCGCCTGCAGCCCAAGGTGGAGGCTGGATCCGATCGAAGGCATCGACCACCCGCACGTCTGCGGCATCGATCCAGGATCCGCTGCCTGCCTTTAGGGTCTGCCCTCCAACGGGCTCCCCAGGGACCGCCAGCCCCGAAAAATCAGCGCGCCTCCTGCCTGACAGCTGGTCCCTGAAACCATCGTCTCCGTGAACCCTAAAGGCCCGACTCACCTCCTTCGGCCAACTTGGCTCTGGCCGCGTCGACAGCAGCTTGCAGCTCCTGGGTGCTGGGAGTGCCGGTTCCCCCTGTGGGTGTCGTGGCCGACCCAGGCCCTGCAGGCTCATCACCAGCAGCGGCAGCACCAGCCGCAGGAGGAGCCCCAGGTGCCGCTGGGGGTGGCGTTCCAGGCTGGGATGCTGCGGCGGCGCTGGTGCCACCGCCACTGTCCGACTGGCGGGCACGCTTGGCCGACAGGCGCTTACGCATGTCTCTGGCTTCCGCCCTGAGCCTCTGAATGTTGTCGGCACTGGGCCCGATGGCCGCCACGATTGCCTTCTGGATCCCGACCGCCATGTTACTCTGAGGGCAATCCAACGCTGCTTGTCCTCGTCTTCGATCTCGAGCTCACTGAGGTCGAGAGCCTCGCCATCCACGATCTCAACGCCATCGAAGCCACTCTCATCCCCCAGCAGCTGCGATAGGTTGATCTGGGAGCCCGTCGACACATGCACCGCCTCAGTCGGAGTCCCCGAACCAGGCGTCGAGCCACGGGCCTTCTGCAACTCGGTCCTGAGCTCCTCTTGCCAGGCCGTCTTGGCCTGCACCGCCCAGACAGCCGCCTCCTGGGTCCGCTGGCTGCACTCCGCCAGCCAACGCCGCGCCTCATCCTCCTGGTGGACCGCTTGCTCCAAGGCCTTCTCCGCCCTCCTGCACGCCACGCCCTTTGCACTGATGGTCTCTTCCAACAGGGGCTGGCGGGCTGGCTGCGCAGGTTCTGGCGGAGCCACCGCTTGGACCAGGGCCTGCAGCTCCTGCTCCCCTGCATCCGCCTTGACATGCTGCTTGAGCTGCGTGAGGAGCTCCGCCACCGTCGGCTGCTTGCCCGCCCCTCGCTGCGGTGGGGACGAGACCCGCGGTGCCTCCAGGCGGCTGGGGGCCCAGGTCCCTGGCGGGTGTGCGGGCCCTTGCTGGCCACCTCCCTCCCCACCTGACGACCAAACCCCTTTGGCCTGGCGCCACGGCGGCGGTGGCGCGGGGACCAGCGCATTGCCACAGGAAAAGCAGTGCTCTCGCGTCTTCCAGTTCCAGCGGTAGCGACAACTTGAGCAAGAGAGGTAGCCCTTGGCGGCATCCTTGCCCATGGGCTCCTCCAGGATCTCACCAGGAAAGGGGAGATGTTGTGCCCTTCAGGCGCAGGGTACAATCGCGGAGTGGTGGCCGTGAGGCCTCGTGTGAAAACCGCCTGGACGCTGGCCCAGGGATCGCAGGTGGGGGCGCACCTCCCCCTTGCCAAACCTCAAGTCACTGAGCCTCCAGCTACGGACTTGAGCCAAAATGGTTACGGAAGGAGGAGGAGGAGGAGGAGGAGGAGGAGGAGGAGGAGGAGGAGGAGGAGGGGAGGAGGGAGGAGGAGGAGGAGGAGGAGGAGGAGGAGGAGGAGGAGGAGGAGGAGGAGGAGAAGTACAATCATGAGTCATCGTGCAACCACACAGAACGCATAGTAAGGAACGGGGCGTCTTTTCTGGCCACGACGGGCCTAGGCCACAAACAGGATCCACGACGTAAATCTACGGAAAGGCCCGAAAATCAGAGCCCCTCCTGAGCCCAAACCAGTCCTTATTTCAGCGTCTTCACTTTAGGAGGGGGAGGGGAGGGCCAGAGTAAACCCATGGTGCATCAGCGCAAGCCCAGAGGAAAGTCGGGGGGACCAGAGTGGGTAAGACGAGGAGAAGGAGAAGGCGAGGACGACCAGAGCATCGAGAAAGCGCAAGCACGGATTAAGGCGCGTGGGTTAGCGAAGGGCTTCGTTTCAATACGGAATCGGCCCGTTCCGTCACCGAACCGGGCGGCATTCACTGCACGATTCGGGGGGTCTTCCCCGATCCGCGCGCCGGAGCCATGGGCCCCTACAGCAAGCTCAAGATTCATCAACGAGGCTGGAGCATGGCACACAACAAACACATGTTGGAAAGATGTGTTTACGTTGGAGGTGCACGCCCGACACTTCTACAGGCCACACATGTCTGTAGCACGTCGCTGCCCGAACGGCATAGCCAACAGGCGCCCGCAGCCGAGCACATCAGCGAGAGAGAGGAAGGGGGCGACCTGCCTCGCATCATCATCCCTGGGTGCATGGGCAAAGTGGGATCCCGTGGCCCCGGTTATGTTTGGCTGTTGCTGTGGTTCAACTCTCATCTGTGAAAGAAAACATTGTGGATCCCCCCCTCCCGTGCACGTTTGTGTCTTTGTTGCAATTGACGCGCCCCTCCCGGGGCTCGCGTCCTGCTTTCCGCAGGGGGGAAACCTGGTGCTCAATATTTGATGTTGGCCCCCGTACTGCAACGACTACGGTTCCCGCCTGATGCTTGCTCACGACTCATTCCAAAATCGCGCTCCCGCGCGTGATCCAGAAATCCCCCTCTCGCGGGAGACTTCCCCACAGTGTATTGACACGCCGCGCCTTTGACATTCAGGAGCCATGCTTTCGTTCTGGACTTCCTTGCGATTTACTTGGGGATCGCGCTGTCGCTACAGAATTCCTTAGAGGGCTGGAGATCCACCCCGATAATAAGCACCCCGACAACGCAACCGTTTAGTAAACGCACCCGACGAAGGAATCGAACAAGAAAGCGCTGTTTAGTAAACGCGCGGGGCCGATTAGTAAACGCCGATTATGGGGGTCGGGGTGGATTTGTCCTCGTTGATTCCTCTCGACCCATGCACGGCTGACGCTTTGGCGAACCGCCCGCCCGACGCTTTAGAGACCCGCCCGCTCGATATCCGGCCGTCCGGGCCCGCCCGCTCGACCCCGCCCGTCGGGGTCCGCTCGCCCGACCCGCCCGCCTGGTTCTGCCGCTTGTTCTATGGGTCCACCCCCTCTGCTCCTAATTAGAGGGCAGAAAATCCACCCCGACAATAACCACCCCGACACGCGAAGCAGTTTAGTAAACGCACCCAAAAAAGGAATCGATCAGGGCAGGGCTGTTTAGTAAACACCCAGGGCCGTTTAGTATACGCCAATTGTCCGGTCTGGGTGGTTTTTGCTCCCTTGAGTCCCTGCCCTCTTATCTCCTTTCCCCTGGTTGAAGGGCTGCGCCAACTGCACGTGGCAGGCGCTGGAGATATGCCTCAAACGGGGGGCGATCGAGGGTTCACGATATACATGTTGAACGACACGCTGGCAAGCAAGAGCAAACAACATTAAAACTATTATTGTGATGAAGTTCTCATTGCAAAAACAAGCTGTAATTGATCCCCCCCATAAGTGCTCCTCCAAGGCCTCGCACCCTGTTCTCTACAATGAAAAATATTGAGGCTCAGCCTGTGCCCATGGCCCGCGGTTTACAACAATAGCGGCTCCCACCCGACACTTCCTCAGAACTTGTTCCAAGATCGCGCTCTCGCGCGGGATTTGTCTCACAGTGTATGTTAGAATCGCGCTCTCGAGTGGGATTTCCTCGCCATTGACTCGGACACCCCTCCCTCGCCACTCAGGAATCACGCTCTCGTTCTGGCCCTTCTCTCACGGTTTTCTTGGGGATCGCCCTGTCGCTCGAGTTGTCCTTCGCGATTCGTGCAGGACTCACGCTTCAGCATCCCGCCTTTTCGACCTGGCCGCCTGGGCCCGCCTTCCCGACACGCCCGTTATGATCTACCCGCCCGATCTGCCCGTCTGGCTCTGCCACGTGCTTTCTTCTCCTAGCTCCCCTCCAGTTAACCCTCGTGCTCCATCGTTCCCCCTCCCACTTCCATCCGTCCTCTCTTCCCCTGCTTTAGGGCCTGCGCTACGTACGCGTGGCAGGTAAGGGCGATGTTCCCCCAAGTGGGTGTGATCGAAGACGAAGGGGGCGGGTACCACGGGTTTGGGATATACGTGTTGACTGGCACGCGGGCAGCTAGAAACGAACAATATTAGAATGATCGCTGTTGCTTTTGTCGTCGTCGTCCCCCGACGATCCACCCACGACCCACCCGCGACTCACCCGCGACCCACCCCGCGCCCGCCCCCTCTGATGCGCAAGAGCGGGGTCTACGTGCAAAAGGATTTCTGTACTCGCGCGTCGCCCTTTGGGGGCGCGACGCGAGCAGGCATTAATCTGCTTGGGCAATGCCGGCAGTATATCATCCCGGCGGAAGTCCCATCCACGAAAGTCCTTGCAAATTGTGAATTCCACTGCGGGGGGGGGGAAGGGCATCCCCCGTGAGTGACGGGCTCCGGGTGGGCCTGCCGCCTGGGCTAGATCCCGTTTTGGTGCAGATCCACCCTCCATCCACCCAGGAGAAGCGCAAAAAAGTAGGATGACCGAGCTCGGGGAAATGGCAAGCGATAGTCCCGAGGAATCGCCCTCCACTCGCGCAAGCGCTGCGAATCTTCAAAAAGCCAAGTGATAATGGTTTGCGAAAGTGCCCAGCGGGAGCCACATGTTTGGTAAGGAAACGAAGCGCCCTGCTGTAGCTGTTGCACAGTTTGGGAACTTCGGAACATGGAAGCTGTGAGGGGTCTCAAGCAGGAGCCACAGTTTGAAAACGGACAGGCCTCCATCACGACCACTGCTGGAAACTTCGAAGACCACAAGAATGTGCGCGGCAATATTGCGAGACGTACTTGAGAAACCACCTGGTTCAAAGCGAATGGGCGCGGCGCTACGGTGAGAGCAGCATTGTGGAAATCACCGGCCGCCCATCCCAAGAAATAGTGAGAGACTTCGAAAACGAATGCGCGCGGCGCTTAAGCGATACGCACATTTAGAAAACCATCGCTCGTTCATCCTTGTATCTCGTGGGAAAACATGATGGACCCACGAACCCGGAAAGGGTTATAGAACCGCATGCATGGAAACGTTTTCACGACACCGTATTGGGCGACGGGCACTTCCACCAGACACCCCGCGAAGCATTCCACGAGACACGGGCGACCGTTTTCAACGTTTTCCTGGAACAATCCAAGAGAC
Source organism: Prorocentrum cordatum (assembly GCA_963575745.1). Lineage (NCBI taxonomy): Eukaryota > Dinophyceae > Prorocentrales > Prorocentraceae > Prorocentrum > Prorocentrum cordatum. Next base: position 769,222 of record CAUYUJ010017115.1, on the reverse strand, counting down.
ACCCCGCGAAACAGTCCACGAGACACCCCACGAAACATTCCACGACGACAGGCAACCACTCAACCAAGGCGGTGTGGTCGTGCTGGGGAGTGGTCGTGCTGGGGGGTGGTCGTGCTGGGGGGTGGTCGTGCTGGGGGGTGGTCGTGCTGGGGGGGTAGTCGTGCTGGGGGGTGGTCGTGGGGGCGTGGTCGTGCTGGGGCGTGGTCGTGCTGGGGCGTGGTCGTGCTGGGGTGTGGTCGTGCTGTGGTGAGGTCGTGCTGGGGTGTGGCGTGCTGGGTGATGGTCTTGCTGGGGTGGGGTCGTGCTGGGGTGGGGTAATGCTGGGGTGTGGTCGTGCTGGGGTTTGGTCGTGCTGGGGTGGGGTCGTGCTGGGGTGGTGTCGTGCTGGGGTGTGGTCGTGCACATGGACTCGTGCACCTGGAGAGGGCAAATCTACAGGCACATACGTAAAAACACACGGGCTCGTGCACCTGGAGAAGACAAATCTCTGGAGCGCCCAAATCCCTCAAGTTCTACAAAACAAGCGATTCGCTCGAGACATCCTCGGTAACTCTGCGGAGCAAGCGTTTCGCTCGAGACATCCTCAACACACGAAAAAGTGGCCCGCACCCTGTGATTTATCGATCGGGATTTCAAAAACAAGCGTTTCGCCTGAGACATCCTCAAATTTTAATCCGCCGGCCCACCTCGACCTCGATATTTTCTATCAAGGAAAAATCAGCCGGCCCACCTCAGTTGAGGCACCGGGGACACGTTTACCACACTTAAAGAGAACCCTGGGCCTGCGCCCATTCCGGGAAAAAACGATCGCAGCTGGGAAACCACCAACCCTCGATTATTGTAAATTGCAGCCGTTGGAAGCTTCTAGAAACAAGTGCCCGTGGCGCAAAGGGAGAGAGCCGCACTTGGGATCCCCCCCGCCCGCCATCCTTGTAGCTGTTGGAGCGTTCAGAATTCGGGATAGCAGAGCTTGCGGAAGTTTCGAGCAGAATGCCTAGCCTGGCCCACAGAGGAGCCTGCCTGCACGACAGGAGGGAGGAATTTATGTTTGAGATAGAAGCGGCGTTGGAGAGCGGCGCTGGACCTCGGGGAGGCCCTACTCGCGCGCTGCCTCGTGGCTCTGAGAAGCGAGAGAAAAAGAGGAGCACGAGGAGGAGGCGCAGCGTTCAACCGAGGCCAGAGGTCGGAAGGGAGGGCAGCGGTAAGGGAGCTTAGTCAAGGTCCTCTTTGTGGGCCTCCACCAGGATGGAGGAGGAGGAGGACAAGGAGGGGAAGGGGGGCAGGGGGAGGAGGAGGAGGAGAACGATGAATATCAGGAATATCAGATGAAGCCACGAAGTGGCCGAGGAGGAGAACGAGGACGAGGGGGAGGAGATGAAGGAGGAGGGAAAGCAGGGCGGCAGCAGCAGGAGGCGGAGGAGGCGGAGGAGCGGAGGAAGCGAAGGAAGAGGAGGATCGGAGAAAGAAGGGGGGCGGGGGAAAATCACAGAAGGGATGACGAAGGGAAGGATGAGTAGCGGTCGCAAGAGATGAGGAGAGATGAAAATAATGATAGTTACGGTGATGACGAGCAGCAGCAAGAGCAGCAACAGCAAAGGAGCAGCAGAGCAGGAGGAACAGCAACAGGAGGGGGCAGGGGAAAAGGATGGGGGATGAGAGGAGGAAACGGAGGATGACAAAGATGTGGAGCAGGAGCAGGAGGAGGGGAAACAACTGGATCATGCTGGAGAATAGGAGGAGGATGGGGGATAGGAAAGAGACTTTGGAGAACGAGAACGTTGATGATCACAGATGCGATCAACCCCTCGGTGACACGGAGCTTGGATGGTGTGATGGGTGCAAACTTTGGGTTTGCGATTGGCGTCGGTTCGGGTCGGCTGCCCCATCTATATATACATATATATATATATATGTTTTCGCGGACATAAGCGTGCGTATGGTAGACGTGTTCTCCTAAAACCGTGCCTGCACTTTGGGCTCCTGCCTTCTCCTCTGAGGCACTTTGGGCCCAGGTGCGGCCCCTGCGGCCCCGTCCCCGTCCGTCGCCGCACCACTGCTCGCAGTGCCAGGCCAGATAGTGGGAGGAGGAGGAGGAGGAGGAGGAGGAGGAGGAGGAGGAGGAGAGGGAAGGAGGAGGAGGAGGAGGAGGAGGAGGAGGAGGAGGGCCCGGCGGCCCCGTTCCCGTCCGGCGCCGCCGCCCCGTTGCCGCCACGCCCCCCCCCCCCCGCGCAGGGCTGCACTGCAGCCGCATTGGCGCTGCAGTCGCAGCGCGCTGCCATTGCAATCGCATCGCACCGCGCTGCAAAATCGCACGGCTTTGCAGCTGCAGTGCAGTGCAGTCGCATCGACCTGCCTTGCTCTGCGCTGCGTCGCGTTTGCATTTCGATGCCTGGCACTGCTCTGCACTGCGATGCACTGCGCCACTGTGCTGCACAGCTTTGCGTTGGGCCTGCATGACGTCGCATCGCACTGCATTGCTTAGCATTGCGCTGTATTGGTTTCTAGTGCTTGATGGTGTCGCCGTCGCCGCCCCGTCGCCGCCTCGTCGCCGCCCGTCGTGTGGGCCTTTGTGGCTGTCTGGCGGCTATGTTGCGCCGTCGCTGCCCCGTCGCCACCTCGTCGCCGCCCGTCGTCTGGGCCTGTGTTTCGGTCTGGCAGCTACGTTGTCGCCGTCGACGCCCCGTCGCCACCACGTGGGCCTGGGCGGCGGTCTGGCGGCTACGTTCTCGCCGTCGCCGCCGACTGCACCACATATAAGGTTCCACATCGCTTGTACCACACATATTGCACCACATAGATGGCATTACATAGATTGCACCAGATAGATTGCATCACGCAGGATGCACAGCGTAGATTCCATCACATAGGCTGCTCCATGCGGACTGCACAACATAGGTTGCTCCACTTGGACTACGCAACACATGTTGCTAGAAACGCACTGTCTGGGTTCCACGATGGCCAACACATGCTTAGACATCTATACATGAGTACTGGCCGATGATATCTAACAGCTGGCCTCAACAGCAATCTAGCGATCGAGCCTATATACGTACTGCTACCATCGCGCGCGCTTCGTGCGCGCCCGAATTCCACCTATCTTGGAGTCCGGCGCTCATCGGGTAGAGGGGCCGTGTCCGAATGAAGAGGATCTGCGGGCCAACACGTTACACGCCGAAGGTTCTGAAGCTCTGTTGAGGGCGGGGACGATCTCGGGGAAATCATGGGGGCCTCTTGGGCGCCCTTGGGGGCCTCTTGTCGGCCTCCGGGGGCCTCGTGGGAGCATCGGGGGCCTGCTGCTGGGGGCCTTCTTGAGGGCATATTGAGGGTGTATGGGCCGTCTTGAGCGACAGGGCTCCTGGACCCCCCCCCCCTTGGGCCCCTCTTGGATCCTCTTGGTACATCTCGAGGGCTGCTCGGGCCGTCTTAGGGGCCTCTTCGGACGCCCTGTGGCGGCAGTGGGGCCATCGCGGGTTCCTCTGGGGCTGTCCAGGGGCGGTCTTGGAGGCCACTGGACGGCAGTGGAATTCAAGGCGTTGCGATGGAAGACAAATGCAACGGCAAAACGACAGAATGCAAACTGATGCAACACATTGCAGGGACAACGAAACCAGCTCACATGCATGGCCAGGCATGCAAAGCACATCACAGTAAAGCACGACGACCCTATGTGGGCACTCGAATCCCAAGAAGAGGTCCTCTACGGTCGGGTCCCTCTGAGGGCATCTTCAAACGTTCCTCGGCTTCTCCGAAGCCTTCTTGGAGCCATCCTCGACCGAAGGACAGACGGCTGCGCCACGTTTCGCTGCTCTCGTTTTCGCTCGTGTGATCATCGACGACGACGACGTCGACGACGACAGGGGCGGCGACGAGTGACGACGAAGACGACGACGACGATGACGACGACGACGACGACGATCACGACGACGACGACGACGACCGCCACCACCACGACGACGACGACGTCGACGACCCCTGGAGTGGCCCCGAGGTCCGGACAATTTCCATATTCCCAGAGTTTCGTCCTAAATGTTTGACGGTCCCGGGGCCCGTTGGGGGCGTCAGGATGCCGAGAGTTGTCCGGAAGCTTCGGGATCGCCCAGAGTACCTCAGGGCGTCTGGGGAGAGGGCTCTTGGGAGCCTCTTTGGGCCTCCTGGCGTCCCCGTGGGGCCCGCTTGGGTTTTTGTTTCGGGGGCTCTTGAAGGTTTCTTGGGGTCCCCGGGGTGCTTTTTGGGGAGGATGGCTCGAAATGTCGGGTGGGGTACCACTCGGGGCTGTGTGGGGAAGCTGTCCCAGGGCCCTCTGGGACCGTCTTGGGGGCCCCCTGGACGGTCGAGGGCCCCTCTTGAGCCGTCTTGGAGGCCTCTTGGAACTCTCTTTGGCCGTCTTAGGGCGATATCTTCTTGGGGGACTCTTGGGCCGTCGCGGGGGCTCCCGGAGGCCGTCTTGGAGCCATCGTCGGCGTGTTGGATCGACAATTTGGGGATTCTGGGCCCTCGCGGACGTTTGGAGACCTCCTGGGACTCTCGGGTGGCGTTTCGGGGCTGTGTGGATCCGCCCCGGGGGGGGCCCCAGAGGACCCCCGGGGCCTTTGGGGACAGTCTTGGGGGCCTCCTGGACAGTCGAGGGCCCCACTTAAGCTGTCTTGGAGGCCTCTTGGAACTCTCTTTCGCCGTCTTTTGTCGGCTCCTGGGGCCGTCTTCGACGCGGTCGACGTCGAAGCGGTGAACATTGTACAAACGCACGTTTTCCGGCGGAAATGGGGCAATTGTTGCTTCTGGAGGTGCTTTCGGGAATCCTCTTGAGGGACTCTTGGGCCGTCGTGGGGGTTCCCGGAGGCCGTCTTGGCGGCCTCTGCGGAAAAGTGCCTGGGGCTGCCGCGCAGCGTGGGGATGCAGAACAGGCTGCATGGGGAGGAACGTGGAAAAGAATTATGGGAAAAGCAAGTGTGTGAGCTTTGGGGAGCTCTCCTGGAGACCTCCAGGAGGCCTGTGGGAGGCCTGGGGCACCGGGCGAGAGCAGCCCCTGGAGCTCCCTGCAACCTCTTGGGGCTCTGGTGGCTCCGGGCCGCCGAAACCTTGTAAAAACACAAGGGAAGTAAGGCCCCGGGCCCTCAACGCGCCGCCGAGGTCCCTGCCCTGACCTTCCAGGAGGGCTAAAAAATAGCACCCGACCTAAAAACCTATCCCAGAGCTATTCTACGTCTTAGTTTTAGGCTGTTTCGTTTAGTTTTTTAGGTTTTTAGGTCTCCAGTGCTAAAAAATAGCTCTCTGGAAGGTCAGGGGAAGTAAGGCCCCGGGCCCTCAACGCGCCGCCGAGGTCCCTGGGCGTACCCCCCCCCGGGCCACGTCCCCCGGGGCTCTGGTGGCTCCGGGCAGCCGAAACCTTTTCACAGACACAAAGAAAATAAGGCCCCCGGCCTCCCATGCCCCGCCGAGGTCCCTGTCCGGGACCCCTCCGGCCGCGTCCGGGGCTCTGGTGGCTCTGGGCGGCCGAACCCGTGTGAACAACAAAGGGAAAGTGAGGCCCGGGCCATACCCCGCCGAGGTCCCTGGGCGGGACCCCCCGGCCACGTCCCCCAGGGCTCTGGTGGCTCCAGGTGGCCGAAACATTCAAAAACAAAAGAAAATAAGGGAAGTAAGGCCCTGGGCCCCCCATACCCTGCCGAGGTCCCTAGGCGGGACCCCCCCCCCGTTCACGTCCCCCGGTATATGTATATAGAAATATATAGATATGTATATATATATACACACGTAATAACATATGCACATACACATTCACATACACATGCGCATACACATACACACATGCATACATACATGCATGCATGCATACAACATACATACATACATGCGTACATACACGTACACACAGACATGCATGCGCACATGCATACAAACATACATACACGCATGTGCATACAACAAGCATGCATGCATGGATGCATGCATGCATCCAGTCATACATACATGCGCACATACATACATACGCACATACATTCGTACACACACACACACCCCTATATACAGACATAGGAATGTACACATCCATCGATATGTATATACGTATGCACATACACGTGTACACATACACACATACAAACAAACATCCGGCGGAAGTGGCATCGTTTTACTTCCGCCGACCTCCCGTCGCCTTTCCACCGCCATCCGCCGAAAAAGAATGTGTAACTCCTTCGATCCTCGATCCTTCGATCCTCGTACGCAACTACGCATATACATATCTAATCACACACGCATATCCAGCTATGCAAACTGAAACAACGCCCATGATCTGAGATCGAAGTCAACACCGCAAATGCAGTTCACATCTCCATTCCAGCTTGGAGTTAGAGGGTTCGCCCAAGCAAGGCTCCAACGACACTAGCCCGCCAAGGGAACACCTCTGGCCAGAGCGGGAGGTGTCGGAGATCGCGCAAGCAAGCGCAGACGCAATCCTTTGGGCTCCCTTTTAGGCAGCGTTGAGCAACCACGCCCTTAAAGTGTCTCAGCAATCGATCCTTTCTTCCGATCGGCAACTTATCCTCGTCGCACTGCCAGACGGGCTGTGAGGGCGGTCTGGGCGTTAGACCTCAGGTCTCTGACCGTGGATTGCACGGGGGTCCGATGATTTCAACAGTTGCATGACTGGCAGGCGGGGGATTCTCAGATGTGGCTCGGGCCCAAGCCCCGCCCACGATCGTGCTAACAGCTCCCAAGGGCTGCACTGATGCAGGGCGCACCGTTGTCCTGTCAATCTCGCCGTAGCACCGCGAGCCTGTGTCTTTTTCAGAGGTGGACGGCGAATCGTCCACCAAATGCACGCGTAACGAATAGCTCTCGCCTCGTCGCCGCTGGCTCTCGCTTGAGACCCCAGCCTGACCTTTACGACCAGAAGCTGAGCACTCAGCAGCAGCTACACGGATGCACGGCGAGCCCTGTGAATATACGGCCCTCGGCTTGAGACATCCTCCTCCGCATGTCCGTGAAGAGGTGTGCACCAGCTCCCCATGGCTGGGCGTGCCACAACACCTCCTGGCCACGCCACCAGTCTGTCCATGTCCTCCTCCTCCTCCTCCTCCTCCTCCTCCTCCTCCTCCTGCAGGCCTCCGCCTCCTCCTCCTCCTCCTCCTCCTCCTCCTCCTCTTCCTCCTCCTCCTGCTGGCCACATGCGCGACCAGACGCTGCACCGTGCCTCCCTGGCAGGCAACCCCGCGCCGCCCCGCGGCACCCGCTCCTCGGACGCGAGGGAGCTGACCACGTACCTGGCGCGCGTGGCCCTCCGCTCGGAGCCGCCGCGCGGCCGAATCGACCCTCGATAGGGAGCCCACAGAGGACGTGCGCGCCCAGCTATGTGCATCAACACGGCCCCTCGATCCGCGAGACCAACCGCGTTATACGAACAGTTGCGCAATGCGTACTCTCGAAACCAGCGTGGATTCATGTACATGTACGTCCTTCTTTCGCTCCTGACTCCAGCGGGCACATCGGATGGGACGGAAGGGGGGGGGGGGGTAATTTGGTTGACCCAGAAGGGGGTCCAGCTGAAAGGGGGTGGTGCAACAGGTTTGGGGCAAGCGTATTGCAAAATGCACTGCGCCAAAGAACTGTATTGCGTTGTACTGCAGCTGATGTGTCGCACGCGAGAAAATCCAGCAACACACTTGCGCACCGAAATCGATTGCACCAGATCTATTGCACCACCCTCTATTCGCTGGACCACCTTTCGGGTCAACCAGAGGAGGTGAGGAGGAGGAGGAGGATGCGGAGGAGGAGGAGGAGGAGGAGGAGGAGGAGGAGGAGGAGGAGGAAGGAGGAGGAGGGTGTGAGGGGCGGGGGGGGGGCAGCGACTCAGCTCACGTATAGCTGGCTTCCCCCAATGGACCCCCAGGGGCGCCCGAAGCGCCCCCTAGGCATCGAGGAGGGCGCCCGGCGGCGAGGCCGAAGCCAGCGGCACGCATCAAGTTACGCCCCACCCCTCCTCCTCCTCCTCCTCCTCCTCCCCCTCCTCCTCCTCCCCTCCTCACTGCTCCCCTCCTCCCCCCCCTCCTCCCTGCTCATCCTCCTCCTCCCCCTCCTCCTCCTCTCCTCCTTCCTGCTCCTCTCTCCTCCCCCTCCTCCTCCTCCTCCCTCCTCCTCCTCCTCCTCCTCCTCCTCCTCCTCCTCCTCCTCCTCCGCTTCCTTATGTTGCATCCTCGGGGGACCTTGTCTGTCCCGTCGCTGTCCTATCCGCGTCGAATCCGTGTCGAATCCATGTCGGACGCGTCGGATCCGTGTCGGATCCGTGTCGAATCCGCGTCGAATCCATGCCAAGTCCGCGTCGAGTCCGCATCAAGTATGCGTCGGGCACAAGAAAAGACACCAATGTTGGGGACAGGCGAGGTCCCCCGAAGATGCAACGTAACCTTCCCTAGATTCCCGTCCCCAGACCCCATCGCATTGCGAAAAGACCATAGCGGGAGGTTGTTCTTATATGTTTTCGGCCTCCGGAGGCCCTCACCGGGCCTCGGGACCGTCAAACACTACTCTGGATGAACAACCGGTCTCCCGAGGAATGGGTCGAGACCTCTGGGGGTCAACGTTATGACAAAAATCACGACGTCGGGGGTCTGGGGTCGTCCGACACGAGCATCAGATCGGGCGCGTCCTCCTACAGGAGGACTTTGGAAGACATGATCGACCCACGAACCCGGAAAGGACTATAGAACTGTAACACATGGCAGCGTTTTCAAAGACACCTGATTGGGTGACGGGCAAATGCAATGCTGAGTGTATCGATCTTGATGTACCCTGCGGAGGGCTGTGCTGTGCTGCACCGTGCTGAATTGCGATGTGCCATGCCGCGATTGTGCTCTATAGCGTCTTGGATCGAGTTCTCCTTTGCATCCGAGTCCTGACCGAACTGATCTCGATCTTAAGCTCGAGCTGCCTGAACACATAGTAGCTGCCCCAGAGCTGATGGACAGGGGAGCATGTCAGGAGGACGCGCCGCGAAACGTCCCAAGGGATGCGCCAGGCGACGTGCCAGGGGACATGCCATGGGGTCGCACCGCGGGACGTGCCAAGGGGACGCGCTACGGAACGTGCCAATGGATGTGCCACGGGATGTGCCAGGGGACGCGCCACGCGACGTGCCAGGGAGACTCGCCAAGGGACGCGCCACGGAACGTGCCAAGGAACGTGCCAAGTTGCAATGCTGAGTATATCGATCTTGATGTACCATGCCGAAATATGTGCTGTGCTGCGCCGTGCTGAATTGCGATGCGCCATGCCGCAATTGTGCTCTATAGCCTCGTGGATCGAGTCCTCCTTTGCATCCGAGTCCTGACCGAACTGATCTCGATCTTAAGCTGGAGCTGCCTGAACACAGAGTAGCTGCCCCAGAGCTAATTGACAGGCGCGCCGCGGAACGTCTCAAGGGACCCGCCAAGCGACGTGCCAAGGGACGTGCCATGGGGACGCACCGCGGGACGTGCCAAGGGGACGCGCTACGGAACGTGCTGGGGAAAAGTGTTTCGCTCGAGACATCCTGTCAAAATCCAAGGAAATCCTGGCCAGACAAACGAATTAGTCGAGACATCCTCGAAATTCCGCGCGGGACGCGGCACGCGCGAGACATCCTCAGAATTCCTGCGAGCGGGACGTGAAAACAAGCATTTTGCCTGAGAAATCCTCTGAATTCTGGCCCACCACGAGGCCCCCGCTCGAGACATCCCCCAAGTTTGCAAAACCAGTGTTTCGCTCGAGACATCCTCAACAAATTATGAAAGTTTTGCAAAACCAGCGTTTCGCTCGAAACATCCTCAACCAATCATGGAACAACAAACATTTCGCTCGAGATATCCTGCCAAAAGTCCAGGGAATCATCGAAAAACAAACGAAGTAGTCGAGACATCCTCGAAATTCCTGCGCGCGGGACGCGGCACGCGCGAGACATCCTCGGAATTCCTGCGTTTCGCTCGAGAAATCCTCAACAAACTCTGAAAACAATCGTTTCGCTCGAGACATCCCCAACTCTGCAAAACCAGCGTTTCGCTTAAGACATCCTCAACAAATTCTGAAAAACAAGCGTTTCGCTCGAGACATCCTCTCAATTAATTCCGCCAGCCCACCTCGACCTCGATATTTATCAGGGAATAATTCCGCCAGCCCCCCTCAAGTCAGGTCCGGGGGAGAACCTCTAAAAGAGAACCCTGGGCCTACGCCCTTTCGGGGAAAAAATCAAAAATAATCTGACAATTATCAAAGACAGTGAAGAATAGTCAAGCAATCGTCCCCAGACAATCTTGTTACAATGTTTGAGTCTCCCTCCTGTGGAGGACATGCCCGACTCAAACACGAGCATCGGGACAGACCTTGCGCGCGGGGGAGGGGAGGGGAGGGGGAGGAGAACAGCCACGGACACCCCAGGGCATCTCAGGAGGCAACTCCTGGGAGGCCGTCGCTGGAACGACCCAGGGCGATCCAGGCCGATTCAGCGGGCCACTGCAACTCAGGCCAGATTCAGCCCGGGATTGTAGGCAGAAGGATTGCAACAAAAACCCAGGATTGCAAAAAAAAACCCTGAATTGCAAAAAAACCCAAAGATTGCAAAAAACTTCTTCCTTTTTGCAATCCTGGGTTGTTTTGTAATCCTTCGATCAAGCCGGAGTAGGCTGGACCGCTCGAGATTAAGCCAGACTTAGCCAGAACTAAGCCGGTGATCGGTCTCGAAGAAAACAGCGCCGATGCAGAGTCTAACCTCCGAGAAATTGCGTCCCAGAGTCTCGGAGACAGCTGAGGCCTGGCCGACCCCCAAACAAACCTCTCCAGGACAGCTGTTCGAGCCATTCGTTTGAGCGAGAACCGGTTTGGATAATTCGGGGATGGACAGAACCCCCTTTAGCAAAACGTGGTCTAGTAAAAACGTTCTCGGGCCCAAATCTGGCGGGCGAAATCCTGGAAAAGGACGTCTACGGCGCCCTCTCGAGAACCGAAATCGGACAATTCACTAATCGACGTGTCAGGGTGGGGGTTCTCTCCATCCCCGAATAATTGCCACACAGGAGACCGGGCCAACGGCCAGAAGCCCTTGGACCTGGCACGGTAGCCCCAGAGAGTGACCTCCAGACGTATCCGTCGAGGCCAGAACGAGACACGTGCTTGCCAACTGGGATCGGCGCGGGGGGGTGCTAAGCAGAGAATGGGGGTCATCAGTGGATGCCACAGTGGTGAATATCTGGCCTTATCTTTGTTAAGCATGGGTTACACATGCCCCAAATGGCCTCGGGGGGTGATCGATCTTGGTTAATTACCAAACCCCTAAACCAGCTGGGGCATCTGTAACCCTTTAATATCGGGGAGACGTAAGACTCGGGTACGGGGGACTCGGATTGGCCTGACAGGGTCATCATAGAAATGACGAGAACCGATGTGAAATTTGACGCAAGATCCCGCTGCAAACACCCCACGAAAACTGGACCGTCAAAATCCAGGACGCGCTCGCCAACAAAAACGTCGGCAAACCCGAGTTCCGGCTTGCTCGAGTCTTACGTTTCCCCGAAAATCACCAAGGCTATGCCCGTTGTGACCCACCCTGGTATCCACTGGGACCCCCCGTATAAAACAGGGCTAGGATCGGGATAAATCGCTCGAGAGCGTTCCGGAGCGCTCTCAGAGCGTTCCGGAACGCTCTGGAGCGGCCGCAGCGCCCAATACATCCTCCAAACCCGCCGATTCTCAGAGATTTCGAGTTATCCCGATCCGATGTTGTCCCGATCTTCGCGTCGTTTGACCGTATCCCCGTAGCACCCCCCGCGGCGCTCCCCGTTGCTGTTTTTTTCCCCCTCCGCAAGATATCCACGCGCTTCGGCGTTGGCCCTGGGGCGCGTGCGCGTGCCGCTCGCGCCACGAGCCAGGCACAGCGCGAAGCAGAGACAGCGGTGCCAACGCGTGTGCAAAGGGCAATGTGTGAGCCAGGGCGCAACCTGCAACACGCGTGTTGACAAAGACGCCAACACAGACGTAGAACAATGATGAGCGTGCACCCTGGGCACTCGCCGGCCCACAGCAGGAGCTCGACCACAAGAAGCCTCCCACAAGAAACCCAATCCTGAGACCCCAGGACGGCCATTGACTTTTGGTGTGGGAACGTCACGCCCTCCATAGCAGATCGAAGCCCAAGAAAACGAGTGCACCCTGGAGGCAAGCAGGGCGTTTTTTGGCAGGGGCTTCTACGGACTACGCTGAATGCGTCCACTCGGCGAGGGCCTTGGAGGACCATGTGAATGTTTTCCGCACGAGGCTGGCGAGCGAAAGTCGCTCAGGACGGGGCCCAAAGGGCAAAGATGCAAGGGTGTCTGGTTTTTTGAGAGAGCGTGATCCACCGCCGCTTTACTGTGGAAAATTGCCGACCTTTTCCTCCGGAGCCCGGGGGTCGCCCCCCCCCCCTCCGAAAATCCCCTCCCCCCCCCCCTGCTGGACCCCCCCCCCTCCCTAAACCCCCCCTCCCCCCCTCCCCCCCCCCCCCCCCCCCCCCCCCCCCCCCCCCCCCCCCCCCCCCCCCCCCCGCCCCCTCGAAAACCGGGGGGGGGTCACTATCGGTTCGAACCCCCCCCCCTCGAAACCGGAGGGGGGTCACTACCGGTTCGACCCCCTCCCCCTCGCCCCCCTTCTCCCCCCTCCCCCCCCCCCCACTCACCGCCAGCAAACGACTCCCGGTCCGATTCCTACCACCGTCCACATCACATCCCCCACTGTTGTTCCCAGCACCACTGTCCTCACCACCACTGTCCCCACTGGTTCCACCACCGTCCCTACTGTCTCCACCAGTGCCCCCACCATTGTCGCACTGTCCCCGCTGTCCCCACCACTGTTCCCACCACGGTTCCACTCTCCCCACTGTCTCCACGGCCCCAACCACTGCCCGACTATCCCCACTGTCCCCACTGTCCCACTGACTCCTCCGCTGTCCCACTGAGCTGTCCCACTGTTCCCACCACTGTCCCCACTGTCCCTACCACTGTCCCTACCACTGTCCCCACTGTACCTCTGTCCCATTGTCCCACCGCCGTCCTCGCCACCGCTTTCACCACTGTCCCCACCACCATTGTACCCTCCACTGTCCCACTGTTTCCACCTCATTCCCACTGTCCCCACACCACTGTCCCCACCACCACCGTCCCCACCACTGTCCACTGTCCCCCCTGTTCCCACCATTGTCCCCACCACTGTCCCCACCGTCCCCACCACTGTCCCACTGTCCCACTGTCCCCACCACTGTCCCGCTGTCCCCTCACCACTGTCCCCACCAACACCGTCCCCACCAATGTCCGCACCCCCACTCGGTTTTCGAGGGGGGGGGGAGGGGGGGGGGTTCGAACCAGTAGTGACCCCCCCCGGTTTTCGAGGGGGGGGGGGGGGGGCGAACCAGTAGTGACCCCCCCCGGTTTTCCGGAGGGGGGGGGGGAGGGTTCGAACCGGTAGTGACCCCCCCCGGTTTTCCGCCAGCAGCGGTAGAACACGCTCTTTCGGTTTTTTAAGCGCCTTTTTGGGAAGCGGGGGGGTCCTGTTTATCAGGGCGGTTTCTTCAAACAGGAAGGTGTAGGGGGGGGTCCGGTTTATTAAGGCGTCTTTGCGCACTCGGTGTTCTGCTCAAGCATATGCGGCTGTTCGCATGCAGCTTCGTTTTCTTGACACGTTTTGCGAATCATCATCGCCATCGTCTTCATCCTCCTCGTAGTTGACATCGCAATATCCATTGCCGAAGCACTTTCTTGATAACACTCATTCTTGAAGGCGGCTTCCCTTGGAGAGATTTGCGTCTCAGCCTCAATGCTCGCATTGCAATCCGTTGCCATCGCTGTAGCCATCGCGGCCGTTATCGTGACTCACGCGTGCCATTTCGCAAATGGGGGGTCTGGAACATTCAGGCCTCTCGTTGAAATGGGGGTCCGGTTCAGCAAAGTGCAACTGAAAGGGGGGTCCGGTTTTGTAAGGCCTTAGGATTTGCTCATCCTTGCGATGCGGGTTGACCGTACAAGTTCTGAGCGTGCCACACCTTAGTGGGCCCTGGAAACGACAGGGCCGTTTGTTACCGGTTCCGTTTTGCCGTTTTTGTACCTGTGCCGACGCCGTTTTTGTTACCGGTTCCGTCGCCGTTTCTTGACCGATTCCGGCTCCGGTTCCAATCCTGGAGCCGTTTTTTGCCGTTTCCGGTCGCCGTTTCTTTGCCGCTTCCATTTTCAAGGGACATTTTTGGGGAAACGGTGAAAAAACGGCCCTGCCGTTTCCGGGGCCCACAAAGTGCCACACCCCGTGGGCACTCGTCGGCGCAAGGTGCCCCGTGAAGGTCGCCGCGCGGCCACGGCGGGCAGCCGCGGCTTCGCCGTCCACTCGCGAAGGCTGCCGGCGCAGAGGGGGCTCCCTTGGCGAGCTCGCTCCGGAAAACATCCTCATCATCAACATCATCATCATCATCATCATCATCATCATCATCATCATCATCATCATCATCATCATCATCGTCACCATCATCAGCCTCACCACCAACAACAACATCCTCATAGGCTTATCTTGCCCCCATCGGACTTCAGGACCACATCCCAGACATAGTTTCGAGCACCCAGAACTGTACTGATCCGGAGCGGCCACGAGGGGGGTGTCCAAGAGGGGGGGTGCAAATCATGACCGGCGGCATGTGCGCGGCCCAGCGGGGGGGCCAGGGACGTAATGAAATGAAAAGAGGCGCCATGGAATCTGGGGAAATATCATGGCCCACGCCATGATATCCACCCCCCCCTAGTCATCACCCCCCTCTTTGCCGCCCCCGAATTGAAGCAGTGTCGAGCGAGTATCGCCTCGCAGGCCAGGGCTGGACACGTGAAAACCCTCCAGCTTCGGTACTCTCTTGGAGGGTTTTCACGTGTGCTCATTTCATTACATCCCTAGCCCCCCCCGCTGGGCCGCGCGCATTTCATTACGTCCCTGGCCCCCCCGCTGGGCCGCGCACATGCCGCCGGTCATGATTTGCACCCCCCCCTCTTGGACACCCCCCTCTTGGCCGCTCCCGATCAATACAGTTCTGGGTGCTCGAAACTCTTTCTGGTGATCCGGCCGGCCGCCGAGCGCGAGCTGCTCCCCGGGAGGGCCGTGGCCGCTCGGCGCGGCGCGGCATCGCCGCGGTGCCAGAAGCCGGCGCGCGGGCCCAGAGACCCCAACGCACTGGCAAGAGAAACCGAGGCGGAGGTTTTTGCCAGCTTTTGGCCTCCACCCTGACCTTCCAGAGAGCTATTTTTTAGCACTGGAGACCTAAAAACCTAAAAAACTAAACGAAACAGCCTAAAACCAAGACGTAGAATAGCTCTGGGATAGGTTTTTAGGTCGGGTGCTATTTTTTAGCCCTCCTGGAAGGTCAGGGCAGGGGGCCCTCGCCGGCCCCCGGGGCCGTCGCAAAACGACTCGGCCCGGACTCCGGATCCGCCCTACTTTTTGGGGAAGCTCGTAAGTATAGGGCTTGGAATGTCCGCCTCACTTTTCAAGCCCGGCTGATGCCAATTTCCGCCCTACTTTTCTGTTGCTGTTTCTGTGGGTTTCCGCCCTATTCTACGTTGGGTGCAGCAATTTCCGCCCTACTTTTTCGGCTCCTTATAGGTGGATTTCCGACGCAATTTTAAACTGGGAGAAAAAGCCAAAATAGGGCGGATCTGGAGTCAGGGGGGGGAAAAACCGGTCCTGGGGAATGGGTCCTTGCCGAGCGCACTTCCAAAAAAAAGCGCGCCAGGCGCACCACCGGCCGACGCACGGCGGCCCCCACGCGACCACGGCGAACTCGTGCAGTGCGGACTTCGGCGCTGGTCTCTGACACCGCGCTGGATCGTTCAACCGTGAACGATCGGCCATTTCCGAAACGTGAGATCGTTCAACATCGACCGATTCTGGGTCGCCAGCGGCGTTCAACGTTGAACGCCGGCGGCGGGGTCGCCGCTGGTCGACACAACGCGAACCTACCGCACTCTGACGGGCAAACGTAGAGGGCAAGGGCAGAAGAAATCACCAGAAAAAACACCCCGACAAGCGGAGCCGCTCTGTGAGCGCACCCAAGGAAGGAATCGAGGAGGGCAGGGTTGCTTGGTGAATGCCCAGGGCCGTTCAGCAAACGCCAAGTATGGGGGGTCGGGTCGGTTTTTCCTTCCTTGAAAATGAGCGCGCAGGTAAGCAACCTCGCGGGCACGCACTGAACCGCGATGCACGCGCAAGCAAGGTCGGCGACAGGGGCGAGGAGACGGAGGAGCAGAAGAGGAAGGACAAGCACATGGGAGGGGGGGGGCGGGAAGGGAGGAGGACGAGGGCCACGGTTGCCAACCGTGTGAGGAAGGGAGGAGGAGCAGGAAGGCTCTCACGCCAGACGGGGCGACGGCGTCAGCGGGCCCCGCCCATTCCCACCAGCGCGGCGCAGCTCGGCACCGCGGCGAGAGCGCCTCCTCACCAGAGCGCGCGGAGGGCGCTCGCGCTCGGCCCCGCCGCCGACGACGCCCCGCAAGAGGGGCGGCAGACGCCGGGCCGCGGACGGGCGAGGGAGCGGAGCTTCAGTGGGACAAAAAAACAAAACACACACACTTTGTGTTGTGCTTGTTTTTTGTTTTTTTGTGCTTTTTTTGTGCTTTTTGTGTCTTTTTTTTTTTTGTGTGTGTGTGTGTGTGTGTGTGTTTTCCCGCGGCGCTGCGGCGGCCGCGCCAACGTGGGCCGCCCTGGGGCCGCCCTGGGGCCGCCCTCGGGCTCCGAGGAGCGCGGCGGCGACGACGCAGACCCGCAGGCGCAGCAGGAAACAGCGCGGAGCGCCTCCCGCCCGCGCGCTCGCGCGGCCCGGCTGCCGCTCCCGCGCGGTCCCGCAGGCGAGACACGCGCCGCGCCGGCGCGGGAGCGCCACTTCCGTGATGGGCCAGTTTTTCAACCACCGCTGCCACAAGTAGGACGGGGCGAGAAGGGAGGATGGGGAGGTCCTCCTCCTCCTCCTCCTCCTCCTCCTCCTCGTCCTTCTCGTCCTCCTCACCCTCCTCCTCCTCCTCCTCCTCCTCCTCCTCCTCCTCCTCCTCCTCGTCCTCCTCCTCCTCCTCCTCCTCCCCCTCCTCCTCCTCCTCCTCCTCCTCCTCCTCCTCCTCCTCCTCCTGGCCTCCCTTACCTATGGTGGTGGTGGTGGTGGGAAATCGGCCCGTCCTCCTGGGCAACATCGGCCCGGGCCAGGGCGACGAGGCGCCCGCTCGTGCGCGGCCAGCCCCCCCCCCAACGTCTCGGGGGGGTCGGGTGCCACACGCTCGCTGCGCCGCGGCGGGGGGCGCCCCGCTCGGGTGGGGCATCTGCACCGCGCCGGGGGCGAAAGCGGCATCTTCTCTCGCCCGCTCGCGCGTCGACCGACGGACGAACCGGCGGGCAGAAGAGACGCCGCGCACTCACGGGGGAAGAGCGCTGCGCGGGCGCCGAGGCGAGGGCGGCACCTGGCCCGGCCCCTGGCCCTCTCCGTGGGTGGTGGTGCTCCCCGTCCTGCTCCCGCAGCGCACGTTCCAGCGTCGGCGGCGAAACGTGCATGCCGGAAGAAAGCACGCCGAGTTTTGCGCGCTCCGCTGTTATTTGCGTATGATGGGACCTCCGGGATGGGGGGGCTGTCCCGTCCTGCTCCCGCAGCGCACTTTCCAGCGTCGACGGCGAAACGTGCATGCCGAAAGACAGCACGTCGAATTTTGCGCGCTCCGTCGCTATTTGCGTATGATGGGCCTCCGGGATGGGGGGGGGGGCTGCCTGCCGGCCACGTGGCTCGGTAGGAATACTTACATGCGAACAGGGGGTAAGGATACGAGAGAGAAGATGGAGGGAGGAGGCAGGAAGTGAGCAGGTGAGAGCAGGGAGGAGGGAGGTGGTAGGAGAGGCGAGGGAAGGGTATTAGGGTATGATGGGACCTCCAGGATGGGGGGGGGCTGTCTGCCGGCCAGGCGGCTCAGTAGGAGTGCACACGAGCAGGGGGTAAGGACAGAAGAGGAAAGATGGCGGGAGGAGGGCTTCGAGGGAGTTGAAAGTTTAGGGGGTAGGCGCGGGGGCCAGGGTTTAGGGAGAGCTTGCGGAGAGCTCAGGGGACCAGAGAGAGGAGGGACGAAGAGGAAGGAAGGGAGCATGGACGGTGGGAGGAAGGAAGAAGGGGGATGCAGGAGCAGAGGCGAGAGGTCCTCCTCCGCCCCCTCCTCCTCCTCCTCCTCCTCCTCCTCCTCCGCCCCATCCTCCTCCTCGAAGAGGTGCTCAGAGGAGGGAGGGAAGAAAGAAACAAGAAAGCACGAGGGAGAAGGAAAGGATGAGGGAGGGACGGATGGATGCGGGAAGATAGGGGGGGCGCGAAGAGCGGTTCTCTCCTTGCGCTGGCTTGCGGTCGGGAACTTTTACCCAACGTGTCGCGGCGACGGCCCCGGCGACACGCTATGCCCTGCAAGCGGATAGCGTGTCGCTCCGCTCCGCGGGGCGGGAAGCCAGGCAAGGCTTTGGACGTTGCTGCTTTGAAGCCTGGGCGTGGACAGCGTGTCGCGCCGAAGCGTTGTGGACAGAAACATGCGGCGCGACACGCTAAGTCGAAGTTCCTGATAGTAGACAAGAAGTAGTGGGCACGTGTTCTCTTCGTCACGGAACACTCCCCTCTGCTCGCACACGAACGGGAAACTCAGCGTGTTGAGATGCCTGCCCCGATGCCAACGCGGCGCGAGGGGGAGGAGAGAAGACGGAGAACAAAGAAACGACAGAAGGGCGTGACAAATGGGAGAGAAAGATGGGTGAGATGAAAAGAGATGGAGGCGTGAGGGATAAAGATGGGAAAAATATAAGGGAACCACTTCTCCACTTCCTGCTATTCCATCTATACATTCTACAGCCTCCGCCTCTCCCCACCACTTCTTCTTAACCCCCTTTCCGTCCCCATTCTACGACCTCCGCAAACCCTCCACCCCTCCATCGTGCATCCTCTTCCTTACTCCCTCCAACCCTCCTCCCTTCTCCCTCTTCCTCCTCCTACTCCTCCCGCTCCTCCTCCTCCTCCTCCTCCTCCTCCTCCTCCTCCTCCTCCTCCTCCTCCTCCTCCTCCTCCTCCTCCTCCTCCTCCTCCTCATCATCATCATCATCATCCTCTTCCGCCTCCCTCCTGACTCCTCCCTCGCCCCTCGTCCTTCCTCTCCCTTGCATCATTAATCCTCCCTCCTCCCTCCGTCCTCCTTCGTCCTCCTCCGCGAGCGCCTCGGAGCGAGCCCGAGGACGGGCCCGCTCGAGTTCATCGTCTGCCCACCTGGCCGCCAGTCGCGGCCCTCAGGGCGCGAACGCCCAGCACACGTGGTCGTCGTAGAATACCAGATGTTTCTCACAACCACCAACATGAAACAGATCCAGACAATCTCCAGATACCACCAATCCTCAGAAGCCAGTGCAGCGAGGACATTCAGGATCACGACCACGTATGTGGCTGCTCGGCCCCAACACCCCCTTCAGCGGCCGAGAGGACTGACACCGTCAACCACCAGAATAGAGCTTTCGCTCACCCGGGGGTGCGGCCAAAAAGGGAACGGGAGGTCGCGCAGGTGCTTGACCTCATACGAGCACGAAAGGGCCCCAACACACCCTCAACGGCCAAGTGTGCTGACACCGCCAGCCACCAGAATAGAGCTTGCGCTCACCCGCTGCAGCGAAGGGTGCGTGGCCAAAGGAGAGGGCCGCCACGATCGCGGCTACGCATGTAGCTGCTCGGCCCCAACACCCCCTCAGCGGCCAAATGTGCTGACGCCGCCGGCCACCAGAAGAGAGCGTTCGCTCATCCGCTGCAACGGAGGTGCTTGACCTCATACGAGCATGAAGAAACCCCAGCACCCCTTAGCGGCCAAGCGGGCTGACACCATCAGCCCGCCAGAAGAGCGCTCGCGCACATCCGCCGCAACGAAGGGGGTGCGGCCATCAAAGAAAGTATCCTCTCGACCAGCTCGCCCCCGAAACTGGATGCCGACCATCGAGGAGACGCTCCAGCTTCTTCACAGTATGCCTGCCGTTGGCCGTGAATGCGCGCAGCCTTTGGCCCCCCTGCGCATCGCTGCAATAATCCTGGCGACCCTGATGATGCTGCACCGAAGAAATCACACCTTCTGCACGCCGTGCACGGACCAGCGTTGAAAAGACAGTGCGAGCTCTTCTCTTCGAACATGTCCTCCACAATGGTAGGTCGAACCCCCGACGCACGACCAGCTCCCAGCATCGCATGGGCCACTGCCTCGAACCTCCTAGCAGGGACCTCCGCCTTACCAACGCAGTCAATCTGGGCTTGGCACTTGAAGCGTCCGAGCTCCGTTGGCACACAAGTTGTCGCCTGCAGGTTGGCCTTCACCTTCTGCCCTTTTCGCGCCCTTGCCACATCGCATGCATCTCATGTAGCCGTCCTTGATCCCCACGAAGCGATGCTGCTGCATGGCCAGCTGCACTGGCGCCCCAAGCTTCCGTGGCTTCGGCGGAAGATCGGGGTCTTTCCAAACCCCTTCCATGACCGTACATTCCATAACACGTGAGAAGTACTGGTTGACCTTCCGACAATGCCTCAGCTCCGCCTGGTAGATGCCCGCCGATACTCTCGAAGCTCTATGTTAGAGCGCTCCTTCCTTGGCGAAGTACTCTGCCCACCAACTGCCATGCCACCATATTGGATGCAGACCAATGTGCAGGTGTTCGTCGATGTCCTTGAGCGCTGGCGTCCAAGCAACTACAGGAGGCCTCTCCTTCACCGTACCGAAAATCTTCCTCCAAATATCAGCATGCTTGCCCGACGAGGCCTCCAACTGCGTCGACCAGCTGTCCACTTCCCACGCTAGACCAACCAGGTCGGACACCACCAGTCGCACGTGCGGGAACAGCTTCAGCTCCTGATGCACGGCGTATCTTTCAGCTCTTCACACTGTCTGTCGCGCCTCTGGGAGCGGCCCATACACTGCCCTAAGCGGCAAACCTTGTTCAGACACCTGCATCGCGGACCAACCGCGCCTGCCTTATTCAGGAGTGGGGGACTCGCACCCAGATCCATCAGTGACGATAGTGTCCGACCATCCTGACGCGTCAGACGCCCAGTCGCCCCAGAGAAAGATTTACGCTTGATTAGCAGGGGGGCGGCGTAGGTAACCCAACCGATGGCCCCAGCGTCTCGCAGTCAGGCTTGCCCAGTCCATTATGGTACCCTTTGTCCTCGAGCCACTTCTGCACCTCTAGCAATTTCTCAGGGGGCTCCAAGCCCTCGCGCTGGCCCACTCCATTCATTACCCCAGGGCACACGTGAAAACGATGTCCTGGAATACCAAATGACTCCTGACACACGTGACGCGGTTCTCCTCGAGCCAGGCCCAATGGATACTTCTGCGACTGCGTCCACGGCGCACCGCTCAACAGTGCTCGAATACAGCCAGCCAAACTAGCCTTGCCAATCGCCGCCTTGGGTCCTGCCACAATGGCCCTCATGGCTCTACGCCATACTGGCGCGCCAATGCTAGTGCCCACGTCGTGGTGGCATAATGCCCCTTTGTGCTGCCATCGTTCAAGTCCTTCTCGAAGTAGCCGCTTCAGTTCCTGCGGGCATGCAGCAAGCAACGATAGCTTTGCCCTCTCACCTGTTTGCAGTATCGTCGAAGAGAGCATGCTCCAGCCAATCCGATTTAGACTACACCAACCACCAGCAACTAGCCCTTTAACCATAAACCATGCAATCATAATTCCTGGCCGTCCTATGAACCAAGCATGCATCACCTACCAAACCCTCTCAAGTTTAGTCCAAGAATATCTCTGCTCCCAGATCGATCCAGCGTATCGCGTCACCACATCCACCGTGGCCGTGAAGATCGGATCGTAGTACCTGTTCTTTTGCGTGGCTAAATACGCTGTCAGCGAAGCTCCCTGCATCCCAGCACCTGCCAGGTTATCAGCGAAACGCCGTAGCTGCTGCAAGCGCTGATCGCTGACTCTTGAAACTCCCGGTCCATGAGCCGCTCCCGGCAGCGCACCTGCGTTCCACAGCGCAGCGATTCTGCCGCCAACCGCCCCGCGCAGTCGCATGGGCCTGGTTGTCCTGGCCACCATGCCCTGCATCCTGATCTTAAACTGCGCCCTCGCGCGCTTGCCCCCACATGATTCATGACCAAGATTGCGAATCCAATGTACGCGCTAGATGCCCAATCTTCCTGCCCGACCTTTGCACTTCCTGGCCACCTGATGGGGAGACCCCGCAAAACCTGACTTGCCCGTTTCAGCCATCAGGCCCAACTTGAGCGACTTCCGTTTGAAAACCTGCACCGTGTTCCAGATCTTGTCGCCGCCTGCCTGGATATATCCCGTCCACTGCACCGTCCCCAGGATGCTCTCCCCCAGGATGCCCAAGAGCATCCTGCAAGCACGAAGAACACTAGGGGGGTATACCCTCGCCGAACCGACCCAGGTCTTATACCTCTCGGCCCGACGGTGTGAGGAGCCTCTGGGGCCTTCCGAGGAGTCCCCTGCCCTTTCTACGAAGCCTGGGCGCGGCCAGCCAAAGCGGCCAAGGATGGCCCGAAAGGGAAGGATGCCGGGACTACCTGGGAGGGCTGCCTCTGTTTTGGACGCCCGAAATGGGTACCGAAAAAATGGGCACAATGCCCAACAGCAAATGTTGTCCCAAACCAACAGCGGCCGCTGTTGGGCGGGCGGCCTCCTGTCTCGAATGGACACAGGCCGCGGCGGCGCGGACAGCGAGTCCTGTTCAGAATGAACAGGAACTGATGTTGGGCATTGTACCCATCCTTTCCGTACCCATTCCGTTCGTGCCGATCTGTGCGCAGGCCCGGGGCCTGACCACCATCGGCCGCACGTTTCCTCGGCGAGAGCTCGCCTCAGCGGAAGTAGGGGGCAAACAAACCTACCTCGCTTTTGACCACCCTCGCTTCCAAGAGATACCAAGCGATGCCAAACTACGGCCTGTACTGGTCAGGCTGCTTGACGAGGAGGCGCGTGGTATGACTTGGTTTTGCCTGGAAGCGAAAGCGGGGTAGGTAATTCACGCTCAGCGGAAGAGCTGGTCGCAGAGCGGAAGGTGCTGCAGGCGAGCAGGGGCGAGGGACGGCAGCGGGCGGGAGGCGGCAGGCAGGACTCCCCACGTGTCCACGGGCCCGTCGCCCCCGCGCGCGGAAACCCGAGCCTGGCATCGCCCCAGCCCTCCTCCCTCCCCTGCTTCCCTCCTCCTCCTCCTCCTCCTTCTACTTCTCCTCCTCCTCCTCCTCCACCTCCTTCCCCCCCCCCTCTTCCTGCCTCCCTGCCCTCTTCGCCCTCCCCCTCGCCGCTCTCCTGCTGCTGATCCGAAGCACGGGCGGCCGACCCCGCGCTCCCTCCGCTCCAGCGACCCGCCCGCCGTCGGCGGGGCGGGCTGCAGTCTCAACACGCAGTCGGAAAAGGATGCACGCTGAGGGTGCAAAGGGCCTTGGACGACGCCGACGACGACGACCACGACAACGTCGTCGACGACGACGACGAGGACGCGACGACGACGACAACGACAACGACAACATCGGCGACGACGACGACGACGAACGAGCCCTGGTGGGATGTGATTGAAGCTAGGTCGGGCCCTATTAGGATTCTAGTATAGCTGAATCGAGCCCTCGTAGGTTCCGATTATAAACAAGCCGTATGATAAGGACGCACGATGAGGTTGGAAAGGGCCTTGGAAGGCCACGTCGACACCCTTTGAGCGGGGCACGCGGCCAGCGAGAGTGGCCAAAAGGATGGGCCGAAGAAGGAGGATGCAAAAGATAATTATTGGAAAGGCGCTCACCCTTAATATCCGTGTTAAACCCGTATCACGAGGATGCGCGGTAAGGATGCAAGGGCCTTTGGAGGGCCATGTTGGCGTTTGTTGAAAGAGGCTGGCAAGCGAACGTCGCTAAGGAGCGACCAGCAAGGGCAAGGATGCAAGGGCACCTTTGGGAAGGTCGCCCATCCTTACTATTCGGGTTTCGGGTTGACTGCATCGGGCCCCTACCGGCGATCAATGGGCTGACCGGGGGTCGACGCCTCGCCTTCCATGAGCAAATCCCCCCCTCCAACGCTGCCCCTGAGCTTCCGGAACACACCTCGGCCCACCGGGAGCGGCCAAGAGAGGGGTGTCCAAGAGGGGGGGTGCAAATCATGACCGGCGGCACGTGCGCGGCCCAGCGGGGGGGCCGGGGGCGTAATGAAACACGAAGAGGCGCCATGGAATCTGGGAAACATCATGGCCCCCGCCATGATATCCACCTCCCCCTAGTCTGACCTTCCAGGAGGGTTAAAAAATAGCACCCGACCTAAAAACCTATCCCAGAGCTATTCTACGTCTTGGTTTTAGGCTGTTTCGTTTAGTTTTTTAGGTTTTTAGGTCTCCAGTGCTAAAAAATGGCTCTCTGGAAGGTCAGGGTTGCCGCCCCCGAGCCCACCGGCGGGCCAGCGGCCGTTCGGGACGATCCGGGCACGCCCAGAACGGTCTCGGCGAGGCGCAGATGCTGGAAGGCATCCCAAGGCTGGAAAGCCGCAGGGACACGACAGAACCGTCCGAAAACCCCTGGCGACCGACGAAGACCTCTGAGCACACGCCCCCTTAGCGCTGCCCCCAGTATGTGGGGCGGGCGCCAACACCGGTGGCGATGCGAAGACCTGTTTTCTTTTCTTCTGAATGTGCTGTCCCAGGGCTGAGACTTCATCGTGTGTCTTCCCGAATTTCCTGTTCTTTTCTTTTGAATGTCCTGTTTTCTGTTCTTTTGAATGTGTGTCTTCCCGACCCTTCCCCCAGGACTGGGTCTTCATCCTGAGCAGCTTGCTCGACAGCCCCAGGGCCCGGGAAGGGCCCCCAAAGCGGCCAAAAGACGTCCCGCCCTGCTTGTTTCTCGACAAGGGCATGTCTGAGCTGCTACCTCTCCTCTGAGCAGGGACCGACCGTGCCGGCATCCCTACAGGCCAACAATGCAATTCTCTGTGGACAAAAGACTGTTCTAAGTACGAATACAATATGCCGATACAAAACAGCAGGTTGATTGAATGCAGACGGCCTCGGCCAGAAATGTTCCGAGAAGATCTCGTACAAACCGCAAGAGGTTCTTAGGACTTTCTCTGGTGGGTCTATAAGACAGGCCTCCTGGATGGGGTCGGGGTAGATGGGGTTGGAGTATATGGGGTCGGAGGATCGCGCCGCACCGCCGATACATCGGCGATGCGTCGGCGACGCCAGCGTGGACCAAACATCGGCCTCCACATCGAGCCGCATCGCCGATGCATCCCACGACACGGCGCGATCCTCCGACCCCATCTGCTCGGACCTCCAGGAGGCCTGGGCCAGAAGCAGGTCGGGATGCCTCGCCACTGCTTGACACAGGGGCAACGCTAGCGGGGGTCTGGCTCAGGAAAGGGGGGGGGGGCGGACGTCGCCCTGGAATCGGCGACACATCGCCGATGGATCGGCGACAGGCCCTCGACAGCGGGGCGGCTTGGGGGCCATCGGACCCCTGCCTGTGCGCCCCCAGACCTCCTCGGGGAGTAGCGGCATCGGTACCCCTTCGTCCCCCCACGATGCCAATCTTATCTGCCTCGATCCCCGACCCCCTCGCGCTGTGAAAAGAAATCACGACAGGAGCTGTTGTTCCCTATTTTCGGCCTCCCGGGGCCCGTACCGGGCCGCGGGACCGTCAAAAAACTACTCGGGACGAGAGACGGGTCCTGGGGAAAGGGTCCCGACCTCTGGGGGCGCGCCCCCCATCCCGAGGCCGACGGCAAGTCCAGCCCGAGCCCGAGCCCGCAGAGGACGTAAACGCCCAACCAGCAGGAGCGAAGGAAGGACGTACACCGAGATAGCCCCGGACTGCTCGGGGAACCTGTTGAGACCAGTTGGGACTACCCGAAGGGTCTGCTGAAGCCAGCTGGAACTACCTGGGGGGGGGTCTACCTGCACGCAGCCCGAAGCCTTACACATCGTGTGCCTCTCCTGCGCCTCATGGTCTGAAGCAGCCGCTCAACAACGCCCATGAGATGCTCCGCAGTAATGATGCAGACTTCCCGCCCCACATCACGAGCGCGATGTCGACCCAGGGTCTCTCGGAGGCGTTCGGGTACCTTCTGATCTGAGAGCCCTGCTACACCTCACAGCACAAGCAGACGCCGACGCCGCAGAAGATCCAGACCCTCTTGCGTCGTGAGAACAAATCACAAACATCTGTTGGCAGTTTTCGGCCTCTGGGGGCCTTCGCTGGGCCTTGGGCCTGTCGGGATGAAACCGGGCCCCCGGGAAAGGGGTCCAGATCTCTGGGGCTCCACTCTGTGAGAAAAAACATGGCGTTTGGGGTCTTGGGGGCTGGAGGATGAGGATGACAAGAGGACTGCGAGAAAAGGACAAGGAGACGGTATGAGGAGAGGCTCACGGGTTCATGGAGGATCCATGACATATATATATATATATATATAGTAGAACGAAGACGGATATAAGCATAAAAGCTCGGAGGTCCGCGCGGATTCCTCGGATCGGCGCTGGATCCCCCTCCCCGGCGCGCGGAGCGCGCCAGGGGCAGCGCCGGACGCGCCGCCAGGGCCCAGCGCGGATCCAAGAAATCCTCGCGGAGCGACAACAGTGTGTTTACAGCATTTGTTCCTCTTAGATCATGGGTTCATGGAGGATCCATGACGAACATCAGCCTCCGGCGCCGCCTTTTGAGCAAGAGCGGTTGCAGAACTCGCAGCCCCACCTTGCGTGACAGCATATTAAGAGGGCCGCGGAAGTCCCAGGCCTCCTAGAGGCGCTAGACAGCTGTGGAATTTGGAACGACGAAGTGTCCCTGTTACAAGAAGATGTTGGATTTGGAAGAAAAAATACCCTGTGACGTACCCAACCCAATTGTATCAATGGAAACGACGGGTTGGCCGGAACTTGTATGGACAATCAACTTGATGTGTAAGCTATTTGCGAGGCGTCACTGTGCTGGGCCCCGCAAGCAGGCCTCGAAAGTGGCGACAGTTTCACAGATCGCAGCCCCCCAGGGATGGCGAGGTCTAGTTTGAATCTGCGTGTGGCGTCACTGTGCTGGGCCCCCCAGCAGGCCTCGAAAGTGGCGACAGTTTCACAGATCGCAGCCCCCCAGGGATGGCGAGGTCAAATTTGAATCTGCGGTGGGTACCCAGTGTGCTGGGCCCCCCCAGCAGGCCTCGAAAGTGGCGACAGTTTCACTGATCGCAGCCCCCCAGGGATGGCGAGGTCCCATTTGAATCCGCGGTGGGTACCCACTGTGCTGGGCCCCCCAGCAGGCCTCGAAAGTGGCGACAGTTTCACTGATCGCAGCCCCCCAGGGATGGCGAGGTCCCATTTGAGTCCGCCGTGGGTACCCACTGTGCTGGACCCCGCATGCAGGCCTCGAAAATGGCGACAGTTTCACAGATCGCAGCCCCCCAGGGATGGCGAGGTCCCATTTGAATCCGCCGTGGGTACCCACTGTGCTGGGCCCCCCAGCAGGCCTCGGAAGTGGCGACAGCTTCACAGATCGCAGCCCCCCAGGGATGGCGAGGTCTACTTTGAATCTGCGGTGGGTGACAATTTCACAGACCGCAGCCCCCCAGGGATGGCGAGGTCTAGTTTGAATCTGCAGTGGGTACCCTCTGTGCTGGGCCCCTCAGCAGCCCTCGAAAGTGGCGACAGTTTCGCAGATCGCAACCCTCCAGGGACGGCGAGGTCTAATTTAAATCTGCGGTTGGTACCCACTGTGCTGGGCCCCCCAGCAGGCCTCGAAAGTGGCGACAGTTTCACAGATCGCACCCCCCCAGGGATGGCGAGGTCTAGTTTGAATCTGCGGTTGGTACGCACTGTGCTGGCCCCCCCAGCAGGCCACGAAAGTGGCGACAGTTTCACAGATCGCAGCCCCCCAGGGATGGCGAGGTCACATTTGAGTCCGCCGTGGGTACCCACTGTGCTGGGCCCCCCAGCAGGCCTCGAAAGTGGCGACAGTTTCACTGATCGCAGCCCCCCAGGGATGGCGAGGTTACATTTGAGTCCGCCGTGGGTACCCACTGTGCTGGGCCCCATCAGCAGCCCTCGAAACTGGCGACAGTTATACAGATCGCAGCCCCCCAGGGACGGCGAGGTCTAAGTTAAATCTGCGGTGGGTACCCACTGTGTTGGGCCCCTCGGCAACCCTCGAAAGTGGCGACAGTTTCACAGATCGCAGCCCCCAAAGGATGGCGAGGCGTAATTTGAATATGCAGTGGGTACCCACTGTGCTGGGCCCCCCAGCAGGCCGCGAACGTGGCGCCAGTTTCGCAGATCGCAGCCCCCCAGGGATGGCGAGGTGACATTTGAGCCCGCAGTGGGTACCCACTGCGCTGGGCCCCCCAGCAGGCCTCGAAAGTGGCGACAGTTTCACAGATCGCAGCCCCCCAGGGATGGCGAGGTCACATTTGAATCCGCCGTGGGTACCCACTGTGCTGGGCCCCCCAGCAGGCCTCGAAAGTGGCGACAGTTTCACTGATCGCAGCCCCCAAGGGACGGCGAGGTCCCATTTGAATCCGCAGTGGGTGCCCACTGTGCTGGGCCCCCCAGCAGGCCTCGAAAGTGACAACAATTTCACAGATCGCAGCCCCCCAGGGATGCCGAGGTACCATTTGAGTCAGCCGTGGGTACTCACTGTGCTGGGCCCCCCAGCAGCCCTCGAAAGTGACGACAGTTTCACAGATCGCAGCCCCCCCAGGGATGGCGAGGTCACATTTGAATCCGCCGTGGGTACCCACTGTGCTGGGCCCCCCCCCAGCAGGCCTCGAAAGTGGCGACAGTGTCACAGATCGCAGCCCCCCCCCCCAGGGATGGCGAGGTCACAGTTGAGTCCGCCGTGGGTACCCACTGTGCTGGGCCCCCCCAGCAGGCCTCGAAAGTGGCGACAGTTTCACATATCGCAACCCCCAAGGATGGCGAGGTCCCAGTTGAGTCCGCCGTGGGTGCCCACTGCGCTGGGCCCCCCAGCAGGCCGCGAAAGTGGCGACAGTTTCACAGATCGCAGCCCCCCAAGGGTGGCGAGGTGCAATTTCAATCCGCCATGTGTACCCACTGTGCTGGGCCCCCCAACAGGCCTCGAAAGTGGCGACAGTTTCACAGATCGCAGCCCCCCAGGGATGGCGAGGTGCAATTTCAATCCGCCGTGTGTACCAACTGTGCTGGACCCCGCAAGCAGGCCTCGGAAGTGGCGACAGTTTCACAGATCGCAGCCCCCCAGGGATGGCGAGGTACCATTTGAGTCCGCCGTGGGTACCCACTGTGCTGGGCCCCCCCCTGCAGGCCTCGAAAGTGGCGACAGCTTCACAGCTTCACAGATCGCAGCCCCCCAGGGATGGCGAAGTCTACTTTGAACCTACGGTGGGTGGCAGTTTCACAGATCGCAGCCCCCCAGGGACGGCGAGGTCTAATTTGAATCGGCAGTGGGTATCCACTGCGCTGGGCCCCTCAGCAGCCCTCGAAAGTGGCGACAGTGTTACAGATCGCAGCCCCCCAGGGATGGCGATGTCTAATTTAAATCTGCGGTTGGTACCCACTGTGCTGGGCCCCTCAGCAGGCCTCGAAAGTGGCGACAGTTTCACAGATCGCAGCCCCCCAGAGATGGCGAGGTCAAATTTGAATCTGCGGTTGGTGCCCACTGTGCTGGGCCCCCCAGCAGGCCGCGAAAGTGGCGACAGTTTCACAGATCGCAGCCCCCCAGGGATGGCGAGGTCCCATTTGAGTCCGCCGTGGGTACCCACTGTGCTGGGCCCCCCCAGCAGGCCTCGAAAGTGGCGACAGTTTCACAAATCGCAGCCCCCCAGGGATGGCGAGGTCACATTTGAGTCCGCCGTGGGTACCCACTGTGCTGGGCCCCCCAGCAGCCCTCGAAAGTGGCGACAGTTTCACAGATCGCAGCCCCCCAGGGACGGCGAGGTCTAATTTAAACCTGATGTGGGTACCCACTGTGCTGGGCACCCCAGCAACCCTCGAAAGCGGCGGCAGTTTCACAGATCGCAGCCCCCCAGGGACGGCGAGGTCTAATTTGAATCTGCGGTGGGTACCCACTGTGCTGGGCCCCCCAGCAGGCCTCGAAAGTGGCGACAGTTTCACAGATCGCAGCCCCCCAGGGATGGCGAGGTGAATTTCAATCCGCCGTGTGCCCACTGTGCTGGCCCCCAGCAGCCCTCGAAAGTGGCGAGGTTTCACAGATCGCAGCCCCCCAGGGATGGCGAGGTCTCATTTGAGTCCGCCGTGGGTACCCACTGTGCTGGGCCCCCCAGCAGGCCTCGAAAGTGGCGACAGTTTCACAGATCGCAGCCCCCCAGGGATGGCGAGGTCCCATTTGAATCCGCCGTGGGTGCCCACTGTGCTGGGCCCCCCAGCAGGCCTCGAAAGTGGCGACAGTTTCACAGATCGCAGCCCCCCAGGGATGGCGAGGTCCATTTGAATCTGCCGTGGGTACCCACTGTGCTGGGCCCCCCAGCAGGCCTCGAAAGTGGCGACAGTTTCACAGATCGCAGCCCCCCAGGGATGGCGAGGTGCAATTTCAATCCGCCGTGTGTGCCCACTGTGCTGGCCCCCCGAGCAGCCCTCGAAAGTGACGACGGTTTCACAGATCGCAGCCCCCCAAGGATGGCGAGGTCACATTTGAGTCCGCCGTGGGTACCCACTGTGCTGGGCCCCCCCAGCAGGCCTCGAAAGTGGCGACAGTGTCACAGATCGCAGCCCAGCCCCCCAAGGGATGGCGAGGTCCATTTGAGTCCGCCGTGGGTGCCCACTGTGCTGGGCACCCCCCAGCAGGCCTCGAAAGTGGCGACAGTTTCACAGATCGCAGCCCCCCAGGGATGGCGAGGTACCATTTGAGTCCGCCGTGGGTACCCACTGTGCTGGGCCCCCCCCTGCAGGCCTCGAAAGTGGCGACAGCTTCACAGCTTCACAGATCGCAGCCCCCCAGGGATGGCGAGGTCACATTTGAATCCGCCGTGGGTACCCGCTGTGCTGGGCCCCCCAGGCGGCCTCGAAAGTGGCGACAGTTTCACAGATCGCAGCCCCCCAGGGATGGCGAGGTGCAATTTCAATCCGCCGTGTGTGCCCACTGTGCTGGCCCCCCCAGCAGGCCTCGAAAGTGGCGACAGTTTCACAGATCGCAGCCCCCCAAGGACGGCGAGGTGCAATTTCAATCGCCGTGTGTACCCACTTTGCTGGGCCCCCCAGCAGGCCTCGAAAGTGGCGACAGTTTCACAGATCGCAGCCCCCCAGGGATGGCGAGGTGCAATTTCAATCCACCGAGTGTACCCACTGTGCTGGGCCCCCCAGCAGGCCTCGAAAGTGGCGACGGTTTCACAGATCGCAGCCCCCCAAGGATGGCGAGGTGCAATTTCAATCCGCCGCCGTGGGTACCCACTGTGCCGGGCCCCCCAGCAGGCCTCGAAAGTGGCGACAGTTTCACAGATCGCAGCCCCCCAAGGATGGCGAGGTGCAATTTCAATCCGCCGTGTGTGCCCACTGTGCTGGGCCCCCCAGCAGGCCTCGAAAGTGGCGACAGTTTCACAGATCGCAGCCCCCCAGGGATGGCGAGGGGCAATTTCAATCCGCCGTGGGTACCCACTGTGCTGGGCCCCTCAGCAGGCCTCGGAAGTGGCGACAGTTTCACTGATCGCAGCCCCCCAGGGATGGCGAGGTGCAATTTCAATCCGCCGTGTGTACCCACTGTGCGGGCCCCCCCAGCAGGCCTCGAAAATGGCGACAGTTTCACAGATCGCAGCCCCCCAGCTGGCACACAGCGACGAGCGAAGGCAGGGGGGAAGAGAGGGACGGGAGGGGGCGGGAAGGAAGGAAGTAAGGAAGGAGACGCGCGAGCAGTGATCTATTCAAAACGAGAACCCAACGCAGGAGGGTTGGGAAAAAGCCAAACGATGTACAATCAATCGCCAAACATAGTCGAAGAATCGGCCCCACACTATTTTTCACAATTTTGGATTTTTCTCCCTGTAGAGGGACGTGCCCGACTTTAAACGAACATCGACACATGATCCCTGCTGGTACACGGGTCCTGGGATCAGGCTTTGTCCCGGTACCAGTTCTTCATAACCGAGTCGTTTCTCGACGGTCGCAGGGAAGAGCCCCGGGAGCTCGAAGATTACGAGACGAGTTCCAGGAAGGCAAGGCCTCGCGGCTCTTCTGGGGCACGTGCGGCGCAGACTGTCAGCACTTTTCGCACGTGTCGTCGTCTATGTGCTGACAGTCCGCCAGCATTAAGCATGATTAATGTGCAGTGGGCCGTTTTACAGACACGACGGTAACAGAGGCATGCTCAGACACGGTTGGAGGTTAAACACTGAATTCGACATGCTCCGACACGAGTGGCAAGAACACATTAGCAGGACGCACTTAAAGCCATATTCAGCCACGATTAGCCATGTATAGCAACAAGCAGCAAGCCCTCGCTTCCACACGCACACACACACACACAAAAACACACACGCACACGCACACGCACACACACACACACACACACGCACACGCACACGCACACGCACACACACACAAACACAAACACACACGCACACACGCACACACACGCACACGCGCACACACGCACACACACGCACACGCACACTCGCACGCACACTCGCACGCACACGCACACGCACACGCACACGCACACGCACACGCCCACGCACACGAGGCGCGACGAACACGCGGAAAGATGTTGTCAACCGAGATTGGCATCTCTCATTGGGTGTCGTCGGGGACAGGTGTGCGCGATGCGTCCTGCACCTCACGCCCTTCGGCCCTCAGGAACAGTCTGCGCTCGTGTGCTCTCCTTCTTCCTCCTCCTCCTCCTTCTCCTTCTCCTGCTCCTCCTCCTCCTCCCGCTCCTCCTCCTCCTCCTCCTCCTCCTCCTCCTCCTCCTCCTCCTCCTCCTCCATCTCTTTTCCTTACGATGTGTTCCTCCTTGTCGCCCCCCTGCCGGCCAGGCGTCTCGCATAAGACCTCCTCACAACTTGTGATTCTGAAACTTTTAACTTGCAACAGCTTTGCGGATGCCATGACAGTGGACACTCTAACAATCCTACCATTTAATTTCAAATGTGTTTAAAATGCATACAACATATGCTAAACATGTTTCAAACATGTGTTTTACAGATTTAGAACATG
Source organism: Prorocentrum cordatum (assembly GCA_963575745.1). Classification (NCBI taxonomy): domain Eukaryota; class Dinophyceae; order Prorocentrales; family Prorocentraceae; genus Prorocentrum; species Prorocentrum cordatum. The sequence goes on along the minus strand of CAUYUJ010017115.1, from coordinate 736,041 downwards.
TTTTAGACATGTTCAATCATCTGGAACTTATTTGGCAGCATGCTTCCTCTCCATTAATCGACTTCCACGGCAACAGCTTCAAGGATGGAGGGCAGGTAGCTTTCAACATGTAGTTATCGCTGTAGCGCTGCGCACGTTCGTCTTGGCACAATTTAGGATTGCCAGGGCGCAACGGTTAGATTGATTCGCGGCGTTGAAATCCCAGGAAGTGCGGGTTTGGCATGATTGAGGATTCTCATACGGTTGTCTTCCAATGGGGCACTTCCCGCTCTGCCGAGCACGGGTATCCGTGAGAGGGGGGGGAAGGCGAAGAGGACAGGTGAAACAGAGGGGGAGAGCGGGGAGGGCACTGGTCGGGTCGGACAAAGGGGAGAGGTCTATCGGGTCGGGCGAAAGGGGGGGATAGCAAAGGGGGGCTTTGAGAATCAGCTCACGTAGCTGATTTTCCCGGCGCCTCCCGGCGCCTCCCGGCGCCGGAGGCGGCCATGTATCGAGGAATGGGCCCCTCGGCGAGGCCGAAACCAGCTGCATGCAGCAGATTTCGTGACCCCCCCTTTCCCAATCCCCCCCTTTCGCCCGGCCCGACAAAGGGGGTGCCAGCAACTCAGCTCACGCAGCTGACTTTCCCAGCGCCTCCCGGCGCCGGGGGCGCTAACGTATATCGAGGGAGGCGCCCGGCTGCGGGGCCGGCACCGGCTGCATGCAGCAGGTGTCGTAACCCCTCCTTTCCCAGTCCTCCCCCTTCTGTGCGACCCTACCCTGACCTTCCAGGAGGGCTAAAAAATAGCACCCGACCTAAAAACCTATCCCAGAGCTATTCTACGTCTTGGTTTTAGGCTGTTTCGTTTAGTTTTTTAGGTTTTTAGGTCTCCAGTGCTAAAAAATAGCTCTCTGGAAGGTCAGGGTAAAGGGGTGTGTGGGGATAGCATCGGGAGGAGGGCCGGAAGGTACTGCGGAGGAGCGGGGAGAAGTGCGGAGGAGCGGGGAAGGAGCGGGAGCGAGCTGAGAATATCTGGAAGGGCGCCGAGGAGTTCGAAAGACGGGGAGGGGCGGGGAGCTGAGAGGAGTGCGGAGGAGCGGGAAGGAGCGGGGAGGAATGGAGAGGAGCGCGAAACAGCGGGGGGGGGTCGACCGAGGAGCGCGGAGAAGCGGAAGGGAGTTCGGAGTTATCGGGGAGGAACGGGAAGAAACAACGAATGCACATGAATGTGGACAAATGGGAGGAGTGGGGAGGATTGCGGTGGAGGTTGGAGCGAGGAAGAGCGGAAGGAGTGCAGGAAGCATGAGGGAACTGGAGGGAGTCTGGAGGAGTGGGGACGAGTGGGGCGTGTTGGGCAGGGGTGCGGAAGAGCACATAAGCTGGATGGGGAATCTGGGGAGTGCGGAAGGGGGGGCAGGGAGATGCAGAAGGCGGGGCTTAGCAGAAAGGAAATGGGGAGGCTGGGAGTGCGGAGCAACTGCGTCGAGGCCTCTCTCCGTGCGCTAGTCTTCGAATCCTCTCCGGTTCCTTCCTGCTAGGTCGTCCCAACTTGATGGGCGCATGCCCGCGCAATTTCAACAAAACAGCCACGCTCAGACACGCAGTAGCAATGGGAACACATCGTTGTGAGACACGAGCAGCCATGTTCAGCCACATTCGTGACGCGGCACGAACTTCAAGCACGTTCAGCAATTCGGAAGCGACGCCAGAACGAGAACCACGCGCGGCCACTCCCGGCCAGAACCTGCACGAATCTTTACGCACGCGCGCACCACGCCCAATCGGGACAAATACTCTGGCCACTCGCGGCAAAAAGGCCGTGCCTTCCCCTTACCCCCGCCACCCCTCGCCATCGCTCAGACGCCCGTTCCCTGTGCATCGTTAGTTTCGACAAATTTTTCGCGAGGTGGTCCATGATGTTCATCGAGCGTCCCCGCCGGAAAAAAATGCACACGTCCGAGCGATGCCGAGCCTTCTGACCTCTGCCGATCTCGACTCTCAACACGCGTACCACAGGTGCCACAGGGTCCCGACCGCCTCCCGGGGGGGGGGTGCTCCACCCCGGAGATGCTCCATGCCGATCGCCCGCGGCCCGCGGGCCGCAGCCGAGGACAGACCCCCGGCTGGCAGAGCTCCGATTGGCCGACCCTGAGGTCCATGCGTCTCCATTTTTTTGAGCCAGGCCTTTTCGCCCAGATTCGGGCCCCAGGGCCCTCACAGATCGATCCAGCTCGAGAACTGGCGCAGAAAGGTGGGGTCTGGGGCTCCCGTCGCGATTGTTCGCAGCGTCTCAACTTCTTCGAGACGTCGGATCTCAGGGGCGATCTGGGCCTTCATTGGGGGAACAGACAAAGACGTAAACATAACAAACATCGGAGCTCAACGCGGATTCCTTCGATCGGCGCCGGGGCGCCCTGGCGGCGCCTCTGGCGCCACCCCTGGCGCGCTCCGCGCGCCAGGGAGGGGGGTCAAGCACCGATCCGAGAAATCCGCGCGGACCTCCGAGTTCCTCTTTATATCATTGTTTCTTCCCCTTATTCTCCTTTGGCGGCGCGCTCAAGGGGGCAGGGGGTAGGGGGAAGGAGGAAGGGGGAAGGCTTCTAAGAAGGAGGTTGCCTCTCAGAGGGCGCCGGCCCTACATCTACAGAGAAGGCCAACATCTTCTGAGAAGAAGCAGGAGGGTTTCTAAGTGGGAAAAAAAACAGTATCGTACGAGTCGGGAAGATACAGGGCCCAGAGGATCGCGCCGCATCGCCGATGCATCGGCGATGCATCGGCGATGCACCAGCGATGCACCGGCGATGCATCGTCGCGGTCGGCAGTGCATCGGCGACAGCGACATGAAGCAAATCGGGCTTCACATCGAGCCGCATCGGCGATGCATCGGCGATGCGGCGCGATTATCCGACCCCATCTAGCTAGGAGGACTAGACTCCCCTTTCTCCCCACACAGACATGCGATGTCCTGAATTGTTTAATGCGCGGCCCCCAGAAGTCCAGCTTTTCTAGACAAGCGCGTTCCATCACTCGCAGAGCTGCTCGCAAATGGCTTGGATCCATTGCGCCGAGGCACAGAGGCTCCATTGCATCGAACAACTAGAAGAAGAAAAAATGCCATAAACATATGTTTGTGGCGCTCCGCGCGGATTTCTTGGATCTGCGATGGACCCCCTCCCTGGCGCGCGGAGCGCGCCAGGGGCAGCGCCGGAGGCGCCGCCGCCGCCGCCGCCGCCGCCAGGGGGGCCCAGCGTGGATCCAAGAAATCCTCGCGCAGCGCCAAAAGTTTATGTTTATGGCGTTTCCTTCTCCGAACAACGCTCGTCTCTGTGGACGTTTGCGAGTCGGCACTTTGCGAACAGTGGGACGCGCTCGGTGATTTTCATCCCGAGCCCCTTGCCAGCACGCTGCGTGCGGCGTGCGATATGCCGGGGCAGCCTCAGAAAGCTCTGCGGAGCGCCCAGGGCCCCGCGCCCAGCCTCGGGGGGGGGGGGGGCCCTGGGGCCTTCGCCGGGGGGGGGGGGCCAGCCACGCGCAGAAGCCAGCTGGGCCTGGGTCGTGAAACAAGACCAGGACGGGCGGGAGGGTTGCTCTTCTCGGGGGGGGCCCTGGGGGGGAGGGGCCCTGGGGCCTTCGCCGGGGGGGGGGGCAACCACGCGCAGAAGCCAGCCAGGCCTCGGTCGCGAAGCAAAATCAGGACGGGCGGGGGGGTTGCTCTTCTCGGCCTCTGGGGGGCTCTCGCCGGACCCTGGGACCGTCAGAGAGGGACTCAGGACGAGAAGCCAGCCCCGGGGAATGGATCGGGGCTTCCGGGGAGCGCGTATTGCACAACTCAAGTCGTCGGCATGTCTGGGTGGACCAACACGTGCCGAACCAACACGCAACGTGTCAACACGGACGTCTTGAGCACGGCACGTGTTGCGTTCCAGCACGGGCGTACCTAGGGGGAAACAAACCTACCTCGCTTTTGACCACCCTCGCTTCCAAGAGATACCAAGCGATGCCAAACTACGGCCTGTACTGGTCAGGTCGCTTCATCACGAGGCGCGTGGTATGACTTGTTTTTTCCTGGAAGCGAAACCGGGGTAGGTAATTCACGCTCTGAGTATCAGAACAGCTAAGCTCCGAAGTGGCCCGGGCGCCCGCGACTGGCTCTGTCCATCGCGCGCGAGGAGTGGCGGGCGAAGGTCGCATCTGCTGGAACTCGGCGGGACCGCCGCGCACCCACCTGAGTCCCGCGCCGGGCGGCCTTCCTCCACCCTCCCCACCCTCTCTGCGCTCCTCGCTCCTCGCTCCTCGCTCCTCGCACCTTGCTCCTCGCTCCTCGCTTCTCCTCCTCCTCCTCCTCCTCCTCCTCCTCGTTCTCGTCCTCCTCCTCCTCCTCCTCCTCCACCTCCTCCTCGTCCTCCTCCTCCTCATCCTCCTCGTCCTATCCTCCCTCCTCCTCCTCCTCCTCCTCCTCCTCCTCCTCCTCCTCCTCCTCCTCCTCCTCCTCCCCCTCCCCCCCTCCTTCTCCTCCTCCTCCTCCTCCTCTTCCTCCTCCTCCTCCTCCTCCTCCTCCTGGTCCTCCTTCTCTTCCTCCTCCTCCTTCTCCACCGTCTCTTTTGCGTTGGGTGAACTTTGAGCGAAGCTCGTAGCGTCGAAAACCTCACTCCTTCTCCTCCGCCTCCTCCTCCTCCTCCTCCTCCTCCTCCTTGTCCTCCCTCTTCTCCTCCTCCTCCTCCTCCTCCTCTTCCTCCTCCTCCTCCTCCTCATCCGCATCGCTCTCACACGCTCCGCAATCCTCGCTCCTCTCTTTTCCGTTGGGTGAACTTTGAGCGAAGCTCGTAGCGTCGAAAACCTCACTCCGTCTCCTCCGTCTCCTCCGCCTCCTCTTCCTCCTCCTCCTCTTCTTCCTCCTCCTCCTCCTCCTCCTCCTCCGCCGCCCCGTTCTGGCATGCATCGCTTGCTGAGCGGTGCTTGGGCTAAGCTGTCTCAGATCCCTGAGCCTCGCGTGTGGTCCAACGTCCAGGGGCCCGCCTCGGCCCCTGTGGACACGACGCTCTTAGGCGTGGGCGGCCTGCCCTACAGCCGGACATGATTTGGACAGGACACGCGGGAGGAGGAGGAGGAGGAGGAGGAGGACCCTGTGTCGTGACGCCTTGGGCCGTCCAGGGCCGGGTTTCTTCTGGAAGGTTGCTCGTTGTCGAGCCCCTTCCTGTGAGCGCGGACACAGGGCCACGTTGCCATAGGAATGCAGGAGGCATGGGTCGCGAGACACAGGACACAAGGGCACCCTTGATTTGGCAGGGCCAACCTACTAATCGAGGCCGACTGCAGATCCAGTGTCCTGGAGCACTCGACATGCTAGTGCGTTTTGTTGAGCAGATGTCGCCAAACAAAGACACGGGCCGCGGCTGGCTGCCGAGGCCACCGATCGGCTGCAAACCTACGGGGGAAGTGAGAAGGGGCGGGCCTTCTCAGAAGGCTCGGAAGTCCCCCAGGCCTTCTGCGACGTTCTCTTAAGCCTTCCGGGGAGGCGCAGACAGCTTCTCAGAGGGCGCGAGGACTTCTGAGAAGCCCAGCCGCCTTCCGAGGAGGCCTGCTCCTTCTCGCTTCCCCACCGCTCGCCGCCGAGTTTGCCTCTTGGGCCACCGCTCGGGTCGCCGGCGGGCGCTCGGGACGGTCCGGGCCCCCCCTGGAACAAACGCGGCGAGGCGCAGCTGCTGGCAAGCAGCCCGAGGCTGGAAGACCGCAGCGGGCCGACGAAAACGCCCGAAAGACTCGAGCTTCGAGCCCGAGACTTCCCCCGCCTCGCCCGCGGCCGAGAAAAGCCCCCCCATTGCTCGAACCTCGAAGTTCCCCCCCCCTCGCTCGCTCGCCGAGCCGAGGGGTGGCTTGTTCGCCCTGCTCCTGGAGCTCGGGTGGCCCAAACGGGCCATCGCTCGGACGTCCATTCCCTGTGTTTTTGTTCGGCTTCGTGCGTGGCTTTTTCGCCAAATGATCAAGGATGCTCCTCGATGGTCCTCGAGCCCCCCTCTGGCCCCCTCCTGCTCCTATAGAGCTCGGGCGGCCCAAACTGGCCATCGCTCGGGCGTCCATTCCCTGGGTTTTTTTTTCGGTTTCGTGCGTGGTCTATTTTCTTTGGCCAAATGATCAAGGATGCTCCTCGATGGTCCTCGCCGAAGGAAAGGTGCACACGTCCGAGCGATGCCAAGCAAGAGGGGGTCCAGCTGAGAGAGGGTGGTGCAATAGATTTTGGGCAACTGTATTGCACATTCATCATGCGCCCTGCAGTGTGCTGCACGCCCCACATCTGCTGCACGACGCACAAGTCCATTGCACCAAATCTGTTGCACCACCCCCCTGTCGCTGGACCCCCTTTGGGGTCAACCCGACGGGGGGGAACCCGACTGGACCCCAGAGCACCAAGGGCTCCTCAGATGCCTCTTCTGCGGGGGGGCTTTTCTCGGCCGCGGGCGAGGCGGGGGAGGAGGCAGCGCCTGCCGCCAGAGGCACCCCTCGGCTCGGCGAGCGAGCGAGGGGGGGGAACTTCGAGGTTCGAGCACCAAGGGCTCCTCAGATGCCTCTCCTGCGGGGGGGCTTTTGTCAGCCGCGGGCGAGGCGGGGAGGTCTCGGGCTCGAGGCTCGAAGTTGTCGGACGTCTCGTCGGCCTGCGGAGGTCTTCCAGCCTCGGGCTGCTTGCCAGCAGCTGCGCCTCGCCGCGGGCGTTCCCGGGGGTGCCCGGATCGTCCCGAACGGCTGCCGGCGACCCGAGTTAAACAACAAAACTCGGCGGCGAGCGAGGGGGGGAGTGAGAAGGAGCAGGCCCTCTCAGAAGGCGGCTGGACTTCTCACTAGCCCTCGCTCCTTCTGGAAAGGTGTTCTGTGCCTTTGGGAAGGTTTAGAAGCTTTCTCAGACGGCTGGGGGACTTCCGAGCCTTCTGAGAACGCCCGCCCATTCTCACTTCCCCCGTAGGTTCGCCGCTGTTCTTGGGTGGCAAGATCATTAGGTTATACAAAGCTGGTGGCGCAATAAGCCCATAATGCCCCGCGCGTGGCTTGAACGACACGTGTTGGCAGTGGTGCTCTGGTTGCCCTGTGAATGACGAGTTCAGGCGTGAGCACTCTGCTGAGCACCAACTCGCGACACAGAGAATAGCACTAGCCAGTGACTCGGCTGACCAGTACTGAATCTGGACCATGTGTTTGTGCCTGACCCGTCGCGATCGGTTCCCAATCAATGCTTGGACGATGTCGTCATTTTGACCCGTCATTGGGAGTATCTTATCCAGGACGTGAATGTTATCGGGGACGGTTCGGGATTCAACGGCAGGCTTGGCCGCGCACAGCTGCCAGCGACCTCATGCCTTGGATATGGAGGGATGTTTGGAGGCGTGTTTCGGACGTCGGAGTGGAGCGGGTGGATGTTGTGCACGTAAAGGCGCATTTGCATGCTTCTCCTGTCGCTGACGGCATCATCTCTGAGTGGCAGCGATGCAGTAACAACGCAGCCGACCTGGCTGCCAAAGCTGGGGTCAAACTTCCCACTCCTGCTAATGATGGGCCAGCCAAAGCCCACTAGCAGTCTTTCCAGGCCATCAAAATGGTGGCCCACTCTTGTGTTCGTGCTGCGGCTCGCATCGCCTCAGAGACCCCCAGAGATGTTCAGCCGCAGGCCTAGGCAAGGCCATGAACACGATCGAAGGAAGCTTGTGTCCTCCTCGTCCGCACTCCCTGTATGATTCTGCTGTCGCCAAGTTTGATCGTCGGTTCAAGTGCGTGGTCTGTACGCGCTCGGGCAAGTCCCGAGCGGTGTTGCGCCAGCTCAGGTGTCGTGATGTCGAGGGGCAGCATGCGCTCCGCCGTGCAGGGCTTCTCGTGTTCAGTTGACTGTGCGGGGCTTGCGCTGCCTGGCACGCGCGAGGCCTAGCCAATGAATGTCGTCTTTGCATGCGCCGAGCTTGGGGCCAGACTCGCGGTACGGCCGCCTCCAGGAGCTCCTGAGATGGGCCTATGTTCGGGCCCACCAGTTCAGTTGCGAGCCAGGAGCCTCGGCGAGAAAGCAAGGTTGCCGCCGTCTCCACCTCTCTCTCTCGTTCATTCGGGGCGGGGACGGGGTCGGATGTAAGGGTGGGGGGTACAAGAGTCGCCGCAGCCTCTTGTTTCCGAGGCCGAGTCGGCCTTCTGGGATTAAGTTCTCGTGCTTCCCCGAGGTCACCGATTCGCATGGCTGGGACATCGCCCGCGAGATGCGACGGTGTGGCGACTGGTCTCCGTCGTTGGCCACATGTTTCAGCCCTCTGGTCAGAGGCGGAGGCGGAGGCGGAGGCGGAGGAGGAGGAGGAGGCGGAGGAGGCGGAGGAGGAGGAGGAGGAGGAGGAGGAGGAGGAGGAGGCGGAGGCGGAGGCGGAGGAGGAGGAGGAGGAGGAGGAGGAGGAGGAGGAGGAGGAGGATCACGCTTGCGGACGGTCCCATGTTCAGTCAACGATCGCTGCTCGCCCGAGGGCGGCCTTCCCCCTTTATCCTCCCTCCCCGCTCCCCGCTCTGCGCCCCTCGCTCTGCGCTTCTCGCTCCACGCTCTACGCTGCTCGCTCCTGGCTACTCCCTCCATGCTCCTCCAACTCCTCCTCGCTCCACGCTCCTCCTCCCCCCTCCTCCTAGCTCATACGCTGCACGCTCCACGCTGCTCCTCCACCTCCTTCTGCTGCTCTCTCCTCATCCTCCTCTTCCTCCTCCTCCTCCTCCTCCTCCTCCTCCTCCCTCCTCCTCCTCCTACTCGACTCCGACTCCTCCTGCCTCCCCCCTCCTCTTCCCCCTCCTCCCCTTCCTCCCCCCCTCCTCCTCCTCCTCCTCCTCCTCCTCCTCCTCCTCCTCCTCCTCCTCCTCCTCCTCCTTCTCCCTACGCTGCACAGGCACTGCCTGTGGTACCGTTGCGTCCTGTCCGAAGGGTTCAGAACCTCGAGAAGTGCCAGGCTTAGGCGAGGTGGCCCCGAGCAGCGACGGTACAGGTGAGGACGAACTAATAGACGGCAGCTGCAAAAGGATGAGGCTACGGCCGGGAACTGTTGCTTGGCGTGTCGCCACGGCGGCCCCCGCGACAAACCGCGTCAGGCAAACGGGCAGCGTGCCGCTCCGCTCCGCGGGGCGGCATGCACGGACAGGTGTGGGACGTTGACGGCTTGGGGACCGGGACGTGGCCGGCATGTCGCGCCGATGCGCGGCGGAGCAAAACCGGCAGCGCGACACGCCAAGCAAAAGCTCCAGACCGTAATTCGGAGGGGGCAAATCACACTGACACCATGGCGCATCAGAAGGAGGCATCCGAACGGGGCGAGGTCATGGGGCCAAGGGCTGCGCTAGCGTCAGAATTTTCCCAAAGAGCTCCCTGAGAGCTAAGAGGGTTTCAAACGAGAAGCCTGCAGGCAAGGGTAGCCCCAGAGCTCGTTCCGGCTTCTGTTCAGAATCCTTGCTGCGACTTGCTTGAGCTCTTGATGTGTCCCTGAAAGCCGTTTTTTCTGATTGTTTCCCACTGCGTGTGCCCGGAAGCTGTCCAGAAGCTCCTCCCGAAGCTCTTTCCACGAGCTCCCAGAAGTCTTTGGGGGGGGTGTCAGAAGGCCTTTCTGACGCCCTCCTATCCGGGTGTTGGTCGCCACAGGTTGTGCTACTCCACAGGGGGCTGCCCCACCGCCGATGGGCCAGAGTGGCCATTCTCACGGGCGAGCAGTGCGTGCTGATTGGCTGGGTATGCCAGGCTGGGCTCCTGCTCCTCCGTCTCCATCTCGTCGTCGTCGTCCTCCTCCTCCTCTTCCTCGTCTTCCTCTCCATCTCAGTTCTCCAACGCATTCCAACCTGCATCACCGTCCTGCTCGGCCTCCTCTTCCGCCTCCTGCTCAGCCTCCTCTTGCATCTGTCCTCTCCTCCTCCTCCTCCTCCTCCTCCTCCTCCTCCTCCTCCTTCCTCCTCGCTCCTTCTGGTCCTTATCCTCGTCCTCTTCCTCCTGCGGATCTCCCTATTGACTGATTCCCCGCCGCTCTCCTTCTTTGAGGGCGGGTCGTTTCAAAATGTGGCTCTCGCCTTAGCGCCGCGCACGCTCGTCTTCGAAATTTGCAAGAGTTTCACGGATTGAGGGCGGGTGGTTGTCAACATGTGGATCTCGCCTTAGCGCCGCGCATATTCGTCTTCGAAATGTGCAAGAGTTTTGCGGATTGATGGCGGGTCGTATTCGAAATGTGGCTCTCGCCTTATCGCCGCGCACATTCGTCTAAACAAAATGCGCGATGCTCATGGATTGAAGGCGGATTGTTTTCAAAGTGTGGCTCTCGCCTTAGCGCCGCGCACATTCGTTTAACAACATTGCAGGAGCTTCACGGATTGAGGGCGGGCCGTTTTCAAAATGTGGTTCTCAAACTAGCGCCGCGAGCATTCGTTTTTTATTTGCAAGAGTTTCGGGATTCCCATGATCAACGCACCAGAACCGGCGTTTTTGGAAGATCTCAGGATTACTCGGGCGCAACAGTTGGGTCGATTAGCTGTGTTGAAATTTCCAAAATGGCGTTCTGTCACGAGTCTGGACCGTCAAGACGCAGCAATCAGGTTGACACGTGGAGTTGAAATGCCAAAAACAATGTTTCGGCACGCCTCAGGATTTTCAAACGGTGGTCTTCCAGCGAGGCAGCTCCCTCAATGGAAATGAACCGTGGTAGGAGCCTTTGGAGAGGGAGCTTGGAGGGAGGGTTAATTCCAACATCGTTGATGACTCTGGGTCTCTCGCCTGCTGCCCCCAGCGCCCGCCCACCATGTGGGCATCTCCACTCCAAACGATACTGTGCAATCCACTCTCGATTTCAGATGCGTGGAGAGCACATGAGACTTCCTCTCGCTTGCGCTTCGCTGATGCGGTTCTCTTGCCTGGCACCCAGCAGCGCCGACGCGCAGGCGACACCCCGTCCTTCCACAAGTTAGAGAAGCACATGATGGCGAGCTTCGGGTGGCAGAAGGGCAGGTACGCGAACGAGAATGCGGGCTGTTCGATAACGTTGAGGAGTCGCGCCTTCCGCAGGAACCACATTCAAGAGGTTACCGGACCCTCAAACGAGTTCGCAGGACGAGGAGGCGCGATCAGACTGAAGAGTCCGACGTTCGACAGATTAGTGATGGTGGCCTATTGTACACCGCCGCAAAATCACCGAGTTGATCACTGGTCGAGTGCGCGCGCTAAGCTTTCGGCATGGCTCCATAGGACGATTCAGAGGGCCAAGGCGAGAAGCATGGTGCCAGTGGGAGCGGACACCAACTCGGAGTTCGGTAAGAGAGCTGGTGCCAGCGGCACACCGACGACGGCGAGGGACGACGTGCGTGCGGGGCCGCATGCGGCCAGCTATGAGAATGGAGTGTGCGCCGCTCCTTGGCGCATGATGAGCAGGGAGGGGGTGGCGGCCTTCGACGCATTCTTCGAGACGGGCCCACCGAATTTTGGAGCGCCTTAGCTGCCCCGATACGCAACGCGCAACACGTAGCGTATTGATACGGAGCTCAACGCGTAGGCTGAACACGTAGGTCCGACGCGATACATTTGCCAAAACGTGGTCCAATACGTGGAGCCAACACGCAGCGTATGGACACGGACGTCTTGAGCACGGGACGTGTTGCGTATCGGAACGTGCGTATCGAGGCAACTAAATGGAGCACAGCCGCGCATCACCTCGCACTCCGACCGCCTGTGGGGGCTTCGCGAGTCAGTGCAGGCAACGCAGGCCTGTGCGTGTGTGCTCACGGCGGGCGATGCGAGACCTTCAGAGAATACCATCGCCTCATCTTCGTGACCATTGTCCGATGTTGTGGAAGCTGAGATACAGGTTGCAGACGGCGACGCAGACCGAGCCCAGTGAAATTCGACGGGATCGAGACCTCCTCGGACAAGCGCTGAAGATTCGGGGGGGGGGGGGGGGGCCCTGAGTTTGTCGCCGAGCTCGGACGGAGATGCGAGAGCAGCGCGCCGTTCTGGCGCCGGGCTGCCCAGACGGACGACTCCCCCTTGGCCTGGGCTCACCTAGTCGACGACATCCGCGAGGCTGCCAAGACCGAGTCTGTGGATGGCCGCAGGCCGGGGCCGTCCGACGGATGTCGAGCCGAGCGAGACGAACGGTTGGAAAAGAGGGGCGCCTGCTGGGCGTCGACTTCGCTGAGGAAGATAGGCTGAGGCTCCGCGCATGCGACCGAGGGATCGAGGGGGCCAGGCTGAGACTCGACCGCGAGAGCGTCGAGGGGCTTCTTGGCGAGGCCCAGCGAGCGTCAGACATCGGACACACTGGCACAGTTTGGGAGATCGCTCTTTCAGATTGGAGCTCGCTGCCATGTGGCACGGGGACGCAGATCCAATTGGATCCCGGCCTACGCCCCTACCTTGGACGAGTGGCACGAGACCATGGAGTCGAGTGCAGCGGATGGCGGCTTCTCTGCGACTCGAGTGCTGGGCCCTGGCATTCCCAGCTGCGCGGCGCGATGACTTCGCGACCTCGAGGGCCCAGGCGGCGACTGGAAGGATATGGGAGGACGGCCTGGTTCTGCAGCATATGACGATTGGACCAATGCCCTCGAGCGCTTAGAAAAGGCCGCGAGACGACGACGCGCTCCACCGCATTCTGCCACAGGCGAGGTTTGGCTGATGGCACTGCGCGCGGCTGCGCGAGAAGCTCGAGGTGGCTCCCCAGAGGGCGAGGGCGACGCTAGACGCCGAGTTCAGGTACCGCGCCCACGTCTGGCAGAGAGGCTCTTCGGAATTTTGCGGCAGATCCGACGTTCCTGCCGCGCTCCTCAGCGGCAGTGGTCGCGCGCGTTTCAGCTGAGTAAGGGAAGCGATAAGAGGGGCACAAAGGCCACGAGACTGATGCCATTGCCCCGTTGGCAGGGCCTGGTACCGAAGGATTTTCGTGAGACACTAGCGGACCTGACTACCTGATCACGCGCGCGGCTACGCAGCGCGTAGGTCGAGGCAGAACGCACAGTTGGCGGCCAAACTTCACTCCTGGAGATTGCGCAAGAAGCTGGCCTCGCACTTGCAGGCGAGGGAAGACGCGAGCAATGCCTTCCCATCCGCAGGCCACGAGATGCTCGAGCAGGTCATTGGCGAGGTGATTCCTGATGTGCAAGACCGGCTCTTTCTCCAGCAACGGCATCGCGAGGCCGCGATGGAAATCCAGGCGCGCGAGGAGCGAGGATTCTTTCAGCCTGCGCACGGCGCAGGCATGGGCGACGGCAACGCTTGCGAGATGTTCGCGCGCTCGTTCGCGAAGCCGCTGGAAGCCTGGAACCACATCCCGGGGGCGGGCTCTGGGCAGTTCTGGGCACTGGAGGCGGAGGCTCTGTTCCACTCATTGGGGCGGCGACGCTGATCCACTCCCCCACCCATGATGAACAAATAGACATTCCCATGCGAGACTACGCAGACGACGTCTCGCAGACGCTGCCGCTTCCGGACGGCAACCCACTCCGAGCGGCTCAGAGAGCAAAAGTGTCGTCTCGCATCTTGTCCGACCAGCTGGAGGAGCCAGGAGGCTTGAGCCAGAATGTGGATAAAAGGATCATCCTTTCTGTTTTTGCGGGCCCTGGGGGATGCACGGCCGCCCGCGCCCGTCCTTTCTGGACTCGCGCAATTTCCTGGGCTAGTGAAAGCCGAGACGGTGCATCTTGGGAGCCTCGAGCATCTGAGAGGAGGAGCTGGAGCAGAGGTTCGGCTTCGAATAGACGCTACGCGATCGGCTTTGTCCAAACTGGGTAGATTCTGGAACCAGCGATCGCCCCTGAAACTTACGCGCATGACCTTCCTGGGGGTCATTCACAGCGCGGCCGATTCGGGCCTTGAGGTGCATCTCTTGGGGAAGCGAGACTTTGCGAAGCTCGACTTGGTCATCTCAGGTTTCGCGGAAGTAGCTCTGCGAGGGGTCGCTCGACACGTTCGACCAGGAGGGGGATCGAGTTCGGGCCCCCTCCGCTCGGGCGGTGCACAAATGGTTGAAGATCGCAGGCGCCAGGACCGAGTTGCTGATTCGGCGTCTTGGTTATTGGCAGCGTCCTGCTTTCCTCTCTGGGCAATTCACTTCGCTCGGCGAATCTCCGACGTTTACCCCCGCAGGCAGGATTCGACCAGGAGCTAACCCGCGGGCCCTTCAGCTCCAGCGAGACGCGGAGCCCCTCGAGGTGCTTCCCCATGAGAAGTTCTTGCTGGACAAAGACTACAGCATCAAAGATATGTTCACTAACCTTAGGGTTGCAGCGACCTTTAAGAGCATAAACATCAAGGGCTTCCGCAAGGCTTATCGGGAACAGGCTCGCAATGGACCCATTATGCTACCCTCTGAAATTCAAGCGTCGGACGCCCCTGAAGTACCTCCAGTCCCAGAAGGTCCGCCTCAAGAGTTCCTTTGCGAGCTTCCAAGCGAAGATGGGAACCCACGTGGCCAAGTATTCTACTCGAGGGCGGCCCTGAAAGCGCACCAGTGCCACCGCCCGCCCCGCAAGATCAGGGTCCCCATGCTTCAGCTCGCGGTGACTAATTAAAGTTGTTATCAGGTGGCGCGTGCCAAGAGGCATGTGGTGTAATATTTGAGGCGACGCCGATGCTTGACATATTTCAATGCGTATTCACCTCCCTTGGCAGTGCCAGAAGACCTGCATCGCCCGATCTGCGTGGACCCCGAGGCAGCTCGCGAGTCCTTCCGAGAGTCCCTGCCTGGAGCCGTGCTGGCTCAAAGTGAAACTGCTGGTCTCCAAGCTCTTCGGGCACACGCTCGAGAAGCACACGCCCCGCTGCCACCAGATCTAGTGATTGACGTCGAACCTGGCGGACAGGGCACCCGCGACTGGGACGGAGCAGCGGCGACGAGATCTCGCCAGTGGGCGCGGAGATCGGACCTCCGCAGCGGAGATCGAGGCCGCCGCGGAGGTCCGAGGCGGCAGCGGCAGCAGCAGCCCCCGCTGGGCACACACCGGGCACAGAGGGCGCAGCCACCCCGCGCTCTCGGCGACGCGCGGGCGGCCACCGACAACAGCCGCTGCGGCCTGCGCGAAGGCGACGTCGCCCGCATGCAGCAGATGCCCATCCAGTGGGTCCAGGCGACGACGCCCATGTTGGTGGGGATGGCGCTCGGCCACGAACCTCGACTGGGCCTCGTGGAGTCGGCCTTCGTCTGCCACGTCCAGCTCCCGACGGCCCACGGCGTGCCGCAGTCGATGGTGCACGCAGCGAGGCACTGCGGGCAGGAGGCCAGGCGGTTGCGCGAACACCACCGGGAGGCACTCCAGAACGGCGGCCCAGTTCCAGAATTGGACGAGCTCGGGATTCCACACCTGCACGTGGGTGACGCTCATCGGAGCGCTGGTGGCTCAAGGCGACAGGGTCGGCCAGGCGAACGCCAAAGCGCTCAAAGAGTACCAGGAGAAGCTGAAACACGAGAAGTTGTCCAACGTCGCCTTGGCAGATCTCGTTCGGCACTGAAGGCTCCAGACAAATCATTCGCAGGACAAAGTCGAGATCTGGATCGACGCCACCGCGACGAGCATGGAGGACATAGCAACGCAGGCTCTGGAGCAGGTCGAGGGGGGCTCACAAGCATGGGACCCCGCCGCGCAGTCACAACTCGAGGCTTCTACAGTTGCAGAACGACGCGACTCAGTAGCCAGACTATCAACAGTAGCGACGCGACCTTTGCATGATGAGTCTTTGACCTCACTTGATATGGAAAGAAAGCAGGTTGCAGATTGCTACGCACCCTTCACAGAGAACGGAGCCTCACCCGATGAGTGCTACCAGAACGTCGCAGAGCGCTCCGCCATCTACACCTTTGTCCTTGCCTGGATCACAGGCGGCCGCTCCTCCCCCCTTGGCGGTATCGACGGCGGCGGCTTCGGGAGCGAAGGGGACTCAGAGGTTATCGCTCTCTCAGCAGACGGGCTCCAGAAACAGCTGCGCAGCTACTCCTGCCTCGCCAACTTCGTCTAGGCCTAGAAACGCTGCCGCCGCTGCACAGCCCACCTGCACGGCTCCTTTCTCCTCGTCACCTCCTCTTCCGCTCAGTAGCATCCTGGGACTTCTCGGAACCAGGAAGTCTCCTAGATGAATCTCGGTTTCAAACTTTTTGAGCTGGCCCTGCGTGGGCGGTAGACGGCCTTCGGCTTCTTTCGACTTTAGATCGATGCTTCGAGCTCGGGGAGCTCTCGCCTGATTTGGAGCTGTCCCCTCCCTCGGCGCCTTGGGACCCCGTGGCCTCGCCTCGTTCTCTGCCTCCTTCCTCGGGCCCTGGTCCTTCCGCTGCTCTTCCCCGCTCCCCCGCGGCCTCTTCGGGGCCCCGATTCGCTGGGGGGTTGTTGCTGCTTTTTGACCCCCATTCGTACCCCTGACCCTACGGCCATGCCCTGCCTTCAAAGCACGGGGGCTATCAGCCTGGCTAGGGGGTGGGCGTGAGCACAAGTGCACCGAGTGCCACGCGTGATGAGTATGACACACATCACAGCGCCCTCTAGAAGCGAGCCAGCCCTGAAATTGTTTCCCTTAGGTTTCAAATGCCCCGAGTCGGTGCAAGATCAGCTGGCACGCCTCTGCAGAGTCGTTCGTTCGTTCTCCTGCTCCTGGTCCTCCTTCATCAAAACCGACTCGGGACGAAAAAACGGCCCTGGGGAAGTGGCCTGGCCCTCCGGGACCTATGCATGTAAACGTTATCTTATTCGGCGTTTCGACATTGAGCCCAAGGGGGGGGGAGGGGGGGGGTCTGTCTCTGGACCTCCGCTTAGTGCGACTGCTTGCAGCAGTGCGTCGCGTCCATCTACTCTCTCCCCGTCCCTCGGACGTCCATTCCCTGTTTTTTTTGGGAGGGTTTCGTGCGTGGCTTCTTCGCCGGATGATCCAGGATGCTCCTGGATAATACCCGCCGAGAAGAAATGCACACGTCCGAGCGATACCGAGCTCCAGGGGGCGGGGGGGGGGAGGTGCGAGGGCCCGCGCCGATCGGCAAGGAAAACAGTGCTTTGATCCGCGGGTCGAGAGCGCACCTCTTCCGGTCGAAGCCGAGCGGGCCGCGCGAAGCCTGAATGAGGCAGCGAAGAGGAGGGAGGGAGCGGCGTCGGCAACAAAAACGGGCAAGAGAACGATCCCCCTGGAGCGGCCGGAGGTCCGCGGGCTCCCCTCCGCGGGGCGGGAGGCCTGGAAGAGCTCGGGGCGCTGCTGCACGGGGGGCGGGACGTGGGCGGCGTGTCGCGCCGGGGCGTGGCGGGCCGAGCAGAGCTCCCGACCGCAGCGTGGCGCCGAGCTGCGGGCACTCCTCGCTGCCCCTGCATCGTCGTCCTCCTGCTCCTCTTCATCCGGCTCATCCCCCTCCTGCTCCTGCTCCGGCTCCTCCTCCTCCACCTCCTGCTCCTCCTCCTCCTGCTCCTCCTCCTCTTCCTCTTTCTCTGCCTCCTTCTCTGCCTCCTTCCCCTCCTCCTCCTCCTCCTCCTCCTCCTCCTCCTCCTCCTCGTTCGTCCTCCTCCTCTCGCTCCCGCTCCTACTTTTGCTCCATCTGCTCCTGCTCTCCCGATGCCGAAATTCCCAGGGGGCGGCTTTTGCAGGCATAGAACCGGAGGAAGCTCGCATCAAAGGCGTTTGTCTTGTCATCTCATGTCGCCAGGCCGGGGACGTCGCATTTTGCAGCTAGCTCAGTTCCCACATCACACGGCAGGTGGAAAGAGAAAACTGAAATGCTACAATTCTACAATAACAGATGGGTCAACTTACGAACCAAGCGAACTCTCCCCAAGAGAAAGCAGACCCCCGAACGTGGCGAAGAGCAGAAACCTAAGGACTGGCACGGGGGCAAGTAAGCACTGGATATGATCGTCATGAAGACGGCTGTTAAGCCCCCTTTTCACGCCGAAGGACTCGATCTCCCGGGATTCCGCGAGAAAGATCTAGGAAACTCAAACAACAGCCCGCCAGACCGAACTGTAGCGCCGGCAGTGTCGCCCCCCTTTCCTGTGACGTTGCACTTTGCGTGTGACTTCAGTCCCGAGGGCTTCGACCACTTCTCCAGGGCCAGCTTTCCATCCTCCGTCGTTTTCCGACGGCCCCGGGGTCTGGAAACGGCCCACAAGGATTGAAAGTTACACGAACGAAATGCCGTCGCGACTCTGTCCTTCGCGACGCACGGATCCGAGGCCCCCCCGCCCACTTGTTCGGCATCCTCTTGACAGCGACCCTGTTAGTGCCGTCGCCGTCCTCCACTCCGGCCGCAGGGGGGACGCGCGCCAGCCGGCGCGCGAATCACGAAGTGAGCCGCCACCTCCGTCCCCTTGGATTCCTCGCCGTCTGGCTACTCCAAGCTTTTCTCCTCAGTTTCCGCCTTATCCATCTCCTCCTCCACGTTCCTCCGCCTCCTCCTCCTCCTCCTCCTCGTGCTCCTCTTCCTCATCCACCTCCTCCTCCTCCTCCTCCTCCTCCTCCTCCTCCTCCTCCTCCTCCTCCTCCTCCTCCTCGTGCCGACAACCATAACCAACACCAAAAACTACAACATAACCCGAACCAGAACCATACCACAACTCGGAACCACAATCAGCGCCAGCTCCCTCTTTCCACTGCGCTCCGAAGGCAGGGCTCTGTGGTCTCTGGGTGGCGACAACTGCCGACGGCTCCAGGGCGCAGCTCACCGAATGGGAGCTTTCGGAGCTCCGCGCGGCTTTCTTGGATCGGCGCCAGACCCCTCCCCCTGGCGCTCGGAGCGCGCCAGGAGCGGCGCCGGAGGCGCCGCCAGGGGAGTCCCAGCGCCGATCGAAGAAATCCACGCGGGGAGCTCCGGTAATTCATGTTTTTTTTGGTTCAAAAATGATGAGCCTGTTTTCCACCACCACCACCATAAGTTGGAGGGGAAGGAGGCGGAGGAGGCGGAGGAGGAGGAGGCGGAGGAGGAGGAGGAGGAGTAGGAGGAGGAGGAGGAGGAGGAGGAGGAGGATGAGGAGGAGGAGGACCACCCCCCTCCAACTTATGGTGGTGGTGGTGGAAAACGCGCCCATCAAAAAAATGCGGATCTTCTCATTCCGCTGCTGAGCACGACGAGCAAGGACGAGAGAGCCCCGGGAGGCGCAAGTCCGAACCCAAAGAGCCAGCCGACAGTATACCTTGACTGAAGGGGAATTAGGACACACAAATAAATACACACAAATAAAAAGATCCCCCATATTTTCCCATATGTTCTGGGTTTCTGTCTTCCCCACCCCTTCCCATATTTTCCCATATTTTCTGGGGAATCGAGATTTAATTGTGTCTGTGTGTTTCTTTTCCTCCTGATTGACCCCGGCGGCAAGGCCAAGAGGCGCCCGCCATCGAGCATTTTGTCCGCCGGCGGCGGGGCAGAGCTGGCTGCACCCGCGATGGAGCTAGACAGGGGCACCGAAAAGCGGATTGGCCAGCATGCAAGGGTGGGAAGCAGGGCTGAACCTAAACGGTGTTTGTCGTCTTCGTTTTGTTCTCGTTTTCACTCGCTTTTGTCTCCAATCTGCCTTTGCTGCAAAACGAAGTCGAAAGGAAAACGGCCCACGGAATCACCAAAAACACCGTTTAGGTCCAGCCCTGGTGGCAAGAGGGCAGAGCGGGCGGCCGCGGGGGGGAGGGGGGGAGAGAAGAAAAAGGCCACCCAAAGGTGGAAGAGTTCTGTCCGCCATCGAGCATGTACGATAAGATTCCTCAGCGCGCGCGCGGCCTCTGCCTCCGGGGGCCGGGGGGGGGGGGGCGACGCACGCATAGTTAAGTATGCTTAGGCTTGCGGATGCCACGACAATGGACACCCTAACAGTCCGATCATCGAATTAAACATGTTTTTCAAATGTGGGAAAGATGTCCTGGAACTGTTTGCAACATGCTTTTTATACAAACAAAACGTGTTTCACACAGTTTTAAAGCATGTTCTAGACATCTGGAAATTATTTGGCAACCTGCTTCCTCCTGCTTCCTCTCCATTGATTGTCCTCCACAAGCTTTGGTGATGCCCACACGAAACGGGTGTCGATGCCAGCGTGACCGCCAGAGGGTCCAGACATCCGACGCCTGGATCTGAGAGAGGGCCGAGCGGCCTCACACCGTCCCCAGGTGCGCGCCCGACGTGGAATTCCGGTGCGAGAGCTCTTGTTGGCTTGCCGTCGTCGTCCTTTCCGCGCCCCACCCGGCGCCCCACCCGCGACCCACCCGCGATCCAACGCGTTGATTGATTGCACGAAACGGCGCCTGCGATGGGCCTTCTGAAGTCTGGTAGTGCCGACAACCCCCCTGGGCCCTCTCACTCCTGTCCGCAATCGCAGTTGCGGTGGCTAGAACTCAATGCGGCCCCCCCGGAAGTCCCGACCCTTCCCCCAGGCTGGCTTCTCACCCTGAATCGTTGTTTGGCATACCCCTTACCACCTGGAGCCCACAGATGACTACCTACCAGAACACCCCAACCCAACCCGAAGACCCGAATTTCGAGTTGGGGGGGATACGAATTCTATGTGTGTTTTCTCGATGTTCCGATCCCAACGCCCACACTGGAAATGGAGGGCAAATTGAAGCCTTCGGGTTGGGTGGGGGTGGCTTGGTGGGTTGTGAATACCCACAGACCAAAAACACTCCCCCGGGGCCGAACCCTGCGAACAAATCGCACGCCTTGGTGCTCTCGAGACGCGGGCACCGACCTCGTTACACTTCGGAGGCCCCCCCTCCCGGCTACGCCTCCCTTGGTCAGCACGGGGCTCGCCCCCACTCTGCACGACTGCCGGGTGGAGCCCGAGGCCGCTGGCACCGCACGTGAAGCACTGCATGTCCTCAGCGTGTCCTCCCCCCCCGGTGCCTCCATCCGCGGCCACCCTTCTAGTTTGTCCGCTGCGCGGCGGCGAAACGGCTCCGTCCGTGGCACGCTCCGGCTCGACCGCACGGTTCCCGCTGCGGCGCAGAAGGGCTTCCAAGGCGCTTGCGCGGAAGCGCGCAGATGCAGGAATACATTTGCCACACATGCCACTTTCAGGCCATGAGTCCACCAGCAGATGCTGCGAGCTGGACATGGCTGCGCACGCACGAAGTGGCTGCGCACGGCAATCGAACAGACCACGTGGAAGCGGTTGGAAGCGCGCGCCATCCCCGCAGCGCTCCCAGCGAGAAAGCCTGCGAGAAGCCTGCCAAGGGATCCCAGCCAACATCCTACAGGCCTCGCACCCAGTGCCCTGTGCGCGCAAGACGACACATCGCCGCATCGCGCCCCGCGATGCGCGACCACCTGCGCGGCTTCGCGCCCTCGCGCCACCACCTGGGAGGAGCACGGCCGCTCTGGCCCAGACCGCGACGCGGGACGCCCGACTGCGGCAGGTTCGTGTCGTGTCGACCCTGGCGTTGGCTTCTGGCTTGAGCAGGGACCGACCGTCCCCGCATTCCCACAGGCCTACCACGACATGTTCTCAGACCGAACGAATGCCCAACAAACCAGAACAATGCCCTCAGAACCTAAAGCCGATGTGCTGAAACAAGACAGCCTCGGTCCGGAAAGTTATATGAACATCCCGTGCAAACCACAAGAAGTTCTCAGACTTTGGGGGGCGGGACTATGGGCAAGCCAGGACGCTTCGCCACTGCTTGACTGACACCACGTGGATCGTTCCACCCTGACCGACGGGCGGCTGCCCGATCGCCAGATCGGCGTCCAACCCTGAGCGAGGGCGTCGGGGTCGCCGCCGCGCGGACGCGGCGCGAATATGCCGCATCCCCGCGCCCCCGCGGGTGATGTACGAGCACAGCTCCCGCAGCCGGTTTCGTTTCGGTTGTCGCCAACAGGCGGCTATCACCACCCCGTCCGCCCGCATTGCACGCCTCCGGAATAAGACTGCGCCGCAGCGTGAAGCGGAGGAGCGCCTGGGCAGCGACCAGCAAGCGACACGGAGGCGGGGGGAAGTGGGGAAAAGGAAAGGCAGCGATACCGCTACTCCCCGGCCATCGCCTGGGGCGCATTCTGACCAGCATCTCGAGGAGAATCCTGCCGTGGCGAGGAGGGCTCTCCAGGACGAGCGGCGGTATCGGTATCGTTTCCTCCTCTGGGGAGGGGGGGGGGACATGTGGTGGCCACTCGCGACAACCCTGAGATCCGACGTTGCGGAAAAATGCAACGTCGCGAAATATCACCACCAGAGACCTGGGCCCCATCTTTCTGAGGCACTTTCCGGGCCCGATCCATCTCTGATGGTCCCGGGGCCAGATATGTTGTCCCTGAACGGCTGTTGTCCTCGAAGGTTCCAACTTGGCTCCTGAAGTAGCTGGGCCTGGGCGGCGGTTGCGCTGGCTCGTTGCCGCCCGTCGGCGCAAGTCGCCGCCGCCGTCGCCGCTGGCACAGTAAGGGCTCGGCCACAAGAGACCGTCCATAAGAGACCCGCCCCCGAGATCCCAGAGCGTCCCTTGATTTGTTGGTATGGGAGCGTCACGCTGCCTACAGCAAGACCACCGAAACCCCAGAAACCCAGGGCACCCTGGAGGCAAGCAGGGTGTTTCGTGGCGTGGGTCTCGAGTGTAATTCGGCTTGAGTGGTGGTCCGGCCGGCCCGCGGCCGCCCATCGCCGCCCCTCGCCGCCGCCGTCGGAAAAATTGAGCCCCAGTGGCGGTCCAGACGACTCGTCGCCGCCCGCTGCCGCCGTCGACGCAGACTTGCTTTGCACTGCCATCGCACGGCATTGCAGTCGCATTGTATTGCAATCGCGTTGCGTTGCATCGCTTTGTATTGCTTGGCGTTGCTTGGCATTGCGTTGCATTGCTTTGCATTGCGTTGCGTTGCGTTGCGATGCGTTGCATTGGTTTGCATTGCTGTGCATTGAATTCCTTTGCATTGCTTTGCACTGCGTTGCATATTTTTGCGATAATTTGCCTTGCTTCGCGTTGCTTCGCATTGTCCCGCGCCACATTTGGAGGGTGAAAGAGGGGGTCTGCAACAGGGGGTCTTCAATGGGGGCTGAATGGCCCGTGCATGCTCAATGTATCGCTCATGTATGTGATCGGGTACGATTGACATCAAATGTTGGCGGTCATGGAGGGCCAGTCGTTCGTGCCCACGCGTTGCCCGCGCGGGCAAGCGCGCCGTCCGTCCAATATCGTTCATGCGTGCGGGCGTTCTTGCATATTGCGCGTAGGGCGGCGAAGTGGAGTGCAAATGTGTCTTGATTGTGCGATTGATGATCGCGTATGTTCCCAAACGATGACTTGTCGACCCCCAAGACAGATTTGGAATGGGTCCCGCGATTCTCCCAAAATGTGTATTCACATGTTCCTTCTTTTCCAAATGTGAATTCACATTCTGGCCCCTTCATAAAGATTCCTACACCAACTTCCCAAATGTGAACTCACATCTTCATTGTTATTCCAAAATGTGAATTCACATCTTCCTTTTTCCCAACATGTGAATTCACATTATGCTTTTCCCCACAATGTGAATTCACTTTTTGCCCTGGCCTTCAAGATCCCCCAAACTGAGGCGCAGTTTTCCGCACGTCAGATTGGCTGGACAGATTGAGACACTTACCTCACCGCTTTCGTTTATTCCAACCTTCTTTTTGCGCCCTCAGCGCACGTTGCCTTCGTCGCCTCTTCCGAGCCCCCTGCCCCCTTGCTTCGTTTACCCTCAAGTCTCGCGCATTGGTGCAGGCGGGGAGCTTCAATTGGTTCCCCCGCCGAACACAGCAATCGAGGATGCATCGCCCATGCACGACATGGATTGCCCCACCTAGATTGCACCACGCTGACTGCACCAACTAGATTGCGCCGCATAGACTGCGAGAAGTCGCTGTTTTGGGCCCACACTGCCTGACGTCTCATTCATTCGCGATAACACCCGCGACCGGCCCCGCCCCTCACCCTCCCAGCCGGTTGCGTCACGATTCGCGCCGGCGCCGTCCAAGAACGAGCCATTCTCACGCATTCCCGGTCGGCGCGAGTCATGACGTGACTGGCACCCTCCCTTCCCCTCCGCCCCTGGTCACACCCGCTGTCGCCAGGAACATCAAAAACAAAACTGTCTCATCGCCCGTTGATGTGACGCCAGGGCCCGAGGGCGAGGGAGAAGTGCAGCGGTGGCACCGCTCGCGAAGAAGGGGCGGCAGAACAACGCACTCCCACAGCATCAGGAACGCCACGTGAGGAACGAATGGGCCACGGCGAGCCCAGGACACGCATAGGCTCCTGACCTAGACACCGGGAGCGGCCCCAAAACCGGAGCCCCATCGGGGCGTTCAACGCGATCCCTACTCCAGCGTCTCGAACGTACGACCACGGCTCCCGCACCCAGACGTGCGTGCGATGTCCTGATTCCCTCCGTGCGGGGTCCAGTCCTCGGAGAAGTCTCGACTCCTTTCCCCGGGGGCCGGCTCTTCATGCCGAGCCGTTTCTTGGCATTCCTGGGGACCGGCGAAACCCTCCGTAGAGGTCGAAGACGACGAACAACCTCCCGTCACGATCTCTGCCAAGATGCGAGCACATCGGAGGAGGAGCGGCGTCATGCCGATGACTAACCTGGATAACTGGCGCGGCGCCAGAATGGCCTTCCAACACCTTCCGAAAAAACCTCTGGGAACTCTTGGAAGGAGCTTCGGAAGGAACTTCTGGGAAGATTCCGGGTACACATCTGGGACATAGTTAGCAAAGGCCTGCGAGAGCACGCTGCAGCTGCAGGCAAGGCGCTGCGAGGTGTCCTGCCAGAAGCTGGAACGAGCTCTGGGGCCCCTCTCCGGTGCCCACATGGTTGATCGGCGGGGGTCGGGTTCGGATTTCGGCGCCGAACACCCAGACACCCGACGTCGTGATTTTGCACGACGCGATCCCCAGAGGTCCGGACCCGTTCCCCTGGACTGGTCTCTCATCAAAGTCGTCATTTGACGGTCCCGAAGCCCGGTAAGGGCCGCCAGGGGCCGAAAATGACAAAAAACTTCCCGTCATGATTCTTGCGCAGCTCGATGGGGGCCTGGAAATCCTGCAGGATCTCGAGGAGGAGAAGGAGGAGGAGAAGGAGGAGGAGAAGGAGGAGGAGAGAGGAGGAGGAGGAGGAGCAGGAGCAGGAGGAGGAAAAAGAGAGAAGGATCGAGGGGGAGGAAAATCCGAAGAGGGGGGGAGGGGGAGCAGGGGGACGAGGGCGGAGGAAGAGGGGGGAGAGGGGGGGGCCAAGCTAGGTGCGCTCGCGTCCTATATGACGTTCAAACCCTTCTCCCCATCCTTCACCATGGCATAAATCTTTTCTCTATTCGCACAGTTGGAAGTCGAGCCAGGCAATGATCGCGAGAGGATACTTTTTGGCTCGCGGCTCCAAAGCGAGGGACATGGAGCGAGCACAACGTCCGGGGCGCGGTACGTAGATGATTGGCGCGAGATTGCCGCAGACTCCAGCGGACAACACACGCAGCGGCGCATGCACATGCAAGGGACAAAATGCCCCTCATCGAGACGCCTTTCAGCGTCTGCTGGTGACCGGCCTAGACAGCCCGGCTGGTGGGGAAGCAAAAGGCGCGGCAACCGGCAACGGAACGGGGGGGAGAAGTCGCCGTTGCGGCGCCAAGCTCCAGCCGAACCGCAATCGGGAGCGAGGCCACGACGGACAGCAAGGCACTGTAAAAGCCGCGGGCAGAACGCGAGACCGAGTGGCCAATGACCAGGCGGAACCCACATGTGTGCACACAGGTCCAGGCCGTCCAAGACCTCGGAGAAGGGGGGTGAGCGCGAGCGAGAGCAACTAACTCAGACTCACTGCAGCCCCACGAGCATACGATGGTGCGGCGAGGGAGACCCGACTCACCAAGGCCCACTGAGGCTGAGGTGTGGCTGATCCGCGTCAGAGCGCCATCCAGTAGAGGCAGACCACTGGTGTGCGCTCACGAGGCTGAGCGACCTCCAGCCGGTAGCCTGTGCGCTGACATCGTATCCGAATCACGCGAGGAGGATGCGCGATGCATGGTCGAACACAGCATGGCATGGCGTAGGAAAGCACGGCAGAGCGAAGCATGCCATAGTATGTCGTGGCATTGCGCAGTGAAGCATTGCACCACAAAGCGTTGCAACACAAAGCGTGGCATCGCACAGCGGCGCAAAACACAACACCGCACAGCATGTCATGGCGCGGCGCCAAGTTTTTTTGATCGGAACAGGGCCCGAAAGAGCTATCTCAGGCGAAGCCAACAGCAGGCATCGCCCGCATGAAGAAGTGGACAGGGCCCCCCCCCCCACCACTCCCCCGACATGGTGTCCTTACCCGCCTCGAAGGACTTAGGATAGGTGGCGTCCTTACTGGATGCAATGCCCTCGCAATCGCCCCAGAACCGCGAGCCGCGAGCGCGGGGCCGTCTGCTGGGCCCACGCGCCGCGCCGAAGGCAGGATGCAAGGGTAGCTCCATCAAGGCGGACCTGGTGTCCCCGAGCGATACTAGGCCCAACAGGGCCTTGAGCGGGGAGGGGGGCACCAGGGAGGACAGTGTCGCGCGCGGCCCAGGAGCCCCCCCCGCAGCGACCCCCAGAGGTCCGAGCCCTCTTGCAGGGCGGAGGCCCACAAGGGCCGCCAGGGAAGGGAGGCCCACGGGGGCCGACGGCGGGCGGCGGGGCCAGGGGCCGAGGGGCCTTCGGGCGCGGCCCACCAAGGGATCAGTCCTCCACGGCGCCCCCCCCGTCCTGGCGGCACGCGAGTGGGGGGCAGGCGTGGGGCGCGGGCTTTGGTCGGCCTGCCCGCCGCATCCTCGAGGTCCTCGTCCCCGTGCTCCTTCTCAACCCTGAACCGCACCCGCTTAAACGCGAAGGACAACCCAAGGCCCTCGGTTGCCAGGGGCGGCGGCCCCTCCACGTCGGCGGCGGCGGCGCCGGCCTCGGAAGGGGCCCTCGGCTCTCGCAGACGTCTCCGAAACACCCGCGCCATCCGAACCAGGCGCCGCGCGGGAAGCCTCAAGCGAAACGCCATCCGAGCCCCAGAGGGCCGCCGCCGCGGCAACCCCACGCACACCCCGCTCGAGTCTCGCAGCGCATTTGGCGGAGACCACGAAAGCGGAGCAACGATCACAATACCGCTTTGGCCCCCGCGCCGCGCGCGGTGCGGGAAGGTGGAGCCTTCGCCGCCAGGCCGCATCACCTGCGCAGGGGAACCTGCGCGAGCGGCGCCTGGCTGCCCCGCCCGCTGCTGGCCCCAGCGGCGGCGCAGGGAGGCCGCGCGGCGCCCCGGCACGCGGTCGCGGCCGGGCAGCGCGGCGCCGTCGAAGACCACGCGGGAGGCCGTGCCGATCCAGGCCGCGACCTGGCGCGCATGCTTCGTGGCGTCGCTGCGCCTCTCGACAATGGCCTGATGGGGGGTCGTGGATGCGCCGTCCCCGCATGGCCCTCGCATCGGCCAGGTCGTTGCATCTCCTCTCGCAAGTGTCGGCTCTGGAGCGACCCTTCGAACGCGATAGATACATCGGCGCCTCCACATCCCCATCCCAGGTGGCGCCGCCATGGTAATCAACGCAATGGTACATGCGCTTCCATCGATCCATATTCTCACGCCGAGGAGAAGTGCGCCAACGTCGCCCTCGCTGGAATCCCCCCAGCAGCGGCATGTAGCCCGTGAGAATATGCAGCGGGGCCACTCCCACTGTCTAGGGCTGCAGTACGGCGCGCAGCTCAGCGCGCCCTGAGGTTTGGCGAGGTCCAGGGAGACGCCCATGTCATCCCCCGCCACCACGAAGCCCCATCCAGCACGGTCGGCCACGTCCCAGCGCAGAAGCTTCTTGCAAGAGCAGTCCGTGAAGACAGATCCACTCACGCCGAGGCGGTCCTCGGCTCTGGCACCGCAGTCGAAGCACCAAACCGCTCTATCGTTGCGACGGGGCAAGGCAGGCAAGGGAGAAGGGGGAAAAAAACCCGTGCGAGCACAGCAGATCACCAGGAACCGTGCCGCGATCAACTGTCAAAATGGCACCCGCCACTGCGTGCCCACGCCGGTGATCAAACATAGGACACGCCAAGTACATGTGATGCAACGTGCCAAACACGCACACACACAAACACACACACACGCACCCACACACACACACACTTGTTTTGATCTGCGGGGCGAGAGCGAACCTCTTCCGCTAAAAGCTAGGCGGGCTACGCACAGCATTAATTAGGGAGACAAGGCACAGGAAGGCGGGGCCTCAGGCGTCCGAGAGCGGGCGGGGCCCAGGGAACAGGCGGTGCCGAAGTGGATGTGCAGGAAAAGGTACGCCTTGAACAGGAACCGAAGGCGAAGTCCCGGAAGGCGAAGGGAGTGGTGTTGCCGTCAACGGCGCTCCGCGAACACTGGCCTCAAGTACTGCAGGGGAGGACGCGCCACGTGACCAGGTCGACGCCCAGGAGGAAGAAGAGCACCACGAAGGCAATGAGCACCGTTGTGCCACCAGATGATGCCACACACACACGTACCTGGGCAGTTACGATCATCCTCGCCCCCTGCATTAGCGTAGTGATGCAAACTTTTCTGAGAGAGATGTCCACCAAGCACAGCGATGCGCAACGCTGCCCTCGCTAAAGAGTCCAGCACCCAACGCTTGGCCTGAGGGCCAAGCTGCAGCATACCTCTGATCGGTGCCAGCCACAAGCCTGCAGGATCCTTGTGCGAAGGCCCAAGGATGTCGGGCATAAGGCCGGGCCTCTGTGACCAATGCAACCAGCAATGTGCCTCGTAGTCCTTGAGCGCGATCCACTTCACCAGCGCTGGAGCCGCATCCCCCGGGTCCAGAGCCTAACGTTCCGCGTCCACACATTGAAAGCAAACGAACACTTCCACCCCAACGTGAGCAACGAGCGAGCAAAGTCACCCGCGAGGCCACGAACGTACGTCCAGCTTGTATCCAAGGACTCCGAAGCGACCAGGAAAAACTGAGTCCTCCATGCCAACTGCATCGAAGCAAGGTCCACGTCACCAGCATGTACCATGACCCCCATCTGTGGATGGGGCCGACGATGGCGATGTTTGCAGGCTGGCGGTCAAGAGCAGCATCCAGCCGCGAAACCACCCAGTGCGAGCAGCCATGTGGCATGGTCTGCCGCACTGTCTTCGCCAGAGAGGTCATGCGCTTGACAATGTGCGGGGCAACACCGACGACGCCCAAGCCGTAGGTGATGGCAGGGCCCACTGCTGCACGCGCAATATTCCTGAACTTGCCCCCGGGCGTGCTCAGCCTCTGGAAGTGCCTGGAGCGCTTGGCCACCTTGCGTACACGACAACGCAGGACCAGGCCCACGCACTTCTTCCCAGCTCCGACCTCCAGACCCAGGACCTCGAGCCAGGCCTGCGCCCGAAAACCATACCGTTTCAACGTGGAGGCGACCACGGAGGCGACGTTGGCGGCAGACGCCGCGAGCATGGCCTTGGATTTGGCGGCGGGCGACCCCAGGCCAATGAACATGTCAAACAAGAGGTGGATAGCCTCACGCGCCCTAAGCGATAGAAACCCCCTCTTGGCCATCACCTGCAGAGCCCAATCATCAGCGAAAACATCGAGGGAAATGGAAAATCAACAGCACCAGGATACTGCTCAAGTGGCCGCGCCCCCAGCGTAAACTGATCCATGTCTGTCCGCCTCGAGAGCTGAACAAAGGCCATGGCAAACTTGCAGCCAGGATGCACCCCCTGCTGGACCACCACTGAATTCGACGTAGCTTGCAGCCACACCCGGCGCCGTGGGGAGCGGCACATGGCCAGGGCAGCGGAGCACAGCCTTCTCGAAGTCCACGATCGGGGAGACGACGCCGCCGCTGGAAGCGAGCGACGCCTCGGCCCGCAGCGGGGCCCGAGGTGCCGCGTCCAGCGTGGTCTCGCCCGTCGCCAGCGCGAGGCAGGGCCTGTCATGCTCGAGGAGCCAAGTCCGCAACTGCTGCCCGCGCACCTGGGGCCCGACACGGTAGGTCGCCTGCAGTAGCGCGATGGGTCGAGGAGGAAGAGGAGGAGGAGGATCGAGGAGAGAGGAGGATCGAGGAGGGGGGGAGGATGAGGAGGATCAAGGAGGGGGGAGGATCGAGAACGGAGGAGGCGGAGGAGGAGGAGGAGGAGGAGGAGGAGGAGGAGGAGGAGGAGGGAGGAGGGGGAGGAGGAGGAGGAGGTGGGGGGGAGGGAGGAGGAGGTGAGGAGGAGAGGAGGAGGAGGAGAGAGGAGGAGGAGGGAGGAGGAGGAGGAGGAGGAGGAGGAGGAGGAAGATCGAGGATGGGGAGGGATCGAAGAGGGACCCGGCAGGGGAGGCGCGGCGAGGGCCGTCCGTCATCAGGTCCACGCGGCCGTGGTTCCGGACCGCGTCCTGCAGCCGGGGGTGGGGCGCGACGCCGATCGGGGGCGGGGCTTCCGCGTTGGGGCGAACAAATCCGCCGACACCTTGGGGTCTGCGGCGCGCGAGGCTGCGCAGCGCCCTTATGGTAGCACGATGGCTTCTGCTGCCTCCTCCTCCTCCTCCTCCTCCTCCTCCTCCTCCCCTCCTCCTCCTCCTCCTCCTCCTCCTCCTCCTCCTCCTCCTCCTCCTCTCCTCCTCCTCCCCCTCCTCCTCCTCCTCTCCTCCTCCTCCTCCTCCTCCTCCTCCTCCTCCTCCTCCTCCTCCTCCTACCTCCTCCTCCTCCTCCTCCTCCTCCTCCTCCTCCTCCTCCTCCTCCTCCTCCTCCTCCTCCTCCTCCTCCTCCTCCTCCTCCTCCTCCTCCTCCTCCCCTCCTCCTCCCCTCCTCCTCTCCTCCTCCTCCTCCTCCTCCTCCTCCTCCTCCTCCCTCCTCCTCCTCCTCCTCCTCCTCCTCCTCCTCCTCCTCCTCCTCCTCCTCCTCCTCGCGTGGTGCCACAATCAGGACGGGAGACGTTTGCCTGTTTGGGGCCTCTGGGGGCCCTCGCCGAGCCCAAGGACCGTCACACAACGACTCAGGATGAAAAACCGATCCCGGGGAGAGGGTCGCGAGTCTCAGAGACAGCGCATTGACAAAAGTCAGGCCGTCGCACATCTCGGGCTGATCCGCCCCAGACCCCTCCCCGGAAGCTCCGACCGGCCGGTTTTTGAAGAGGGGGGGTCCCAAGTGCCGGCGGCCCTGGCCGCCGCAGAAGTGTTCTTGGGCGGCCTCCGACGGCGTCGAAGTGACCTCGGCATCCAAGGGCCCAAGGGGTCGGCGGTGCGGCGAAAGCCAGGGAAGCTTGGCGGGAGGCTTCCCACGGCCCTGAAGTCGCGCGTGAGTCTGCGGGCAGGAAATGGACGAAAGCGGACGAAGCACGCTCCCATTCGCACTGATGCCTCCGTCGGGGACTGCTGTGTTGTCGTCGTCGTCGTGGTCGCCGCCGCCGCCGCCGCCGCCGCCGTCGTCGCCGCCGCCGTCGTCGTCGTCGGAACAAAGAAAAGCGACACCACCACCTCCAGGGAGCAGCGGGAGGAGCCGGGGGGGGTCCCCCTGGTTGTGTGGTCCCCATCTTGCTCGAGACATCCCCCATCCCCAGCTCGGGGAAGCAGCGTGGACCTCCTCGCTGGAGGTTGCCCCCCCTGGTGGTGGTGGCGTCGCTTATCCTTCCCCCGGCTCAGACATTAGAGGCCTCCTAGAAACCGGGCCCGAGCAGAGATCAAAGGGTCGCGCCGCATCGCCGATGTATCGGCGATGCATCGGCGATGCATCGGCGACGTCGGCGATGCATCGGCGACGTCGGCGTGGGAAAACACGGTGAGCCGCATCGCCGCTGCATCGGCGATGCGGCGGGATCCTCCGACCCCATCTACGTGGACACCATCTAGGAGGCCTAGATTCTCCTTCCCCTGGCTCAGACATGCTCGCGTCAGGGCAAACTGGCGGGAAACTTTTCGTAATTGTTTGGCCTCTGGGGGGCCCTCCCCAGGCCCCGGAACCGTGAAGAACTTGGGGGCGTACTACCCTGGGTCAATGCAAACCCGAGTCAGTGGGCCTTTGCAAATTCCTGCAAGATCCTGCAGGATCCTGCACCCCAACCCGGGTCAATGCAACACTGGCCCTACAGGATCCTGCAAAACCCGGAGCTCTGACTGACTCTCGTGTGTGTTGGCCCCCGTCTCTTGAGCCCCGAAATCAGACGAAAAGCCGGCCCCAGGGAAAGGGGCCGCGACTTCCGAGGGGCCCCCCGCACTGACAAAGTCAAGACATCGCATGTCTGGGCCCACTCTGCCCTGAGATTCGGGCGTTGGAATTTCTTCACGGCGGGCAGTGTTGGCTTGTTTCGGGCCCCAAGACCCTCACAGGTCGATCCTGCTTGAAAAATGCACCAGACAAATGAGGTTCAAGGCTCCCGTCGTGATTCTTCACGATGTTGCAAATCTGTCCGCGACGTCTGATCTCAGACCCTCCTCCTCCTCCTCCTCCTCCTCCTCCCCCTCCTCCTCCTCCTCCTCCCTCCCCTCCCCTCCTCCTCCTCCTCCTCCTCCTCCTCCTCCTCCTCCTCCCCTCCTCCTCCTCCTCCTCCTCCTCCTCCTCCTCCTCCTCCCCTCCTCCTCCTCTCCTCCTCCTCTCCTCCTCCTCCTCCCTCCTCCTCCTCCTCCTCCTCCTCCTCTCCTCCTCCTCCTCCTCCTCCTCCTCCTCCTCCTCCTCCTCCTTCTCCTCCTCGTTTCGGGTGCACGCTGGCATGGACTGCGGATCCGTGGACCTGGCGCGCGGGCGCTGGATCCACGGATCGGGGCAACACGTGAGGCCCGGCGCCGCCTGGCTTCGCGGCGGAGCGCGCCGATGTTGCACGGAAGCGGGACCCGTCGCCCCACCCACACGCCTCGAGACATGCTCGCTAGCAGTTCCTCGATCGTCCTCCTCGTCGCTCTCAAGGAACCAAAGCGGCACAACCACCATTTACAGGAGGTCCGCGCGGAGTTCTTGGATTGGCGCTGGGCCCCCCCCTGGCCTGGCGCTCGGAGCGCGCCAGGGGCGGCGCCGAAGCGCCGCCAGAGAGCTCCAGGCGCCGATCCAAGAAATCCGCGCGGAGCTCCGAACATGTATGTTTATGCCGTTTTTTTGTCTTCGACTTTTGCTATCCTCCTCGTTGATCCTCCTCCTGTTCATCCTCGTCGTTCATCCTCCTCGTTCATCCTCCTCCTGCTGCTCTCCTCGGCGGCGAGCCTGGGGGGGAAGTGAGAAGGGGGGGGCCTTCTCAGAAGGCTCGGAAGCCCCCTGGCCTTCGGAAGGAAGTGCTCGAAGCCTTCCCCGAAGACACAGAAACTTCTCCGAAGCCCAGGGGGCTTCTGAGAAGCCCCGCCGCCTTTCCGAGAAGGCCCTCTCCTTCTCACTTCCCCCCCCCCCTCGCTCGCCGCCGACCTGCTCCTGTGCCCCCTCGTGCCGCTCCGGCTCCTCCCGCCCCTGCGCTGTGTCCCCCCCTGCTTTTCCTCCTCCTCCTCCTCCTCCTCCTTTTCCATATCCTCGTCCTCCTTTGATTTATCCTCCTCCTCCTCCTCCTCCTCCTCCTCCTCCTCCTCCTCCTCCTCCTTTTCCTTTTCCTCCTCCTCCTCGCGCTCCCGTGGTCCCCCAAAGTTGCCGCTCCCGTGCCCCGCCCCCCCCGGGCCTCCCCCGCGCCTCTGCCCCGCCCTCACGCTCCGTGCCCCCCGCCCCTGGCGATCCCGGGCCTCCCGCCCCCGCGCCCCCTCCCAGCCCTCTCCCGCTCCCGTGCCCTCCCTGCCCTCGCCGCTCCCGTGCCCCCTCCCCGCCCCTCTGCTTCCCCCCCCTCCGCTCCCTGCCCCACCCCCCTGCCGATCCTGGGTCCCCCCTCCCCCACGCCTCCCTCCCCCCTCCCGCGCTTCCGTGTCCCCCCCACCCCACCACTGCCGCTCCTGCGCCCCCCCTCCCCTCCCGCGCCTCGGCCCCTCCCTCCACTCTGTGCCCCCCCCCCTGCCGATCCTGGCTCTTCCCCCCGGACGGCGAGGAGGAAGAGGAGGAAGAGGAGGAAGAGGAGGAGGAGGAGGAGGAGGAGGAGGAGGAATAGGAATAGGAATAACCCTGGGGCGCCGCACCGTCCATCCAGCCTGCCAGGAGGGCGCCTAGGTTCTACTACTGTAGGCCGAGAGTGCCGCCTGCGCGCTGGCCAGCGCCACGGTGGGGCTGGCACGGGCCCAGTGGCGCACCCAATGGCGCGCAGCCAAGCGGCTGCCACCATCAGCACCGTCCTCAGGGAAGCTCTTGCCTGAGCGACGCACACGCGAACGAGGGGAGGGGCAGAGCGCCAGGCGCCTTGCCACACCCCCAGAGGGACGAGGAGGAAGCACCGCCCGAAGCACCCTCAAGGGAGAGGAACCAGCGGCCCACCCCTACCTCGAGAGCGGCCTCGAGCAGCACCCTTTCCCCGCCCCTTGGCCCCCCTGCGGCGGTTGACAGGGGGTCGAACATTTAGTGCAACAGCTGGCCCCATTTCAGAGGCATTCTGGATCGTGTACATAAGGGGGGAGGCTCGGAAGGGGGCTCCAGGCCAGGAGGAGGAGGAATGGGGCGCGGTAAAAGCAAAACAGGAGCGGGCGGAGCGGCTAAGCCTCGCACGCGACGAGCCGCATCCTCAGAAAGAAGACCTGCGCGCAGAAGACCGCGCACACGGTCGCTCTGGCTCCAGTCGAAGCCGCTGGAAAGACTGCGAACACAGCTCACCTGACTACGTCCAGCAGCCGCTGCGCCTCCCTCACGAGCACCCCGCGAGGCGCTCCTCCAATCGTCTTGGTGCCGCCCTCGGCGCGGAGCGTCGCTCTGATCGCCTTCAGCAGCCCGATTGCTTCTGGAAGCTCTCCAGCCAGCAGGAACTGCACCTTCACCATGCCCTCGCCCTCGGGGGACTTGGTCTTGACCCTCTTGGCTTTGCAATAGCGGATCGCGTCCGCGAGCTCCTCGGGATTCGTGATCTTCATCACGGTCTGCACCCAGAAGGCGTGGGCCGCCTTCCTGTCCTCCGCCAAGAGCGTGTCCCCCTCGGGCTTTGTCGCCGCCCCCTGCACCAGCGCCGTGAAGACACGAAGGTGGGGCGCGCACAACTTCTTCTTCGTGTAGGTCGGATCCTGTTTCTCCTTCTCGCGCTCCTCCTGCGCCTCCGAGTTGAAGGCCTGGTTCTCCTCGAGCATGAGCTGCACGGTCGGGGAGTCGACCTTGCACAGCCACGTGTCGTACACCGCGCCGATGAGCGCCCGCAGCTCCGCCTCGTCGCTCAGCACCAGCTTGGCGAGGACGATGACCAGCTCGTCCAAGCTTTGTTGTTTTCCACCTTTGGCGGATCCGCGGGGCGCGCCGCTTGGCTTCTCTCCTGCCTTCGGCTTCTTGGACGACGGCGCCTGCTCGGACAGCTTGGCCATCCAGCCTGGGCGCGCGAGCGTCGACATAGCTCACAGGCGCCTCACCAGCAACAATATAACAGTGTCGGTGTCGATCATAAACAGAAAGCTCTCGAGGAAAATGAATACGGACATGAAACTGATAGCTCTTGAGATCAGATCCATGAAATTCACAAAGCAGACATTGTAGACCATTAGGCTCATGCAGGGGCTCTTGAGTTCGCCCCCCACCCGAATAACAGCAGCCTCTATTCATGGAACCAGCCAAATGACGACTCGCCGTGACGGTGCTAGAGAAGACCTCAAGGCAGTTGGGGCACTGGTTGGTTTTGCAGAGGACGTGCCCGAGAGACCAAATCCCATGATGAAACCTCATATGATTAAGGGCCGCTTTCTTATCGGGTAAAACTTCACCACAGACTTGTTTAGCTCCCTCTGTCCCAATAAATACCCCACAGACCCACTTCACCCCGTCCTCCTTGAAGCTAACCTCCTCCTCCAACTCCTTGACAGGGTCCTTCGGGATATACTCTGGTGGGGGAATACATACGGTGTGACGCCGGCGTTTAAGAAGAGAGAAATCTATTTTCCCAGCGACTTGCCGAGATCCTCGCCCCACCAAAGCGCGAGGAACGAGCCTTGCAAGCGGGCGAGCAACTCCTCGCCCTCTTCCAGCACGTGCAGACTTTCCAAGTCTGCGAAGAGAAGTCTTGCCCACGGGTATGCGTAGGCCGCGAGACGCCCCATGTAGTCATACTGGGGACCAGGGCCAGAAGGAAGCTCCGCAAACAGAGCCGCGATGATCTGCACGTGGCGGTGCGGGAAGCGCACAATCTGCACCAACCAGTTCAAACGCCTAACCCGCAGCTCAAGAAATGTGGGGTTGAGCCTCCAGTAGTCCAAAACCTTCTCATTGGGTAGAGTATGTATATGTAATTCTCCTTCCCAGGAGGCTCCTCCCCTCATCGCAACTCTACAGTATTTAACAAAGACAGTATCAATACGCTTACACTGGCCCTCGGTCACCAGGAATGCCTCAAGATTTTGGAGCCCAGCATTTTGCACCCCCATCAAGACAGATCTGCGAAGACGGAAAGCGACGTCCTTGGTCGACCAGAACTTGCCCAGGGAATGGAAAGAGGCCTGCAAAGCTGAAATACGTTTGGTCACTTCCACCGAGATCACCCCCGTAGCATGTATCTGTCCTCCCAGCACCCTCATGTAAGGAACAACCCCTCCATCAAACAAATGCTCGCTGTTCCTACGTAACACACGATTAGCAGCAGCAGAGCCTCGGCCTACCAGTGAGACGATGGTGTTCTGCTTGGCCCGATTCTGAGCCCACCCACCGGCAGCCAAGGCGGTGTCCAGCAACTGATTGGAGTGCCGATTCGCAGCACTCAAAACTTCGAGGGCCGCGTCCTCTCAAAGATGCCGCACCACCTCCGAAATGAAGCTTGGTAAGGTCATCAGCGTATTTCGTCAAGCTGAGATCGACCTCACCCAAACCTAAACTAGGACACTCGGCTCGAAGAAATTCTTCAGAATCAAGAGTCTCTCGAAGTTGCTCACTCCACTCTTCTACTGGGTGTGAATATGCCCTGCTAAAGCTTTCGACAGCGTACGGGTCCCCCATGAGAGCACCACAACGAGGCCTGACGATAAGTTTACGATCTCGAGTCGGAAGTTCGATAGTCGCCGAGCGAAACCGATCCAAACCATACTCCCAATCCTCTAAGTCCAGAAGCTCCGAGTTGACCCTTTCCAAGAGCCTCCAAGACGTCGAGGGGGCTGCATTGCTGAGGTCCTTGTTGGACCAGGTAGTACTGTAGCCTCCTAGCCGAAGACGGTGAGACATAATCTGCATAACCATCATGGCACCTTCCTTCCTCCTCCCCCTCGCGAATCCGTAGTCACATGGTCCCAGAGGCTGTGGTTTGTGCCTTCTCATAGCTCCAGAAAGCCACGCCTTCCCCAAGGGATCCAGCAAATGAATAACTCGTTTGCCTCGGGGGCCAGCAACACTGCTCTTGGGTAAAGCACAGCCAAAACTACGGTTCCACGAACGGGGAAAGCGCCCTGCGAACCTAATGCACATGAGTCCACGCTCAAGGGCCTCCTGCAACGAAGTCGCGTCCAGGGAGAAGTCGGCGCCGAGGCCGTGCCTGCGCTGTCTGAGACCAAACTGCGGGTTCGTGATCATGCCCCAGATCTCTACAGGAACAGACCAAGGGGGGCAAGCACGTCGTTTAGGCGCATGTTTGAGATAACCTGCAACAGAACCAAGATCAATCTTCGCTTCCACTGAAAAAGCACCGTAATAGCCCTCCTTCCTCTCCTCCAGCTGGCACTCGTTCTCCACCACCTCCTCCACCTCCATCCCGCCCTGGGGTCCAGGAAGTTTCCAGACGGATAACCATTCTTCTGCCGAAAGTGCAGCTCCCTGTAGATGTCTGAGATTCCTGCCCCGAGGGGCCTTACCGCGGCAGGCGAGCAACCTAATAAGTCGGTGCGCCTCCTTCAAATTTCTGACCCTCCAGGCCTCGTCTAGCTCCTCGGTGACCTCCTGCCTCCACCTCCTGTACTGCCTCCTCCTCACCATGGCGCATTCCTTACTGCACTGCTTGAGCTCCTCCTTCAATTCCTCCTCCTCCAGATCGTTGACTGCCTGCGAGAGTCGTAGCCTGAGTTGCAGGCGACGAGCGAGCAGGGCACGGCGTTCAGCAGCTTGCTGACTAAACATGTCCGAGCAGCTGGCTAGAGATCCACTAGAGATGCTTGCTGCCGTCTCCTGCAGCGCTGAATTGAACTTCTCAAAATAACTGCCAGGCTGGCCGTGCTTGAGGGCCTCTCCAAGATCCTCGGACAGCTCCTGAACCTTCTGAGAGGCCTTCTCCAGGAACGAGTGGCGACCTTCCGAGAACTTCATCGCCTCAAAATTCCAGAAAACGCGTGCAACACGATCCTCCTGAGGGGGCTGGAAGTCCCATTTTAAATTGCAGTGCAGTGGAACGTGGTCCCTGGGGTACTTGCTGGGGATCAGCTGGTGCTTTCTCATCAACTTCATCAGGGGGCCTCCAGAGATCTCGAGGGACGCAGCGGCAGCAGGCCCAAAGATGTAGTCCACACGACTGGACTGAGACTGGTTGCCAAACCACGTAGGCTCCACCTTCTCTCGCAGGCCTAGCAGAACATACCCGTACTCCTCCATCAGCTCCCTGACCTGTTCACCAGCTCCCCCCACCATCATCTCCTTAGTGCTCAACTCCTCCCTCACGACGCTCGTATCCGCATACCTCCATCTTCCCTCCTTCAGCCCGATGCCTAGCCCGTCATTCAGATCCATACTGATCAAGGGCAGGACCCTGGTATGGTGAGCCAGCTCAGAAACCACGGAGCGAAGCCAGACGACCAGCTTCTCGACAGTAGCTACATAGTTCGGACGGCCGAGTACACCTCGAGGCCGTGGCGGGAAATAGGCGCCAATCACTGCCAGGTCGAGCCCTGCCCGCTTGACCCTCACGCCCAAGCCACGGCCTCCGAGTGCGGGTGGAGGGAGCCAGTGCCTGACGATGTGACTTTCTCTCAACCCGCAGCTGAACGTCATAGATACACCAGTCGAGCGATTCGTGTAGGGACCTCTGCCATATCCTGCCTCGAGCAAAAGTACACCGTGCACCCGCTTTTTTGACAATGGGGAGTCACGAGCAGCACGGGCCTGTGTACCCACGAACACCGCCACATGGAAGGACTGGGCGGTGGTGACGATCACCTCTTCTTGGCGGTCCTGATTGTTGAAACTCAGGGGATTCCAATGCAAGAATCGAACAACTGACATGAAGACGGCCGCGCTCGGCAGCCTGACCCACTGGCCAAAAAGAACGTTGCAGTAAACAGAGTGTGTGTACTTCATTAGATATCGAAGGTGGGAAGTGCAACAGGGCGCGCTCGCGCCACCTGGAGGAGGAGGAGGAGGAGGAGGAGGACCCCCCGCCTGCCCCCATCCGAACGAGTGGTGAAATCTCCATGGTCACTTTGTCGTGCTCGGCGTCGTGGTCTTCGGAGAGGGCAGGCGAGTGCCGCAGGCAGGTTTCGTTCGAACCGCGACTCTGCCATGGGCTCCACTCCACTCCACTTCCCCCCCCAGTACTCGGGGGCGGCCAAGGAGGGGGGCGTCCAGAGGGGGGGTGCAAATCATGGCCGGCGGCACGTGCGCGGACCGGGGGGGGCCAGGGAACGTATTGAAACAAGCAGGAGCGCCATGAAACCTCGGGAGAGATCATGGCCCCCGCCACGTCACCCTCCTCTTGGCCGCCCCCGAAGGGCCTCTCCTCGGGCTGGCTGACAGAGGACCGCCGGAGAAGAAGCCCAGGGCCACAGCGTGCGCAGCAGTGGGTCAAGAAAGCCCGGCCGCCCGCCCCTGCCTCTCGCTCTGGAGCCTCTGGAGCCCCATCATCGGGGCCCCTGGACAAGACGAAGCCAGGACGAGGATCACATCGGGTGAGGATAAACCGAGAATCTCCGGGATCCGGCGGCTCCGGAGGACGTCTCGGGCACCGCGTGGCCTTCCCAGAGCGTTCGGGAGCGCTCCGGAGCGGATGCGTCCTCTGCCCCGGCCCCCGTCCGACTGCCGCCTCTGCGGACCGAGTCCGTCGTCGCCGAGAGGCCCAGCCGTCGGCGGAGAGTCGGCGGAGGAGAGAGGGCTCCTCCTCCTCCTCCTCCTCCTCCTCCTCCGAGGGGCAGTCATCTTGCTGGGGCAGGGCAGCCATCTTGCTGGGGCAGTCATCTTGCTGGGGCAGGCTCAGCTGCCCCGACAAGCAGCACGCGAGAGACGTAGCGTATTTGCTGCGGAGCCCAGCGCGCAGCCTGCAAACGCGCGCATCGAGGCCATGCTTTCGCCAGAACGTGGGCCGATACGCGGAGCCAACACGCAACGTACTGGCACGGACGTCTTGAGCACGGCACGTGCTGCGTACCAAAACGTGCGCATCGAGGCAGCTGAGCACGCGAGTGAACCGCGGGAGCTCCGCGCGGAGCGCGCCGAGGGCATGCGCTGGAGGCGTCGCCACTGGGTCGCCCAGCGTCGGTCCAAGGAAAATCCACGCGGAGCGCCGGAAGTTTCTGAAAGGCAGGCACCCAGGGGCACGCAACAAAAATGGGCACAAAAATCCCTGGGCGCCAGAGCTGTCTCCATACCGTCTGTTTTTGTTTGTCTCCCCCTCCACGTCCCATATGTTTTGCCACAAACTGGTGGGCATCGCGGAGGAGTTGTGTCTGTGTATGTTTTCTCCCCTCCTGAATTTCGTTTCTGCAGCTTTTTCTGGTTCGAGTCCTGCTGGTGGGGTCAGCTCCCTGTCGGAGCGCCTCCGAGGCACCTGCCGCCCCCCGCCCAGACACTCCAAGGGGCGGCGCAGAGTCAAGTCCTTGACCAGCCGTCTCTTTGGGGCGCTGGCACGGGGGTTAAAAAACCAACTGTCTCCGACCGCTTGGACGCGGCACCGCATTTGCACACGATTTGGCACACACTTGGAACCGGATTTGGACCGGATTTGGACCAGGTTCGCCCCTTCACAAAGGAGACGATCAGAACATGGATGAGAGGAGGAAGAGGAAGGGGTAGGAGCAGCAGGAGGAGCAAGTGCGGTCCAAAAGCAGGAAACGACATGGTTTCGACGTCGCCGCCTGAAGCTCCCATGAACAGACATCGAACGCCCACATGCTGTGGGTTCCATGCGCCTTGGCGAGAGCCCGGGGCATCCCAGGATACCGATGCTGAGCATTCCATTACCCTGCGCCAGGCCGCTCTGGTCCCACATGTGCACCCCGCTCTGGCCGCTCTGGCCCCACATTGCGGAGGAGATGGTCACGACCATCTGAGACCAATTCGATTCTGAGGCTGGTTGGCTCCACCTGCGAAATGGGTCGGGTTGGACTTCGCAATCTTCGCGACGTCAGGGAATCCTGCTTTTCGAGGACGGCGCCCATGTACCGCACCATGCTTGGACTCCATCCAGGCCCCGCTACAACGCGGTGCGGTGCAGACTTGTTCGACCCTGACGGCCTAGGATCTACGCGCCGTACCATTCATGGGTCGAGGATCGACGACAGCTCGGGAGATGCCAACACGGTATGCTGCATACAGGTCGTCCGCGGATACTTCGCTGAGCTGGTGCAGGGACCCCGCCAGGGGCCCTTCTGGTGGGCGTCGCGCCAGCGAGCGTGAGCGCCACGAAGAGCGCAGAATGCTCTGCGAGTCTGGGCGATTGGACGGCACCTGGAGTGGGGCCACACAACACGGCTGAACTTTACTCACTACATTCGTTGCGTCATGTCTTCAATAGCTGCACTGCACGTTTGGTTTGTGATTGAATCGTTCTGCTGAGAAGCGCTCACCATGGTGCTTGAGTGATACCTACCGCCCAGCCTGCTCTCCGTCAGCTGTTCGACCGCAAGATCAATCCGCAAACCGTCGATGAAGATCCGCCCTTCAACAAAATATCCGCTCCCCACTTGGGAGCCAAGTCCTGGAAGGTCTGCATCATAACGATGAAGAGAGATCAAGCCCAATTCAGGGGCTACTGATCCAAATCAAGCTGGAGTAAGCCAAATATGAGCCATATTGAGCCGGATTGGACAGGATTGCGCGGGACGGACCCGGATAACTAGACTGGATTATGCCGGGCTAGAACATTTCGGCCGCGGATATACCAGCGCCGATTGTGAATTCAACCTCGCAGGAGTTTCATCCTAAGCTCAGCAACCCTCGCTGGGGATGCTGGTAAACTTGAAGGGGGGAGGGGGGGGCTGGTCACGCAGGCTGTCGGTGATACCGTACTCGACTGACCTTTCGCTCGCACTCTGCCAGACTGCGACGAAATCCCCGCAGTTCTGGTCTCGGCGCCGTGGACTTACAGTAGGAGCTCGACCACAAGAAACCTTCCATGAGAAACCCGACCCTGAGACCCCAGGGCGTCCATTGATTTTTGGTGTGGGAAAGTCGCGCTTTCCATCGCGGACCCATCGAAACCCAAGA
The DNA here is from genome assembly GCA_963575745.1 of Prorocentrum cordatum. NCBI lineage: Eukaryota > Dinophyceae > Prorocentrales > Prorocentraceae > Prorocentrum > Prorocentrum cordatum. The sequence goes on along the minus strand of CAUYUJ010017115.1, from coordinate 693,775 downwards.
AACCCAGGACACCCTTGGAGGCAAGCAGGGTGCTTCTTGGCATGGGCTTCCACTGTAGACCGTCGACGCAGCACAGCTAATGGGAAACAGCACCTGCGGCGGCCCCGCACCACCGGCGTCTTGGTGCCAAGGAGAAGCGCTCACAGAAAAAGGCGGCCCTGTGTACACAGCGCGCCTGCCATGTCTTGTCATCGCTTGGACGTCCATTCCCCGTGCATGTTTCGAATTCGCGCGGGAGTTTTTGCAGGATGATCAACAAAAACTCCTCGATGGCCCTCGCCGATGAAAACATGCACGCGTCCGAGCGATGCCGAGATATGGATCGATACGAGACCCGCTTCACAAAAGTGACCTGTCTGCTTCTGTCCTCTCTTACATCTGCATGCTCGTGTCACGCACCGCCTCGCACTTCGCACTATGTGGCCCTCGCCGCTTCCAGGTGACGGAGCGGGCCATCTTTGCACAAGCCCCCGAGACTGAAGGGTAAGGAACCTGATAACGAATCACGCGCAAGCCTCCCCCCGTCCTCCCCCTCTCTTCTCCGTCGAGGAGAAGGTCCTGGAGCTGCTTGACGAACACAAACCCGGCGGTGTGCCATGGCTTGACGTTGTCCGCCACAGCGTCCAAGGCCTGCTTCCGCGCGCACTGGGACAGCCGCGAACAACGGGCACCGGGAGGCACGTGCAGTATGAGCCAATGGAAACCAACCCTCACGCTTCACCCTGCCGATCTCGCCCCGACCGCTTCCCTCCTATCCCCCCTCGCTTCTAAATTTCGTTGCCTCTTTCTCTTTTTGTGTATGTCTCTCTTTCTTGTTTCTCTCCCCCTCTCTCTCTCTCTCTCCCCCTCATTGTTTCGTTCTCTCCTTCTCTCTCTCTCTGTCTCTCTTGCTCTGTGTATAGAGATGTACTGCAGATGCACGCTCTGTACGTAGATCTCACACACGTGGTTACCATGTTCTGTCACTACGTGTATACTTATGTGCTCCTGCATGTGTGCTAAGATGTATGTGCATATCACGCTCCCTCGCCCTCTCTCTCTCTCTGTGTATCTATATGTTTTTGTTTTGTTGTTGCTATCCCCCTCTCTTTCTCACTGTCTGTCTCTCTATCTCGCTCTTGACTCTCTCTCTCTCTCTCTATGTTTTTTGTTTCTCTCTCTCTCTCTCTTTTCCTCTCCATCTCTCTCCCTCTCTCTCTTTATCCCTGTCCTTCTGTCCTCGTATATAGCCAGACACATGCCAATCCGACCAACTCCAACTACTCCCGTCCAAAACTGCTGACGCCTCGCCGGCCTTCTAGGCCGGCTGCCGCCGGCGGGCCCGCCCGCCGTCTGACGTCCGCCGCCATTCAGACCAGCTTCCGCAGTGGCGAAATGCGCCGAAGGCGAAGCCCTTTGGGGGAATTCCCTGTAAACTTGCTTTTGCGTTTAACCGATATCTAGATATATAGATAGATAGATCGATAGATAGATAGATAGATAGATAGATGGATGGATAGATAGATATATAGATAGCTAGGTAGATAGATAGATAGATAGATATATAGATATATAGATAGATAGATATGTCGATAGATAGAGATATAGATAGATAGATAGATAGATAGATAGATAGATAGATAGATAGATAGATAGATATATAGATAGATAGATAGATAGATAGATAGATAGATATATAGATATACACATGTATATACATATATATGTGTGTATCTCCGCCGATCCAGCGTGTCAGTTTAAAGGGGTGGGGGTGACCGGGTGGCTTTGCCGGAGATGGGGAGGGGAGGCGGAGGGGGGGGGAGGTCCTGTGGCGTGGGTTCTGGTGGCGTGGGGGTGGGGGGAGGGGGCGGTTCGGTGGCGTGGGTTCTGGTGGCGTGGGGGGGGGTCCGGTGGCGTGGGCTTGCTTAAAAACAAATGGATTTCCTTAGAAACCGCCTAAGAACGCTTGGTTTGCCGGGGAGAGGGGGGGGGGAGGGTTCCAGTGGCGTGGGTTCTGGTGGCGTGGAGGGGGGGGGCCAGTGGCGTGGGTTCTGGTGGCGGAGGGGGCGCGGGCTTGCTTTCAAAACCATTGGAGTTCCTTAGAAATCGCCTCAGAACGTTTGGTTTGCCGAGGGGGAGGGTGGGGGGGGGTCCGGCGGTTTCCGGGGGTCTTTTTAAAGAAGGACCCTCTGTAGATGCGTTCAAGGGGTGGCGCGCGGGCTTTGCAGCTTTTACAGAAGGACCCTCTGTAGATGCGCTCAAGGGGTGGCGGATTCGGTGTTCGCGCGAGAGACAAGTAAGCAGTCGGGGGGGGAGCAGAAACGATAATGGTAATGTTGTGAAAAGTGATCGTGGTGGCGCGCGCGCGAGTGCGGAATGGCGCGGCCAGGAACTGGCCAAAGGCAGCGACAAAATAGTTTGCGCGTGTGGCGTGTGGCGTGTGGCGTATGTGTGTGTGTGTGTTTGTGTTTGTGTTTGTGTTTGTGTTTGTGTTGATGTTTGTGTTTGTGTTTGTGTTTGTGTTTGTGGTTGTGGTTGTGGTTGTGGTTGTCGTTGTGGTTGTCGTTGTGGCTGTGGTTGTAATTGTGCGTGTGCGTGTGCGTGTGCGTGTGTGTGTAAGTGTGTAAGTGTGTAAGTGTGTGTAGGTGTGCGTGTGTTTGAGAGTGCGCTCGTAATGTTTGCGTCTGGGGGTTAACCCCGAGCGACCCGACCCGGATCGGCGGCACTGGCCGAGGGCAACTTGAGTATACATATATATATATATATATATATATATATATATATATACATATATATGGGCACAGTCCATCCAAGACCCCACGCAACTTTCTCAATATCCACGTTTTCATGCGGTTCCCTGGAAGACCCGTCCGCTTGAAGTTCCATGAATCTTGAGGGGACAGCCTCCGTCTCCAAGAAGCCACCTTGTAATCAACAACTTCCGTCGCCAAGACAACACCCAATACTCAACAAGTTCCCGCTTCAAGAGAGAAACCGTGAGGAATCGATTCAAATCCCGATCCGCAAGCCAACCGCCCGCCCACCTGCCCGCTCGCCCGCCCGCCCGCCTTCCGTGTAGCACGCACCATCCTTTACTCAACAGCCTCCGTCTCCAAGACCACACACTGTAGTCAACAGCCTCCGTCACAAAAAAAACAGTACTCAAATCCCGACCCGCCCGCCGCCCGCCCGCCCGCCCGCAGCCCGCCCGCCTTTCCGCCTCCGTTCATCACTTCACAATCGTCCTCTCCATCTACCTCGCCTGCCCCACCCATGTACAGTTAGACCAGACTCTCGCCTTGGGACAACACATCGGGTGATCTTGACTGGACTATACCGATGTCTGTATGCATATTCTGAGATACATGGATACACGTGTATGTGTATATATATATATGTATATATATCTCGATGTCTACATATATGCAAATATAGAGTATGCGAGTGCGCGTGCGTACGTTCATGACACACATACAAAAATACACATACGTGTGGATGTGTACATTATATATATATAAACGTATGTCCATGTGCATATATATCTCTCCCTCTCTGTTTCTCTCTCTCTCTCTCTCGATCGTTCGTGTATTTTACGTCATTCGTAAAACCGTCAACATCGATATGTGTATATGGTATATGGTTGTACATGTGTACAGATGTATATATATATATGTATATATATATATACCGCGTTCAATCCCCCACTGTGCCTCTCTCTCTTTCTCTCTCTCTCTCTCTGTTGTTTTGTGTTATCTCTCTCTCTCTCTCTCTGGTGTTCTCTCGCTATCTCTTTTTGCATGTATGTGTATGTATATTTCCCTCTCTCACTCTGGAATTATATATCGCTGTCTCTCTCTCTCTCTCTTTCTCTCGTCTTTTCCATCGCTCCCCGATTATGTTCGTCTTGTTGTGCGATGTTGTTATGTATTATTTCTGTATTATGCCCTCTCTGTCCGTCTTTTCCTCTCTCTTTTGCCCCGTGCCGCGAAGAAGTGGTGAAATGGCCTCATGTCATCTGGACCTCTCAGTTGTCCCCATTGAAGTCATGGCTCCAAAAGTGTTTGCAGTAAAGGGGCCTATACTGCTCTAGGGAACTGGGCCTGGGTGGCGGTCTGGCGACTCCGCGATCGCCTTCGCCGCCCCGTCGCCGCGTCGTCCCCGCCCGTCGTCTGAGCCTGGGCGACGGCCTGGCGGATCCGTGCTCGCCGTCGCCGCCTCGCCCCCGCCGTCGTCTGTAAAGAGGGGAAAAAACACACACACACACACACACACACACACACACACACACACACACACACACACACACAATTAATCGTCGATTCCCAGAACAAATTGGAAAATATGGGAAGTGGGGGGTAAGACAGAAACCCAGAAAATATGGGAAAACATTGTGAATCTTATTATTTGTGTGTACTTATGTGTGTGTGTCCTGGGGCCCCTTCAGTCTGGGCCTGGATGGCGGTGTGGCGGCTCCGCATTCGCCGTCGCCCTCTCGTCGCCGCCTCGCCGCCGCCCGGCGTCGGGGCCTGGGCGGCGGTGTGGCGGCGCCGTGCTCGCCATCGCCCCCTCGTCGCCGCCCCGTGGCCGCCGAAATAATTCAGCGCAGGTTGCACCGCATGTGCTGCACAGTATAGATTCGGCCACCACCACCCCCCAGGTTATGCTCCCCCCCGGGGATGTCCGATTTACACACGATTCCGGCCCATCGCTCATGTCGCTTCACGTGTTACACACGATTCCGGCCCATCGCTCATTCCGCTCATCGCTCATGTCGCACACGATTTGCACAAGCCATGCACATTCCGACACACGATGTCCGATGTACGAATAATGACTTGATATCAACTAGGCCGGCAATCCCCGCAAAGGACACTCTGTGCGCACACTCATGCATCAACAATCACCAATTTGCAATAATCATTCGCAATAAACGGTTAGAAAGTGCCCACGCGCGCGTCGTCGCGCGCGCATGCCGGAATCCCACAGAAACTTCAGGTTTCGTCTGGGTGTCACAAACGAGTGCCTCGACAACAAGTAACAGACACCTTCAGGGCGCTCTTCTGCATTCCAGCCGAAGATGAGTGGGACGCTGCCTTACACAATGTGGCATACAACACTTGGGTGGCGCAATCGCAACTTCCCCTCCGGCTAGGAGGGGCGGGTTTGCGAAATTCTGGGAGGACCTCCAGGGCCGCCTATTGGGCGAGTTGGGCGGACGCCTTGCCCGACCTACTGGACAGATACCACAACACGGGCAAATAATACTTGGACATCTCCCCGCACTCCAAGCACTTTTTCCGGATGGCATACACGCTGGATCAGAATGCCTGACAGCAGCGGAGATGGCTGGAAAGTGGTGTGCCGACCTATGTTGGAGAGATCGGCCAAAACGGAACGACTTCGCTGCGGGTGCACGCCCTCCAGCCCGTCCCATCGATCAAGACACGGAGGGAGAGTGGCAGCGTGGGTGGCAATTTCACGCGTCCAATGCCGTGGAGCACAGATCACAAAGCCAATTGAAGGTCTTGTTATCTCGGCCGCGCACGCAGAGAAATGCAGCGACACTCGGGAAGACAAGACTGCAACCTTGCACAGGTCCTTTCAGTGCTACATGGCTGACCGTGTGCCCAACGTCCGCGCTGGCGCACATAGAGAATAGCGAACTGCAATGTGCCATGCGGAAAAGATTGGGGATTGGCATCTGCTTTGACGGACCTGACGTCCATGGGCATGCTCGCCTGAACCAATCTCGCGGGGGCAGGTGGCATACGCGGCGCAAGGGAGTTGTGTTGGCATGGAAACATGTGTTCAAAAAGCGGGGGGGGTCGTACCAGACAGAAATGTGGAGAGAATGTTACAAATTACACGCCTACCAGTTTCTCCCAATGACTCCCGGCGGATGGACTTGGTCATTACTGGAACGCACGTGGCTAACGGGCCCTCACTATTCTGTGATGCAGCAATCCTTTCCCCTATTACACGGCGGGGGGGGGCCAAGGCCCGGCACGCCAATTTATGATGGGAAATTATTGGAGCGAGCAGAAGAAGAAGAAGAAAACAACGAACGTATAAAGATGTGATTACTTCAGGACTGGGGGCTCTTCCCTGTCTCAGAGCTGAAGTATTTGGGCGGTGGGGCCCACAATGCATACAACTGGTGCCCGCACTTGCCCGCGAAAAGGGCCGGGGAGTACACGCGCGCATCAGACGACGGATCGTGTTGTGTTATACTCGCCGGTGGTGGGGAATCCTGGGACTGGCCGTTCAGCGCGCGGTCGCCTACAGCGTGCTGCATGAAGAGGCGGATCTATGCTAAACTGTGTCTGAGGAGCCGATATATCGGTGGCAGATTTGCCGCCGCTCTAGCTCCTCCTCCTCCTCCTCCTTCTCCTTGTCCTCTTCCTCCTCCTCCTATTCCTCCTCCTCCTCCTCCTCCTCCTCCGCTGACGCTGCTTGGCTGGCTTGCGGCGCCGCGTGTTTCACCTCATTCGGTTTGCGAATGAGACTTGTAGTATCTGGTCCGCTGCTTGGGCGCAGAAAGAAAAGCGCAAGAGCTTGCAACCTGATGATTCAAAAAAGTATGCCCGTGCTCTTGCGAGTTCTTGCCACAACCATTGGTCGTTCAACGCGTTCATCAAATTCACCAAGACGGGTCTCTCGAGCGCGCACGTCGGAATCACTCGAACGCCCTTGCGCGCGGGCTGAGGGGGCACGACCCCTGTCAAAGAATAACGTGCGTGCCACTCGCGCCCGTCGGCCGCGCGCGCATGTCGAAAACTTTCAAAACCCATCATCATCATCGACTCGTCGGCACCATCACCGTCATCGGCGTGATCAGCATCGGCGCCGTCATTGGCGTTGCCGCCGTCATCGTCATCGCCGTTGTCCTCAGCGTCACCAGTGCCATCGTCGTCATCGTCGTGTGGCCATAATCAGGATCGCCAGGATTGCCGTCACCACCGGACAACATGGTACACACGGGCCCCCCGGACGTCCCGAGCCGCTCCCCTGGACCGGTTTGACACCCTGAATCGTCTCTTGACGGTCCCGGGCCCGGTACCCTGACCTTCCAGAGAGCTATTTTTTAGCACTGGAGACCTAAAAACCTAAACAACTAAACGAAACAGCCTAAAACCGAGACGTAGAATAGCTCTGGGATAGGTTTTTAGGTCGGGTGCTATTTTTTAGCCCTCCTGGAAGGTCAGGGTAAGGGCTCCCAGAGGCCGCAAACAACGAAAGACCGGTCGTCCTGACTTCTGCGCGACGCGAGCACGTCTGGGTTGGACGAGGCCGACGGGGGCCAGGGCGCGGCCCCCGCGCACCTCCTGTAGCACGTCATCGACAGCCGGCGCGACGCGGCTCGACATCCTGCCCTGGGCGGCGCGGGCGGTGGAGGAAGCCGAGGAGGAGGAGGAGGGAACAGGAGGAGGAGGAGGAGGAGGAGGAGGAGGAGGAGGTGGAGGAGGAGGAAGAGGGGAGGAGGGGGGAGGAGGGAGGAGGAGGAGGAGAACGTGGGGGAGGGGGAAGAGGGAGGAGGGAGGGGGAGACATAGGCGGATGAGGTGGAGGATGAGGAGGAGGCGGAGGAGGAGGATGAGGAGGAGGAGGAGGAGGAGGAGGACAATGGCGAGCTTGGGGGGGGGGGGGAGCGGCGGGCCGTGCGAGAGCGCGCGGCCGCGGCCAACCCGAGGCCTTGGGCCGGACTCTCGGGGTGGGCGGAGGGAGGGCCATGAGATCCAGGCATGCCCCTTGTGAAAGGGGCCCTGGGGCACACAAGTAAATTTACACCAATATCCGGATTCCCTATGTTTTCCCATCTTCTCTGTGTTTTTGCCTTCCCCCCCCCATGCACTTCCCATACTTTCCCCAAATTTCCTGGGGAGTCGACGATGCATTGTGTCCGTGTGTCTCTTTCCCTCCTGACCTCGCTTCGCGAGCAGGCAGGGAAGCCATGCGCCAGCCCACGGCACGGAACCTCGGCAAAGCCGGAGGCCACAGAGCTCCGTTCGTGAGCAGCTGATGCGCGGCCGTGCGGTCGCCGCCACCGTCGGGGCAAACCGCGTCCCCCGCGGCCCCGCGCTCGGGATGGGGGCGTTCCCGCGTTCCCTCGAAACTGGGGAAGGAGAGGAGAGCGAGATGGAGGAGGAGGAGAAAGAGGAGGAGGAGGAGGAGGAGGAGGAGGAGGAGGGGGAAGAGGGAGGAGGGAAAGGAGGGGAAGAGGGAGGAGGGAAAGAAGGAGGAGGAGGAGAAGGAGGAGGAGGACGGGGAGGAGGAGGGGAGGCGAGGACATAATAGGAGGTACGAACAAGCCAGCGATCTCGTGCGATCACAAAGTGAGTTGCGCTGTACTGTAGGTCCCCGTGCAAAGCAGGTGACGGAAAGAGCGAGGTACGAATGACGTACGTCATCCGGTGGGGCGAGACCTTTAAGGGAGGGGTTCCAGGGAAGGGGCGAGGCGCGCCAACCCGCGTCTAACGGCCCGTTTCCCGCGTACCTGCTCGAGCGAAGCGGCTCGCGGGCGCCTTCCTTGGCCCGTTTTCTAACACTTGTGCGAGCGACGCGGCTCAAGGGCCCCAAGACGGCCCAAGCGGGCCCCCAAAACGGTGCAAAGGCGGCCCAAGAGGCCCCCAAGAGACTCCCAAGGAGGTCCGAAGAGGCGGTGTGGGGACTGGGCTCTGGCACCAAGACGGCCCAAGAGTTCCAAAACGGACCTCACGAGGGCCCCCGAGAGGGCCTCAGGAGGCCAAATGTCCCCTAAGGTTTTTCAAAGTGTTTGGGGTTCTCGCTTTTTCGGGCCCGGAAGGGCATCAGACGGCCCAAGAGGTCCCCAAGATCGTCCCCAGACGGCCCCAGAGGCCCCCAAAAGGGAACGAAAACTGTCCAAGATGGCCCCCCAGACGGCCCCAGAGGGTCCAACAACAGGCCAAGAAAGCCCCAAGACGGCCCCACGAGAGCAGGGCCCCAAGAGGCTCCCAAGAGGCTCCCAAGAGGCTCCCAAGAGGGTCCGAAGAGGCGGTGTGGGGACTGGGCTGCTTGGGTGTGGGAGCTGGGCTGGCCCCAAGACGGCCCACGAGTTCCAAAACCATCCAAAATGGCCACCAAAGACTCCCAAGAAGCCCCAGAGACGCCAAGTAACACCATGGCTCCCCGCAGCGAGTGGTGTCGTAAGAAGCTCTGAACACCAAGGCTGCCCAGAGCGCGTTGACGTAAAGAGCTCTGAACAGCAAGGCTCCCAAGAGCAAGCGGCAACGTCGAAGTCTCTGAACACCAGGGCTCCCAGCAGAGAGCGGTGACGCAACAAGCTCTTCACGCCAAGGCTCCCCAGAATGAAGGGTGCCATGAGCCCTCTCGGGCGCGTTCCTGCAACGCTCTTTCCGTTCCCGTGCCGGCCCAGGTAACGGAAAGAGCGAGGTACGAGTGATGACGTTCTGGTGTGGGCGAAGCCCTAAAGGGAGGGGTTCCAGGGGAGGGGGGTAGGGGAAGGGAATGGGCGTTAATGGCAATTTTCTGGTTTTCCCTAGGAATTTTGCATGGTTTTCGGGTTCTTCCGTTTTCCGTCCCAGAAGGGCCCTAGACGACCCAAGAGGCCCCAAAGATCGGCCCAAGAGGCTTCCGAGACGTCCCGAGAGGCGTCCAAGAGGCGCCCCAACAGGCCCCCCAAAGGCCAAAATCATAGATTTTCCATCGGAAAACGTACGTTTTTAGCATATACGGCGTTTCGGCTTTCACGGCGTTGACGACGGCCCAAGAGGCCCCCAAGACCGCCCCACGACGGCCCAAGAGGCTCCCAAGAGGCCCCCCAAACGGCCCAAGAGGGCCCCAAGACGGCCCAAGAGGCGCCCAAGACGGCCCAAGAGGGCCCCAAGACGGCCCCAAGAGGGGGACCACGAACCGAAAAGTCGAGCCTTTCGCCCCAAGATACTCCCAGGAGGCCCCAAGAGACCCCCAAGCCCCAAGAGGCCCCCAAGAGGCGTGGCAAGAGGCCACCAAGAGGCCAAAAGCATGGATTTCCTATGGGAACATACATTTTTAGCATA